>CM028126.1:22699814-22714141 GCA_016254315.1 Anopheles parensis
AACTTATGCTGGCCGTTTATGTTGGCCGTTGCAGTAGAATTTGCTCGCATGCATAATTCGGGCGGACAGGAAGATAGTGTGCGTGAGTGCACGTTTGAGCGCACGGCCAGTGGAAGCAATCGAAGGCAACCAACAAAAAAAAATAAGGGAAGGTGACGTTGCCGAAACAGTGGATGATGAGTGGTAGACCCTTCCAAAAATTTTGTGCGAAGGGCACATAAACGAAGGGCTAGACTGATGCATACGACACGCGGATTGGTTTCGGGCATGAGCGAGAAGGCAGATCTACCACTTGGCACGGTAGAAGAAGATACCGTTTGCGTACCTTCTCTTACCCATTGCGATGCTGCGCGGTGCAGCATAAAAATGCGCCCTGTCCGTGGGTTCCTGTGCGCAGAGGAACAAGAGAGAGAGAGAGAAAGAAAGCGAGTAGGAAAAAAGGGCCGCAGATTCACTCACCATTGCCTCAAAAACACAACCGAAGGGTTCCAAATGGGAAAAACTAATGCTAAACAGGGACGGGAAACTGTCGTGAGTGACATACGAAAAGGATCGCAAAACGAGCATCCTTACGGCGGAGGAAAATTCACCCTTGCTAGAGAGGGAGAGCTGCTTGACAGGGGATGATGGTGCCATGACCAGGAGAGTGCCTTAGTGAGGAGGTCTTCGTGCAGTGTGCACGAACCATTTGACGTGCAGCACTCTTCCACCGTGGCCCGCGTCTCACCAGTGCTAGGCGAGGGTTGACTTCGGCGATTTTCGGTGGGCTCTGGTTTTGGCCGCAACCGTTCTCGGAATCAGAAGCGAAAAGTCCGCTCATTGGCAAGCACGTCGACGATCGACCTACCAAAACACGCCATCCGATTTGCGCTCCATCAAAACGGTGCGACACGGGCAAAGTCCAAAATTGCATGTGCAGTTTTGAAAGGTGTTCGAAACGAAGAAAAATTGAATTCAAAATTCGGTAAACACAGTCGGCAGTCGGTGCAACGAAAGTGCATTATTAATTTCTCGAGGAAGCCACATTGCATTTATTTTCCATCATTTTTTTCCAATCAAAAACGAATAAAAAAAACGGTACGAAACTGTTCGACAAAAGCAAAGTGCGAAAAGCAAACATATAAAGTGCTTCTTCTAACCCGCGATCATATCTCCCCTTTTCGTCGTAGGTGTGTACGTTCGACAAAAGTTACATCCCGCTTCTGGCGGATGATCACGAACCAGTGGACCAACACCAAGGCGGAAGTTTGCGCAGATGACCTTCCCGGAGGTCCGGAAGTATGTTTGCACGGAAAGTGGAACACGTTTGCAGTGAGTGGCAGTGTGGCAAGTGGAACTGTGCAGTACGGTGCAACGTTCATGATGGTTAAATGAAAGACGAAAAGTTAGTGCAAAACGAAACAAAGCGAACAGAAGATAACGTAAGAGCGAATTTTGTTTTCCTTTTTTTTTTGGAAAAATCAAAACATAACGAAACATTAGTGATAAAACCGAACGTGTGTGAGTGAAAAAAGATTTGGAAAAATACGACCAAACAAAAACGAAGCATAATACAAGGCAATAAAACATTGCAACGTTTTGCCAAGTGTAGTTTACAGTGAAGAACGTGTAGCAAAAATTACCGTTTTCAACGAAGCAGTAGAAAGCGTAAAGCAACCAGCAACGAATACAACGAAGCAACGCACAAGAAGCAAAAGGAAGAAAAGACGTAAAACTCGCGTGCGCGTACAAGTAACAGTGGTGTAGAAAGTCGCGCGCGTCTCCTCAAAAAACCTCCCCCCCAAAGGCAACCCTAACTTCATCCCATTTCCCTATCTCGTAAAGGGCGAAAACAAACCTCACAGCAACTCCTTCACCTCGCACAGCATAAACAATACAACAAGGCTAAGAACTTCTAGTGTCGCGAATCGCGAGCACCTGCAACGCACCAAGCCAACCGGATTAGCTCATTTCTCTTCCGGACTGTGCCTAGCCGCGCACGCTTTTGTTTTCACACATTTCTGCAATAACTTTTTCGGACCTAGCTGTGCTTGAGGTTATCAAAATTTTTCTACCCCCTTCCCGTCGACGCCTTTACAAAATAATCAATCCCACCTTCGAACATCGTGAATTGTTCTCGCGAGTTAAACGATTCCATTCCAACTCCCGTGTGGACGCCCTAGAAGAAAAAAGAAGCGGAATCTAGTGTTGGTGTGTTAGCAAGATCGCGATGAACGTGAACTTTGGTGTACGCGCGTCATGTCAGTCTATGTCTATGAAGCGATCCTGCAATTGACGGTTTAATACTACAAACAGAAATTCAACGGAAGGTAAGTTATTTTGCATACATTTGTAATTTGGTACATATTTCTGGTTAGGTTTTGACATTTAAACATCCAAAGATCAGCTCGAGTATACGATCTGTTTTTGTAGAAATTCATCAAAATTGTTAACGCTTTCGTTGCCCTCTAGAAAAGCCAAAAGCGCTCATGTATGCCTACCAAGTGCGTAAATCTCAAGAACTAGACCAGCTCAAGACAAACCTACCCCCGTTGCACAACTGCAGTGGGTGGAGAAGAAAATGAAAAAAAAAACAAAAAAACTAACCCACAGCAGACAAAACGCAAATGCCATTCCCTTAAACGTCAAATATCGTATTCTTCGCAATGTATGCTATTCAGATGTTTGCACATCGGTTTTAGTTTTGCTCCGGGAATGGAATTGCAAAGCGAAAGATGCATTTTCCCGAAGGATGTCGTTTCGTTCGAAGAATCCTGGACAACGTGTTTGGATATTTGATCTTTTAGGTTTCAGTTTTCGTGAAGCGGGAATAGTTTTTGGCATCTTTTTGGTACAACTTCTAGTGCTGCTAGATGCGTTTGATGGTGGAACTAGCAAAATGTCTTCGTTGGTAAGACAAAACGACATAAATATTGCAGTGAAAATGTAACCTTGCACACAGACACACAGCGGGTATTGGTATTTGAAACCCAAACAGACGAACAGATAGTTACAGATGCAAAACATTCTCTATATGAANGCATCTTTTTGGTACAACTTCTAGTGCTGCTAGATGCGTTTGATGGTGGAACTAGCAAAATGTCTTCGTTGGTAAGACAAAACGACATAAATATTGCAGTGAAAATGTAACCTTGCACACAGACACACAGCGGGTATTGGTATTTGAAACCCAAACAGACGAACAGATAGTTACAGATGCAAAACATTCTCTATATGAAAGATAGCTTTCATTTACACAAGATACGGACCGGACCATGAGTAACCGTGCGATGATTGTGCAAGCATCATTATCAAATCCACAAGCGAAACAGGGCGATTGTGGAAGTATGGATCTTTTCGACGAAATTCGTACTGTGATGCAACTTTTGTTTGCCGTTGTGACATGTTTAGAATCGTCATCACTTTCGGTTAGATTTCTTTTCCGATAGAATCCATCCCATTATACCTAAAGTGTGAGAACAGCGAAAGTGAAAATGAATTTGCATAACATTTTCCATCCATCTATCGTACCTCTTTGATCATGTCAAAAAAAAAATTCTTCATTCCCCAAAGGATGAAGCACGAAAATTTGCATAAGGTTTTTACCCCCTCCTTTCATTTTTAATGATCTGTTCGAATGCACCAAAGTGCATCTTTTCCTTTTGTGCGTAACTATTCTTCATCTCAACCCATTTGAATGCAATAGCAAAAAACGATCTACCCTTTATTTTGAGGATCTTTAACCTCAAAGAAATCGCACTGTTTCCTTGTGTGCCTTTCTTTTCTCTCTCCTTCTCTAGCTCTTTCTTTTTCTACCATTTGAATTTAGTACTCCTGCTTCCACCGTTGGTGGTATTCGGTACAGCCAAACCGAAACCTCAGCTCCGGGTTCCAATTCGACGCATTGCCAACAATGGCAAAGTGATAGTTTATTTGTGCCCTTTCTTGCCCTCTCGGCAATAGAGGAAAGCAGTCAGTGAAATGCGCATAAAAAAGGGATGCTAAAGTTTCGTCCCAAAAACGGCAAAAATAATAATAAGGAAGAGTAAAAGAAAAGAAATAAACCGAATGAACCGCAATCAAACTGATGATCTTTGAATTTGAAGAGTTTGCTGATGATGCGGAGGATGTGCAACTGCAATGGAACTGCATAGCCGTGGGAAAGCCAAACGTCCGTACATGCTGACACCGTTACGGCATTTGACGATTTGTGGGTGACGTTAAGAGAAGTTGGTGAAATCGCAAAAATGGTCATACTTTCTAGCTGCCGGAGTTACGGGTCCTATAGAGGGTCCATCGTTTCGCAACATCATTTGCTCGTAGCTAGAGTAATTAATGGCAGAACACATCGACAAGGGTTCTTTTATCCCTAGCTAGGACTCGTTGCGATCTCGGTGCTGGTATGCCGGTGCAGTTTAGCTACCAGTCCCTTTCGCATCCAACCATCATCTACGGGTCGATCCCATGCTTAGAAGTATTTGTCAATAAATCATTACGTTTACGATGATAATGATGAGGATGATGTTGGTGCTGGTGCGTGCGATTGTACCGATGAGAGTATGCTGACCAAGGATAACGGACACGGTCACTGGGAATGTTTGCGCAAGGTTAGATCCTGCCAAACCCGATTCACCTTCGCCAACAACTTGGTTCGTTTAAGTCGATCGTTATACCTGCAGATAAAGAAAAAGGGAAACAACCATGAAAGCTTTACTGCACCTTATAACCTTTTTACTCAATATTGCACAACTGCTTACCGTATTCTGGTCCGTTTTTGCGTGTAGATCCTTCATCCATCTATTGCACATTTATCGAAACCGTTGAGAAGGGATGTCTTACGAAAGTTGATTTTTTTTGGTTTTCCGATGCCCTGTTGACCTGCGCACGATCTTCTCGTGTGTGTAAAGTGCAAAAATCTATCGCTTTAATCCTCTATAGCTTGAACCATTCTTTGTCCATGTTGCTGTTCAGTTTTGTGATGAGCGATCCTTTCTCATCTGTGTTTTTTTTTGTTTAGCTTCCTTTTATTGTTCTTTCTCTGTTCCGTAGCTTTTGGCACTTGAGATAGGCACAAATTTGGCGTTCGACATTCGGCTGCGTGCGGCGAGACCCTACTGTGGACAAATTAGGACATCAGGAAGTGGATTATAGTAAGAGGGCGCAAATGTTTCGCTTTTCGTTTTTTGCCTTCGTCCCGTCGAGACGGCTATACACGAACAAGTGTTCTAATTTTCTTTGCTGCCTTCAAATGGATTGGTTTTTTTTCTTTTTGTTCCTTCAGACACCAAGATAAGGATCGAAAAGAAAGCTAAGTGGAAAGCAAAAAAAAAGAAAAAAAAAACCCAAAAAAGGATTTGCAAAAGCTCCTGACTTTCGTCCATTTCCGTTGCAAATATTAGATCGTCTGAATGTTTTTTCGTGACTGTACTGCTTTTTCTCTCTTTCTTTTGGAACTTTCCTTTAAATAGAAGGATATTTTTTTGCAAAAAAAACCCAAACAGCAGCAATAAAGCCAACTCCTTCGTCTCTAATTTGTACACTAAAATTGGCGGAGCATGGTTTAGTGGTCACGCGATGTGCGATTTCGACACGACTCTACTACCCGTTCCGGTCTCTGACGTACACCGTTGAAAAGACAAAAAAAGAATAATCAGATAAGCCCGTGGCCGAAGTTAGGGCTGGTGGCGTACCCTTTCCAAGAGATTTTGTTTCCGGTGATGGTGGTGGTCAACACCTACCTAGAAGACTTCCACCTGAATGATAAGATGGTAAAAGGGACTGGAAGAGAACCAGTCTAATGAGTGATGGCCATCGGCAGCGATAGGGAGTCCCGGGTATGGTGTGTTGTTATTTTTGCACGATATTCGCACAAAGCGCCACTAGTTTCCCGCAAGCATACAATCACGTTAGCACAAGATAACGCCCCAGGAGCTCCATTTCGTCAATCACGCTTCCGTTACGGTGCGTTGTGAATCAGATGATATGTTGCGACCTAGAGAGCGAGAGAGGACCATACATATGCCGGTGATTGCGATTATCGCTACATTCCGCTCCGTGTGACTCAGAGCCCTTCCATGGAGAAGGGAGGGAACGAAAATCGTCACTCGCTGGGACGGGCAGTGAGACCTCGAGAAAACCTGTAAACAACAACATTGTATGGTTCCGTGCCGTACGGAGGTTGTTTTTGCGACGCAAATGTTTGTTTTTGTTTTTACCCGGGCCATCGATAGCTGATATGAATTGACAGTGTTATTGGCGGGTCTAAGGGAGCTAGAGAGACATTTGAGTATTGTTGACAAACTATCTAACTTATTCCACTATTGGATGATTACACGTTTCTCATTCTCTTTATACTACTAATCAAAAGAATGTTTGCTTTTCTCTCTTATTCACATTCTCACAGAACAAATAGCGGATAGTTTAGGACGTAAAAGGTCCTCCCGCATCTAAGCGGCATAAGCAACGGTAGAGTAACAGCAAAAATTACAGCCTTCAACATGGGTAGCAGCGAAGGACAAACGTACTGCCTGCGATGGAACAATCACAAATCCAACCTCGTCGAGATACTGGATGCGCTGATCAAGATGGAATGTTACGTCGACTGTACGATCTACGTCGACGATCAGGTGCAGTTCAAGGCGCATCGTGTTGTGCTCGCCGCCAACTCACCCTACTTCCAGACGATCCTGCAGGATGTCCCGATGGATCACTGTAGCATTCTGTTCCCAGGCGTGCAAGAGTTTGAGATGCGCGCACTGCTCGAGTACATGTATACCGGTGAGGTGAACGTAACTCAGGCACAGATACCGCGCATCATGAAGATTGCCGAACAGCTGGAAGTGAAGGGCCTTTACGATATGGCGGACCTGAAGGGTCGCTTCAACAAAATGGTCGATGTAGATCATTTGATGCGTGATCGCGACCCGGCCACAACACTGCTCGCTAGCAACAATAACTACAGCAGCAAAGGGTCGTCAACTTCTGGATCTGGAGCTGCGACAGCTTCGTCCTCTTCGTGGAAGGATGCCCCACCAACGAGTAGTAGTGGCGGAGGTAGCAGTCACTACTCACACCACCAATATCAGCATCAGTCATCGCCAGTCATTTCGACCTCGACGAACATTTCGATTGCTCAAAGCAGCAGTTCCTCACCGCCGTATTCGTATAAATCGCCGTACTCCAGCCTATACTCACGCAGTCCCGGTGCTGTAGAGCGTGATCGCGAACGGGAAGAACGTAGCCGCGATCGCTCCTCATCATTCTCACATACGGCCACCTCTCCGCATCGTATCCAGTCCACCTCGGGTTCCTCGGCATCATCGGTTTCGGCACAGATAGCACTACAATCACAAGGCGGCAACCATCAATCGTCCACACATCAGTCGAGCAGTTCCTCCAGTGCTAACTCCGCATCGGCCCAACCGTCGACAGCTGCAGCAGCCGCGGCACTCGCTGCCGGTTGGCCAGGACTCGGTCAAACACAGCTGCACAGCATGCTGAGTTCGGCGTACGATTCCAGTACCGATATGAATCCGCTCAAGCGCAAGAAATTGCAATCCATGTCCAGTATGCTCCGAGATACTCCAATTCTGCGAAATGTACTGGCGCAAGCAAATCCGGCCGACTCTTCTCAAACATCGGGCGGAGTAGTTCCGGCTGGTGCAGCAGCAACGGTCGCCACGATACAAACGATTCAAGGTAGCATGAAGTCCGATCCCGAGAGACCCAGTAGTCATCACTCCAATGGCAGTGGTTATAAGGTAGGTACTTGTTTGACTTTTTACAATGTAACTCAGATGACAACTTTTATTCGAGATGTTTCGTTTTGTTTTGATAGAGATTAATACTAATAAGTCATCTACATCCAATTTATTCCACCCAAACAGTCAATCAAGGAACCATCGCATTCTCCGTACGCGGACAAATCCTACGATGATGACCTGCTGGACTCGCCGCACAATTTTGGCGGAGATGCTCGGTTGGCTTCGTACGTGCCACATCAACAGCAGAAACCGGAATGGAAGCGCTACAAGCAGTACACCCGTACGGACATCCTTAACGCGATCGAGTGTGTGCGCAAGGGTATGAGTGCGTTACAGGCATCACGTAAGTTTGGTGTCCCATCGCGCACCCTTTATGATAAGGTAAAGAAATTGGGCATTACCACCGGACGTCCGATCAATAGGGCGCTTAAACGATCGCCCAGTTCCAGCGGTAGTCCGGCATCGTTCCCGTATGGGTTAAGCGGTGCTAGTCACATGTTCGGTCCAGGCAGTGGTGCACCCGGTGGTTCCCATCCGGGTGATCATCATCAGCAAATGCCATCTCAGTCACAACAGCAAGATGATGAAGGATCAGCAGCTGCAGCTGCTGCAGCAGCGGCTGCTATGGCACACCATGACGCTGGTCGCATGATTAAACTGGAGCACGGAAGCCATCACGGATTGCCACCTACGATCCCACATCCTGCTGCTGCCTTGCTTGATCCTTCCTTTCTGCAGCAAGCACTGGAAGCCCGCGGTGGAGACATAGCAGGCCGTGAGGCACTTCACGCGATGGCCTTTGCGGCGGCTGCTCATGCGGCTGTTAATGGTATGAGCACGTCCCCGGGCACGCACGGAACTGCACGTTCGCCAAGCCCAAGCGTACTGATGAAGTACATGCGCTCGGTCTCGATGAGCTCTCCCGAGGATGAACGTCATCATCCGGCGCAACAGCAGCAGCGAGAACGAGAGCGAGAACGAGATCTAGCCGAAGGACATCCTCATCGGGACGGGCATCACCATAATGGATCGGATCCGGTCTATGCTAGGCGTGATCATCCGATGGAACAAGATTCGATCGACGATACGGGCAGTGACTGTGGTGAACGGCCACCGAGTGGTCCGGGACCGGTGGAGGGACAGGATGATCACGTGGAGGATCTGTCCATGGGCCCGAAGCGTGATTCAGAGGAACGAGGACCTTCGGTATCGCCACCACCGTCGTCAGTCGTTCGTGTAACGCAACGATCGCGATCACCTTCACCCCAACCGGCTCCACCATCCCTACCACCCCAGCAGCAGGGTGTCATCGTGCCAGCACCCGGTAAGTTAAAGGAAGACTACAACATCCCCATCAAGCGGGAAATTATCGCCGACAGTAACGCACCGTCAGAATCGTCGTAGAGCATTAATCCACCGGTGATCTCAACCAAAGGATCACCGACACTGGATGCTCGTACTACTGCAACAACTACTACTGATACTGTTACTATTATCACTGTGAAGCATAGACAAATGCTAGGGAAAAACGGAACGGGTAACTAAGTTCAGTGAGTTTTTTTTTCTTAAAACCTTTATCCACTAGGGAGTACATTAAGATTAATTGACAGATATTTGTTAGTCCCACCATGTTTACATCTATCAATGGCAAACGGTGAAGATTCGGTATCGAATCGATAACCGTATCCTATATTCCTTTAGTAATCAACCTTCCAAGTAATGGGTGCGCCACTCGGCAACCCGTAACCGGAAAGTAAGCAAGGTCCAAACTGTGTCTTCTCGCAAGAAGAACGCGCGTTGCAACATAAGTTACCTTAACGACGTCATCGAACCGAACCCACCAATTTATTTAAACGCCTAGCGCACATCCGCATTTGTAGAAGTATTTAACTATTTGTTGTATCCTTCTTTGTTTTAAATACGTTTAACTTATCTTAAAACTTTAACCACAACCACACACACACAGCAACAGATGATAGAAAATCCAACTGGATGGAGCATAGAACAACTATTAGTATACCGTTAATAGGGTGTAAAATGTACGTAAAGTTTGCAGAAAAAGCCAACAATTCATAAGCATCAGAATCTCTTTCCCTCTCTTCGTAAGCATTCTCCTCTTCGTTGGTTAATTAAATCGAGAATCTATAGACTGAAAAGAGTACTCACAAAACAATTATCCACCCACCTACCCACCAAAAAAAAAAACAAACCTTAAGACATTGGTTTCGTCCGAAGCCTAAATCAACCGAAACCACAGATGATGTGTCTGTATGTATGTCGTTAGTGTGCGCTTTTCTTCAATGCTTTGCTCACAACGGAAGTGCAATAGAAGAAGCATCGAAAGGACCTGGCTAGCCAGCTTTCCCTTTCGCCGTTATTACGTTAGCTAGGTTTGCAACATCTTAGATGAGTTGTTTCTTTATACTAAGGATGGCCTAAGGAATGCCTCTCTGGACAGCTGTCTAAAATTTAAAGTTTCTATTTCCCATAACCGTGGAGAGTAGTAGTTTACAACACAACTTAGCTCCCTAACTCTTTTCCTTTTTCAAAGGTCCTTTTTGAATAAGTTGCATGAATGAAATGAAGAAGAAGAAAAAAAAGATCGTAAATCTATTCGGGCTCTAAAGTCTGTACACCATCGTTTCTTAAACTTGGTAGTAATCTTCGAAATATACCTCTAGGGTCCGGGGGTTTGAGTATACGACACGCACACAACATGGTTGTATTTCTTACACTCTGCCCGAAAACTAACACGAAGACTAAAACTAAAATGCATCTTTTCCTTACCTGAAAAAAAAACGAATAAACGATTAGAACGATTTGCGGAGAACGTTGGTATCACCAAAACATGTACTATTAGCTCTATAATTGCTTAGTGCGTTAAGTTCTTATACACAGTTTTTTCCCTAGATTTAGACATTTAGCGGGAATATGTTGAAATGTGTGTGTGTTGCCTTTTTCGTCACTAACTGATTAGTGTGTAATGTTTAGTTTAAAGTTGCCACCACAAGACAATGTACGGTTGTTTGCTTCTGTTGCAATTGAATGAACCAGAATGCAGCATGATTCTACCATCGAGTGCCTATAATTATGATGATTCCTATAAGCTAGCGCGAAGTGAAGTGAGTGAAGTGAGTAAGGGTAAACACGGTTCCTGCATTTTATTTTTATGTTGTTTCGTGTCTCTGTTTTGGACGCAAGTGCGTACATCTATACATACATACATATAAGATAGAAAGGAAACTAATTAGGCTGTACTATTGTTTACGCTAAGTGGAAATGTTCTTCATCAAATATTTTCCTATTAGTACTAGTTACCGGCAAGTGCGCGTAAATACCGCAGCAAAACGTTAGACATTAGGTGCATTCGTTTCCCAAAAAGGATACGTACATGCGATTGGATATGGTAGCTGTTTCTTTTGCTCTTCTTCAAATGAAGCCATATCTTACCGGTTGAATGTCAAAGTGAACAAAAAAAAGCAAATCAAACTATCTAGCGAGTAATAGTAGTGGCAATGATAAAACAATGTGTATAATACACGGAACAATGTTGGTTTTCTCATCGTTCAGAATAGAATTGTTAGTTGATCGTAGTGTAAAACTAGTGTATCGTAGCAATAGTCGTAGTAAAACGTTTGATTTAAAAGTTGAAGCATAATGAGAGTGGGAGTCCAGCGAGACAGTTGACAAATGAACAAGAAAAATTAAGAAGCGAAAAAAATGGGAAAAAATTGAAACATAAAAAAACAATGCCATATAAATATACACACAAGCTATGTTTAATGCCTACCAATAATCATAATGCTAACATTAAATCATAGAAAAGGGTACGACACGAAATCAAACGAAACTAGGAAAAAGGCAAAGGCAGGACGGGATAAGAAACTTTATGCTAGAACTATTAATGGTACCATTTGTATGGATAATTATTGAAAAGACTGATTAAGATCCTGTTTGTTGTTACTAGACATGGGCTTTAACGTATAGGCGTATCACGCGAGCGAAAAAGAGCAAAAAGAGAGTCATAAGACAAGAGTAGAGTTGCATTCAAAAAACAACAACAAAAAAACCCCGTCCCTTGCGAAGTTACCGGTGTTCGATCAGCGAGCAAAATCCCTACCAACCTAATCAGATCGTCCTTCATCCCGTTACGTTGCGCGCAAATACGAAAGACTGAGTTTACTATTTACCGACGATTCTTCGGTTACGAATGGTTTGGGAGACACCTGCCCAAACATAGAACACCTGTAACCTGTATTTATTTTGTTTAGGTTTTCTTTTTGTTTTACTTTTTCCCGTTTATCTGTGTTGTAATTAAAAACTTGCCTTTTAATAGTTTTCCTGTTTGAGTGCAGTTGGACTGTATCGCAGCCCAATATTTATACAGCGATGGTTATAGAGGGCTTTGGAGGAAGTTGTGAAGGATGGTACACTATCTTTTTGAATGTACGTATGCTTGTTATTGTATGTGTGTGAATGGATGAATGGATGCGTGTGTCCGTTGTTTAATTTTCAAGTTAAAGTGCTGGGGCGATGCAATAAACTCATTGTAGTAAACTGGAACTCTCGGCTTCACTCGTCGCGAAATTGCAAGGACATCCTCCAGTATTGCTAGTTCACAATTCGTCTCGCAGAGTTGTAAAGTGTATGTATTTTAGGTGCCCGTAAGCCCGTAAGCCTTGTAATCCAAATTAAGTTTGTGAAATAGTCATTGAATTATTAGCAGATCAAGTAAGCAGATCCTAGCGCAAACGGTCGATGTCGTGATCGCACGTACAACTCTCGTTAGAAAAATGTTATATAAAAAGGATACATTTCTTGTAATCCACGGTATGTGCGAGAACTCTTACGATTAGATCTGGTCTAATGGCGGTATGATGCGGGGGTTTGGTATGTCCCCCTCCACAATTATAGATGTTGTTTTTAATTAGTGCAAACGTAACGCAATTGTGTAAAAAAACATGAAAAAATGGAGAAATCGAAACAGGATGAAACAGTATGCAGGATGTTAAAGTGTAAAACAAAAAATCGGTTGGAAACGATGCAGCACGTTCATGGAATGTTGCACAATCAACCACAATTAAATCGATATCAGCATTTAAAAATACAAAAGAATATGAGCATGAAAATAAATAAAAACTTTGTAGAAACATTACATTCCGTGTGCTTGTATATTTTTTCTGAAACGGAAACAGATTTATATTCTAATTATATTACATTATTTGTAATATAAATAGTGGTTCAACAGAACCAGATACCTTCTGGATGTTAGACAGAACCATGAAATTATAACATCACCTTACGACGTAGAGCCACATTTCATCGCATGGACTGAATCAGGATTATGATCATGATCTTTGCTTTACTTACGGTATGCTAACTTATATGGGACATCACTATCACATCTTCACCGGGGCCGGCCGGTGATGTATGTGATAAACGGCGCCGGTTTACACGACAGGACCGGGTTCAAATCCCAGTAAGGACTGACTATCCTGATACGTGGTAAAGTAAATCTTGATACGGCCAGGCCGTTCTAACCGAGCAAAAAAAAATCACAATATCTTCAATATTTCCATCTGACTCTTTCCTCTGTTATACTGATGACTATCTGATCTGATCTGATGACTATCTGATGTTGCGCCGTTTGGCCTACAAGTTCCGTGATTTCGGGTGCCTGACAGCGTTGAACTGCTCCTTGGTGCGCTCGATATTGGAATAAGCCTGAACGATTTGGCCTCTCACCAATAATGCGGCTATTGCACGGATGGAGCGAGTACAGAGGACCTTCAGACAGGCTCAGTTCAGGCTCAGTTCTACCTTAGTATGTCTCGCGTTTTCAGCGGCTGGGCCTGATACCTCTGAAAACTCATGCCCAAATATCCTTCATTACTGCCCTTCTTCTCAATAACATTCATGGTTCCTCCTTGATTTCCTTCATCAACTTGTATGTTCCCCTTTATCGTCTTCGCCGTGGCCCCTTCGCTATACCGCGTACAGCTTTAGATGCAAGCGATCCACTACTTCGTTCTATTCGGTACTTTAAATCCTCCTGGAACCTGTTTAATTTCTTTCTATCTCTTCTTAGCTACATCACAAAAGAATATGCGCTGCATCTGTTCCCTGACATCCCGTATTTATAGTGGTAAGTTATAGTTAGATAAACTAATATAAAATACAAATAACCAAAGTCAAGCAGTTCGTAAATAAATATAAATTACGAAAGGACAAGTGATCCTCTCCATTTTTTCTCCTATTCTTCAATCTGGTACATTTGGTTCTGCTGTTATACACTAAATAAAGTGATGATACTTTTTTAGTCGAGAGGAAGATGCTCAGATTTTCGACTCGATATGTATGGAAGGACAAAGGAGATAAGATTCGCCAGGCTTAGGAGTGCTGGTCATGTCATTTGATTGACACCGTACTACCCAGTCCGTAAAGACTTTTTTGGCTATTGACATGGAGAGATTAGGCGGTCAAATTGAAATAAAGTGATGACGTTAATGTGGGGTGTACGTGGTAGCGACGCCGGTATTACACAGCATGAACGTGTAACAAATCCGATCCGGAAACCCAGTAATA
>CM028126.1:22714153-22727365 GCA_016254315.1 Anopheles parensis
GACATGGACAGATTAGGCGGTCAAATTGAAATAAAGTGATGACGTTAATGTGGGGTGTACGTGGTAGCGACGCCGGTATTACACAGCATGAACGTGTAACAAATCCGATCCGGAAACCCAGTAATAGCAGGTCCAACCCGCATTAGGTTGTACAGCCACAAAAGAAGAAGCTGTGTGGGCGATTTAGATCACTTCCAGCAGCAGATCAATACCGTGAGGTCGAATAAGTAAGTAAAAAGATACATCGTCGATTTGGATACATTTTCCATTTAGAATGACGCTGGATCTCCTGCAACTTCATCTCCATCCGATAGTACCGAAATACGAGAATAAGAACGACTGATTTACTTATCTGTTGTCCTATAAAAACTACATGAATCTGAATCAATGAATATATCTATAAATCTATTCAAATACATACCGAAATCATCATTCTCTTCCAGAATAGTCGAGCTGTTCACTATTTTCTGCTTTGCGTAAATATAGATAATAATGGTTTCCACAAAATGGCGACCACGTCCACTTCAGGATTGGTTAACGCATGAAGCAATGCTTTCGCAAAACATCCGAAATTTACACAATGATTATGTTCTAGTGACTTGCGCCTTCGTGTTGATCTTGTATTCACTGCAAGCCTTTCTTATTTATTCACCTAATTTGTCCTATTTTGATATCTATGATCAAGCAAGCGACTTTTCAAAGATGACTGGTAAAAACCTGCACTTGAAAATTTATGTTTTATCGAAACACTACACCAAATCACTACACAAACTTCACTACGTAAACACTGCGTGAGTTCGTTTGTTGTTCAAAAGTGTTTCTTTTTTCTGTGTTTTTGATTTTCGCCCTAACGTCAAGCTTCATATAGGCGTTTCGCCGCTATATAACTAGGATTACTAGTTCAATTGTAGAAATGGTTTTGTAATGAATTTAACACAATTATTACGCAAAGTAATAAAATTATGCTTCGAAATTTTCTAGCTATTGCGTAATTAAAAAAAAAATTCATATGATTCGTACCTGGCCGTTGAAAATTGGATCTATTAACCTTGCGTTGATTCAATAATTATGTGTCACCCGACTGGTCAATGCTTATTTGACAGTTGGGAGCAAGACAACCACTTTATTCAAAAGTTCCTGCATAAATTGTCTGAAAAGTGGATGAGAAAGTGGTAAATTTTTTGCTCAAAATAAAAAATAGTTTGTCAAATTTCTATAAGTACCATTTGTTCCATCAAAACACCCAAAAGTTCTGTATAGTTTGCAGTGTTGATTTGGTTTGATGTGCTCTCAAACGTCAAACTTCGGCGCTGCATATTGCCACAATGAATGGTTGTGGTCCGGACCTTTCTGTTGCCCATTTTGGACAAAATCAACACCTGCCGGTTGGTGAAATCTGTGACGAAGTGAGAAAATATAAACATTTGCTATGTGAATTGGCTTCCTGCAGGCTGCGTGAGGCATTCATTTGCTAGTAAAAAGCGCAACNGTCAAATTGAAATAAAGTGATGACGTTAATGTGGGGTGTACGTGGTAGCGACGCCGGTATTACACAGCATGAACGTGTAACAAATCCGATCCGGAAACCCAGTAATAGCAGGTCCAACCCGCATTAGGTTGTACAGCCACAAAAGAAGAAGCTGTGTGGGCGATTTAGATCACTTCCAGCAGCAGATCAATACCGTGAGGTCGAATAAGTAAGTAAAAAGATACATCGTCGATTTGGATACATTTTCCATTTAGAATGACGCTGGATCTCCTGCAACTTCATCTCCATCCGATAGTACCGAAATACGAGAATAAGAACGACTGATTTACTTATCTGTTGTCCTATAAAAACTACATGAATCTGAATCAATGAATATATCTATAAATCTATTCAAATACATACCGAAATCATCATTCTCTTCCAGAATAGTCGAGCTGTTCACTATTTTCTGCTTTGCGTAAATATAGATAATAATGGTTTCCACAAAATGGCGACCACGTCCACTTCAGGATTGGTTAACGCATGAAGCAATGCTTTCGCAAAACATCCGAAATTTACACAATGATTATGTTCTAGTGACTTGCGCCTTCGTGTTGATCTTGTATTCACTGCAAGCCTTTCTTATTTATTCACCTAATTTGTCCTATTTTGATATCTATGATCAAGCAAGCGACTTTTCAAAGATGACTGGTAAAAACCTGCACTTGAAAATTTATGTTTTATCGAAACACTACACCAAATCACTACACAAACTTCACTACGTAAACACTGCGTGAGTTCGTTTGTTGTTCAAAAGTGTTTCTTTTTTCTGTGTTTTTGATTTTCGCCCTAACGTCAAGCTTCATATAGGCGTTTCGCCGCTATATAACTAGGATTACTAGTTCAATTGTAGAAATGGTTTTGTAATGAATTTAACACAATTATTACGCAAAGTAATAAAATTATGCTTCGAAATTTTCTAGCTATTGCGTAATTAAAAAAAAAATTCATATGATTCGTACCTGGCCGTTGAAAATTGGATCTATTAACCTTGCGTTGATTCAATAATTATGTGTCACCCGACTGGTCAATGCTTATTTGACAGTTGGGAGCAAGACAACCACTTTATTCAAAAGTTCCTGCATAAATTGTCTGAAAAGTGGATGAGAAAGTGGTAAATTTTTTGCTCAAAATAAAAAATAGTTTGTCAAATTTCTATAAGTACCATTTGTTCCATCAAAACACCCAAAAGTTCTGTATAGTTTGCAGTGTTGATTTGGTTTGATGTGCTCTCAAACGTCAAACTTCGGCGCTGCATATTGCCACAATGAATGGTTGTGGTCCGGACCTTTCTGTTGCCCATTTTGGACAAAATCAACACCTGCCGGTTGGTGAAATCTGTGACGAAGTGAGAAAATATAAACATTTGCTATGTGAATTGGCTTCCTGCAGGCTGNAAAAATAGTTTGTCAAATTTCTATAAGTACCATTTGTTCCATCAAAACACCCAAAAGTTCTGTATAGTTTGCAGTGTTGATTTGGTTTGATGTGCTCTCAAACGTCAAACTTCGGCGCTGCATATTGCCACAATGAATGGTTGTGGTCCGGACCTTTCTGTTGCCCATTTTGGACAAAATCAACACCTGCCGGTTGGTGAAATCTGTGACGAAGTGAGAAAATATAAACATTTGCTATGTGAATTGGCTTCCTGCAGGCTGCGTGAGGCATTCATTTGCTAGTAAAAAGCGCAACCGTCCGAGGAACGCATATACTGCCAAGGAGGTATCGCGAAGCAACAGCCGCGCAAATCGGGGTGTGCGTACACGAACGAAGGAGGCATACCGTTTGTTCGTCTTTGTCGTGATCGACCGAAGACAATTTTTCGAGGCGTGCTAGATCCGTTGTTGATTTCGTGTGAAAAGTCACGCACGGTCAAAAAAAAGCTTTAGATTTTACTGTTTCAGCTTGCGCACGAAGGAACTAGCAAAGACTGGTGTAAAAAAGGTGGTATAGCGGCGGTGGTGGTGAAATTGGCCTTCGTGCATTGTGTGAACAAAAAGTCTCGACGACCGACCATCGCGGGAGGATCTTCGGGAGGGACACACACATACACACAGACACAAATCCCACGTCGTATGAAAGAATCCTCGCCCAAATCTTGATGCAAAGTGGAAAATCACTGCAACGATGGACGAAACATATCTGAAGAATCTCGAAACGGCGGCCCACATTATCATGGTAGGTGGAATTGTAAATCGAAATCCTCAAAAAATCATGAAAAGGGCAAGGGGTGGTTGAAAAACAAAGGAACAACCGAGGACCTTGGAATGCGTGCGCGGTGCGTGTTGTTATGGGGTCTGCTCGGCGCAAAGAAAATCGATAGTTCGTTGTTTTGCTTGCTCCGCCCAGCGCTCATCCCAATCCAAGAGTCCTTTGCGTTCTCGCAAGCAAACATTTCTTTGTTTTGATTGCATCTCTTTTCTACTAACGACTGTTTACACTATGGCCCTTCCACCCACAGCGGCTAGCGTACGTAGTAATAATTTTTCGTGTTTTCCGTGTTTTCCCCTTCCCTCCTTCCGCGTCTTGCCATTTTAGGCCCCGCCGAATTCCATCACAAACCAGCAGCGCCAGGAATCGGAGCAAATTTTTACCAGCTTCAGAAAAACGAAAACTCCCTACGCGCTGTGTCAGGCGATCCTGGAAAAGTCGTCCGTAGATTTGGTACTGTTTGAAGCGGCAGATGTGCTGAAGAAAACCGTGGTGGGAGAGTGGAAATTTATCGCCGAGCAGGACCGTGCCTCGTTACGTCAGTATCTGCTAAACTATGTCATACAGCGCGATGTACCGGTATTCATACGGGACAAGCTGCTGCAGGTAGTGGCCATTATGATCAAGCGCGCCAGCCTGGAAGATCACGGTGCGGAACGTGGCCAAATTTTAGAAGAAACAAAAAAGATGCTAACATCGGGTGAACTGAAGCAAGAGATTCTTAGCTGCAGCATTATGTTGGCCATTTTGGAAGAATACTGCAACATCGTACGTTCGGATGATACCGGGCTCAATACGCTGGAGCACTTCAAAGCGAAGAAACAGTTCGAAGATTCGGATCTGCTGAAAACATTCTGCATGACGCTGCAGGCAATGGTCACCATCGTGAACAGCTTCGATACGTCCAACAGCATGCAGATGTACCTTTTCAAACAGCTGCTCACTGTGATGGAAACCGTACTGACCTGGGGCTTTCTGCTGCCCAACCTGCGGAACGTGCGAGTGCGTCACTCGCTGTCCAAAAGCATCATTGACACGTCGGAAACGGTCACGAAGGCGCTGCACGCTCCACCACTTCGTCTGCAGGCCCAATGGAAGAGTGTAATCTTTGACCCGAAAGTGTTGGAAGTGTTCTTTCACACTTACTGGAAGCTGCGCGAAATAGACGATTTACAGCCGAAAGCGCTGACATGCATTCTGCAGCTGTCGACCCTTCGTGGACCTATCATAACCGAAAACATCGACGAGAGTATGTCCTATCTGGCGAACTATCTGACGCACTTTCTATCATTAATGACTAAGTAAGAGCTTTGCCGAAAAGCGACAAAAGACATCCTAATTGATTGAAATTACCTTTCCCATTTCAGTATCGAAATCAAAGACAAGGAAGCGTACAGTTTTTCGCTAATCCTGCGCAAACTGTTCCAGTTTCTGCCTACGGACATGCTGAAGATGCTACCGAACTCTCTGTTCGATGCGTCCATGCAGCAGTGTTTTACGCTGACGATGAAATTTTTCGAACAGTCGGCAGCGGAAGAATCGGTTGCACCGGACGAAGCCCTCTACGTAGATGCGCTGAGCAACATGCTCGGCATATGGTTGGCGTTTTTCGACGACAAACGGAACTACCCAATTGAACCGATGCTTCCGTACATAATGCAAATGTTCGAGAAGTACGTCCAGTGCCATCTGGCTCCACCGCAGGGCATACGCGGGGCAACGGGCCGGGACGGTGAAGGAGGCGAGAACGAAATTACCGAACTGGAGGAATCGGACCGGGAACGGTTCAAGGAGCAGCTGACCGTTATGGGATTCTTCGGTCGACAGATACTGCAGCATGCGCTCGGTTTGCTGGCAAAGCTGCTGGAAGATCGTACGCGAAAGCTGGGCACCCAACTCCACATGCTACACTCAATGCAATCGCTTTCCATTTCCGATGGGGTAAATTTGGAGAACCTGTTCGAAGACCTGCACTGGCTGCTGTTGATCAGCGGGCACGTGATAGCGCTGGAATCGGTCGGTGAAACGCCGATGATACCGGAACCGATTTTAACATTCTGCAAGCAACAGGTTGAGTCCGGGACAACGGATGTGACGAACAGCTTGAAACTGTTGGCCTCACCGAACCAGGACATCCAGGAGATACCGAACGCCGAGTCGAATGTTGATCCGGTGATACGGCTGATGGCGGCCGGGTTTCGATTGTGCGAGCTGGAAAAGACCGCCATCGAGGTGCGCATGTACCAGTTCCTTAGTCCCGAGCTGAGCGCTACAACGATGTGGTTTTTGCGCCATTGGTGCGGTACCTACGTTATGTCTGCTTACGAACCGTCCGCCAACCATATCTTCTCGAACGCGTTCGGTGTCGGTACGGCCGGTGCACTGTGGGTGATTAACTATCTGCTAAATAAGATCTGCTTGAACGCTCAGAACCTACGAGCGGAACCGGCCGTAATGGAGGAAACGATCGAGCTGCTGCTGGCGTTGCAACGGAACCGCTATCGTGCGCAAACCATATTCAACTCGGAATACTTCCGGTCGATATGCGACCTGAAAAGCTTCGAGCTTCCTATGGCGGTGAAGCGTAAGCTGCTCCGTGGCTTCGTTACGATCGGCGGCAGTATAGAGGGTGAAGAAATACGCAGCGAGTACATAATGCGCATCGTGCAGGGGACGAAGGAGAAGTTTAATTTGTTGCAGACTACACTGCAGCAGCAGGCTCACCTACACCAGAGCGAACAGTTTAAGCAGAAGGTGATCGAGGTACTGGAGGAAACGATCGGTTGCGTGGAGGGTGCGTATGACAATCTGATTCTGACACTGTTCAACGAGATCGAACCCATCTGCAAGCAGCTCAGCACGTTCATGTCTTTGTACCGGAACGATACGGTATGTAGTGATCACTGTAGCGTTTACGGCTCTCTACTCTAACGTAACGCGTGTGTTTGTCTGTCCATTCGCAGGTTATTGTGGAGCTTGTATTGGAGTTGTTGAACGAACTAGAACGATCGGCCGAGGTGAAGGAAGTACGTGCGGCTCTCCATCAGTACAGCATGCACGTGATCGGTGTGTACGTGAAGAACAACAGCAATCGTATTTCGCTCGATCCCACCAACAATGAACGGGATCCGCAGGATTTGATCCTGATTTTAAAGCTCATTCACGGGATCAGTGCAAGCCGGATGGCAAATGATGAGGAAACGCTACGACAAGCGTCGGACGTTTGTATCTTCGGGCTGACGAACATTGTGCCGCTGATAACGACCGACTTGATCCGGTACCCGGAGCTCTGCTATCAGTACTACATCACTATAACGTCTTTTGTCGATTCGAAACCCCACGTGGTAGGTTGAAGCAGTGGGGAAAAGCAACAGCTGGGATGTTTAGATGACTTATTTTGTTGCCATTTCGATTGTAGGTACCGGCGTTACATCCCGACTTTCTGAAGCAACTTGTCGCCTCCGTAGAGCTTGGACTAACCTCGTTTACGTCCGAGGTGGAGCTGAAGTGTGTCGAGTTTATCGAAGCATTTGCACAGGTCGTCCGGTTGCATAATAATAGCGAATCGCTAGTCTCGCAGCTACTGCAATCCTTCCTGAAGCTGATGCTGGACATGACGATCGGTCAGAAGATTGACTGGAATAACACGACTGACTGGTACAAAGCAATGTACACCGTGATCTGTTGCTTTCCGCAAACGTTTAAGGATATGATACAGAGCTTCCTGCAGGAGCACGTGGACAGCAGTACGGATAAGGCGAAGGAGATGATTGGCGAAAGTCTGGTGCGCTTGAATCAGATAGAGTTCATAAACCTGCGCTTGATGAAGGTCCGGTTCGTCGACTGGTACGATCGTTTCGTTTCGCTGGTAAGTCTTATGTATAAGAAGTAGGTAAGCATCTGTTGCATTCTTTGGCACGGATTGTACAACTGATTGGTCGGTGGTGAATGTAGAATTTCAACCGCATGTGGCTAATATATCCACGCTACTAGTAGAGGGAAGTGTAACACCAATCTTACCGTGAAGGAAGGAAGATAAACGTTAAACGACCTGCTATTTGTTCTGTTTTTAATTATTTTGTCTCGTTATGGTAATGTTTGTGGATTTGAAGCATAAGGCAAAACATGCTTTACAACGTCGTTCGTCGCTTAATTTGACGAGTTTTGTTTATCTCACACACTGTACAGTTCCTTTTGTCTTTGTATGTGAACATTAGAATGTTTAGCATCGCTGGCTCGGTAGGGATAAGAACGTGTGCGTAAGAAACGAAATTTTAGCTATGATGTTTAACGAGCAACTAAGCCGTGGGTTTGGTGGATGTGTGCGATGAAATGACAAACGATTCGATGGAATACNGTGCGCACACGAAACTGGTTTGCCTCTCCTCTACGCTCTGTGGCTCTGTAGATAAGTACACATGCAACAAGATGCACTCGTTTTCAAGCAGGAAAAGCACCGTGGAAACGTCCTAGCACCCTAGAACTACAGAGAGTGAAACGGTTTGGGTTTCGAGTGTGTTCAGTTACGTCGTTATGCTTCCTTTTGTTCACATCTGTTCCCCGACGAGCAGCGTAAGCAGGGAGAGGGATAGAGAGAATAAGACGAACAATTTAGTTAGCGCGAGATTGGTAGTTGGCAATAAAGCTGCCGAGCTTTGTCTCTGTGTGATATTCGATTATGATAGAACCGAGGATACCACGGATGATCCACACAGATTCACCTTTTCGTGCGGCCATGCATCGGTAACGAACTGGTGGATGATCGTTCCCTTTTCCAGCCAGACGTCGTGCAGGTGTTATTATAGCTAGATTTGATATGATAATGAAGTATTTTGGGATGATTTAACGTGTATGCTGCGAGTGATGTGAGCGATACTAGAAAAAAAAGCCAAACGAAGCGACGATATGTCGCGAAGAGTGTGGGTGTGTGTAATGATTTATCTGTGCAGATGGTATCAGGGAACAAGTTTTTGGTTTTGTTTATTGCTGCGAAGATTATTATGTATTCCTTTAGAAACGGAAAAGACGGAAAAGAGAGAAGCGAGTTAGTTTATGTACTGTGGTGTGTTTTAACGCACGCGTGAATTATGTTGTTTGTTAGAATTTATGTTATTTTACTGGATCCCGACATCCGGATGTAATGATGGAACACACAAGTGGAATGATGTGCAAAGATAAATTAAATCTGTGCTACAAAATTGTACGTACGATGGTGTTTAATGCCCGGGGGAATTAAACGCAAGCAAAGCGCAAAGAATGCAAATGAAAACATCCAAATCTAATCAACTCTTTCAAATGCATTTGTCAAATAATCAAGCTAATACTGAATGTACTACACGGCTAGGAAAATTAAACAAACAAACAAACAAAAACTCGCACTTGCAAGGGTAGCAATAGTAAAAGGGTAAAGTAAAACAACCCAAGAACGGATTGAGTACAAATTACAATACACACGACACGCTATCACGGAGCAGAGGACTAAAACAGCGCACCACGCTTATGTGTAAGCTAACAATCTGAACATTAGACGATCTATTATGTGAACCATGGTCATGATCATGCAAAACTTCTAAACAAAAAAAAACATATGTATGCAAACAAACAAAAGTGGACGTGTTTCGTTTCGTCTGTGAAGGGTGTTTGACGTGCACACGCAACAGTGTCGTCTTCGATTTTGGGAAATTTTTAAAGTTCGATACGCTCAGCCTCTGCAGCAAGAGCAAACACTGGGGATTGTGAGAATAAAGTTTACCGATTGGGCTATACAGATCAATAACAAAGCTAACCGAACAATATAGTCTCTGTGTCATGTTTGTAGCGAAGACGATCGGAAAGAAAACCATTCCAACAGTTGTCATACGGACACAATTCAAAAGCATACAACATACGTTTTATTATTGCCTTTAGTAATCGTTATATCTTGGTAGCCCGTTGTACCTGTTTGCTGCTGTGGTATTCGAATAGCGAATAAGTAAGTAAACGTACCTAAGCGATGTTCTAACATCGCTTTCGTTTCTACTCCTTTCCTGTTCCAGTCAAAGTAAAGCCGTTAATACGAACGATGGTTAAGCATTCTAAAAAGAGCGTACGTGTATTACTAAGAGATAACGTAACATACTAAAATTATTCTATACTATTTCGTTTCCTCGCACTTGCCATAGTCAAAGAGAGAGATTTTTGTTTGCTTGGGGTAATGGAAAGAAATTTTTTCCCAACGTTTCCCCTACTAGAGCACCTCTTTCGTCCTTAAAAGTCATATACGTATTTGTAATTTAGATAGTTAATGTTTGCTTTCGAAACATTTCCATCATATTGCAGCTTTGTCTTGTATTGCAATCCGGAAGGTTACTGCTTCCAGTTAACCTGTCCGAATTTAAAGTACGTACACATTTACAGTACACACTCCCGACGTCGTTCATAAGGACGAGTACACCAGATTGGTGACGGCTGTTTGGATGGCATTCAGTCGGCTGGCCGGTAAATTCGCTTCATCGATTCGCTGGGCTAATGCTTCAAAGAGCAATTGCGTGCTGCTTCGTCGATTGTGCGAATTTGCTTCCATTTGCATGGCTTCTGCTGCCGTCCGTATGATTTTGATGCATTCTGATTCGATGAGATCTAGCTGACGTTTTCGGCTGCTACTTCCTGTACCACCGGATAGAGACAATGTGTCCTGTGCCACTGTCGTAAGATTACGTGCATCAGCTGTTGTGAATCGTTCGCCCGACACAATCCCTGAAGTGCAATCCACAGCGACTGTTACCGTGGTATCATCGCGCACAAACTGTCGTGCTAGCGGATGTTCACACTTGATATCGACATATCTTTCCTCGCTGAGGTACACATTATCCAGGAAGTTGTTTGTAGAACTAAAAGAGATTGCACATACAGTAATAGAAATATGGTGGAAAAAGTGATTAGAATAGAATTACGAACAGTGAGGCTTTGTTGTATCCCTGGAGAAATGTCAAGCTGTCGAAGTATTGCCACTTTTTAGGCTGTTCCTCATCCGATGTTCCTCTTGCCGATTGTTCCACACGGCTTAGTTTGATGAATTTGTCCCGCAAACTTTTCCACCGACGTTTGCATACTTCCACTAAAAGGAAACGAGTGTGTAAATGGTGCAAGCTTAAAATTCTGCTACATGTTGAACAGTGGACACAAACTTGCGGAAACAGGAAGGATAGTTTACCTGAGCTGTTTAGTTCGTATGCGATCTGTTGCCAAAGCCGTTCCTTATCGTTTTTCCGTCTGTAGTTAACATTTTTCACATTGTACAGGACCTCATTTTCACGAACTTTTGCAATTAATTGGTCTTCGAAGGTCATTTTTGGGGCTATTTTGTAAACACTGTAAACATTTCTCTATTTGTATGGTAGCTGTCAGATGCGATGTTACCAGGTGACAGCTGATTTGTGCAATAAGCGATGTTATTTCGTGGTCGTCGGAACACGATGTTCTGTTTTCTTTGGTTTGTAAATGTAGCAAATTTCGAAAAGTAGTCATCGGGTACGGGTAAAGTTAGCCCGATCTGGAAAGCATTTCAACATGTCTTGAAAATGGTAGAAAAAAATAAAATGGACTGAGTTTTTAATTTATTTAATTTTTAATTTAGCGTTTCTTTTAAATCCATTTGGACTATCTGTACAATCAAAGGAAACAATTGAAAGCGTCATATGGTAATTGTTCTAGTACGGCGATTATTTGATCGTTGTGGAAAAAAGTATTCCAAGTCGATCTAACAATGTGAGTCACAGATCTAGATGTGATTACATTTCGTTGGAGTCTCTTTTCGTTTGCGCAATCCGGCGCCGGTTCCTAATCGCCAAATGTTGTGGACTGGTTGTGGACACGTAACCATCCTACAGGCGGGTCCAGTACATGGACGAACGGATGCGCATATAATCAGGCAGGTTTTCAACCGGTCCGACGGCAGCTACAGCTGGGCAGCGGTCAAAAATGTACTTCATTGCTACATCACGCACATTTTGGGCTGTAACGCTCTGTGTGTGAAATGGAAAGAAATGGAAATTAAAGATTAATGTATTGTAAAATTTTGTACAATATTTGTTTCAACAAATCACTCACATCAATCCTTTGCTCCAGCTCGTGCAGCGGAATGCGGCGATTGTAGCAAAGCATTTGACGGCCAATATCCTCACAGATGGGCGTAGTGCCATCCAGCTGCAACAGCATGTTCGTCTTCAGCAAGTTCTTGGCCCGTTCGACTTCACCCTCCGTCACCATCGTGCAGAGGCGCATCCATTCGTTCTGCACATTGAACAGCATATCTTCGCACTTGAGCGGATCGCACACGAAGTATATGCCCCACAGACCGGTATCCTTGTAGCAGGTGTTGAACGACTGGAAGCTATGGCATAGCCCATCAGTTGCCGAGGCAACAGCCAACTTGGATGCATTATTTGCACCGCCGCCCTGCGAGCGATCCCACGCGCCAATCAGCGTGTTGGCCACCATCAGTGGCACATTGTCCTGATCGGTCCAGCCACAACCTTCGACTGCAATCGCAACATGCGCAAGTGGTAGGGAGTCATCGCGCACACGCACTTCCGAGCCAGTAAAACGGCACGCAGCTAATCCCGCTGCCTTGCTATCTACGGCGGAGCTCACCTTGCCCAGGTTCTGTTCGGCCAAACGTACCAGATCATCGTGACGGACACCACCGGCTGCTGCCAGTACGATACGTGGCGCCTTGTAGTGTGAGTCGATGTACTGCTGCAGGTCCGACTTGCCGATGGATTGGATGTTCTTGGTCGGTCCGAGGATGGTGTTACCGAGCGGCGTGGCTTGATATGCGGTCGCATGCAGATGATCGAACACTACCTCCTGAAGGTTGCTTTCGACCTCTTGCATCTCCCGCAGGATTACTCCGCGCTCACGTTCGATCTCCGACTCGCCGAGCTTCGAGTTCTGGATAATGTCGGACAAAATTTCGACGGCATTCGATATGTCCTTGGAAAGGCATTTGGCGTAGAACACAGTCTGTTCGCGGGATGTATATGCGTTTAGGTGGGCACCCATGTTTTCTACCTCTAGCTCCAGATCGGTTTGGGAACGCTTGGCCGTACCCTTGAACGCCATATGCTCCAGGAAGTGTGCCACTCCATTGTTGCTGTTATCTTCATACCTTGAGCCGGCATCAATCCACAGACCAACGGTTGCCGTCTGTGAACCGGAATCTTCGCTAGCGACACGCAGTCCACTTCCAAGCGTCGTAACCTCCGTCGGTGGCACATTGACCAGAGCGGCACGGAATTCGGCAGCATTCGAGACCTTGGTGCGCTAAAATGATTCACAGAAATATTCATATAAACTCTTGCAGTTAGTTTTGCATCGCGTTTGGGAATCATTTCAGATTCATTCTAATAGCAAAGATATTGTAAAGGAGTAGATATAAGCAATTAGAATTTCATCATCGGCACTATTAGTCAACACCCGGAAACTATTCCGTA
>CM028126.1:22727833-22771545 GCA_016254315.1 Anopheles parensis
AGTTGATGGCTGCGGCTATACGCCCGCAGGCCAGCTGAAATTTTCAACAACGATGCCATTGTTTTCAGCTGAACCGTTCAGTAGATTGGGCAGGGAAGTATCGAACGTGAAAAGTTGGAAAATAGCTCCGGTTCTTTTGCTCGTTCTGTAGGAAGTGCAAATTTATTCTATTTACATAATACGTAGTTGTCAAATGCGACGATATCAGACGATGACAGCGGTTTTGTCTGACTGGCGATGTTATTTCAAATCGCTCGTTTGAAAGCGATGTTTTTATTTGAGGATTTGAGCGATTGAATGGTGTTGAGCCAAGGGTGTTTCTTTAAAATCTATTCAATATGAATTTATTGAGAACTTTGGAAAATATATGTACACTCTACCCACTATTCGTACATACTATGCGCTCTTTCTACAATCCTTGTTTGGCAAAATATAGTTTCAACTATTTAACAAACTACTTAGCGAGTGTGTCTTTACGGCTATGCTACGGAGCGGACAACGTCCTAACTTTGGCATTGAATTTGGTATCAGCTGTTGCGCACTTAAACACTGGATATCTGGTACAACGTTTTTCGAAGTACACGACAATCATCTCTGCTACTTGCTATATCCCTCACTGTAAGGGCTAGGGAGCATAATCTAATGGACCGAGATGCACGACTAACTATCCTAACCAGATCTATCAATTCGTAGTATACATGAACTATTCTGCAGATCCATCAAGAAAGATCAACGAAACATTGTCCAGTTGCAGCGAGTAACATTCCTAACAAATAGTGCTGTTAATGAAATCGTAACAATTCAGCGTGAGTTCCGTTTTCTTGTTTAGTTTGATGTTGTTCAGCTTGTACTTGATGTACTCCTCCACCCAGGCCTGCGTTAGGTCGAGATATTTTTCCGGTGGCCCTGGTAGATAGTCGCGAAAGCCGAACACCGGAATGGCCGCCTCTATTTGCGTCCCATCGACCCAATTGTTGTAGCTGTTGATGGTGATGATTTGTAGATTGTTTTTCAGCGATGTACGCCATCCGACGTCAAAGTATTGACCGTTCGATCGATAGCGTTTAATATTCGTTATGCCGTGGTTTTGATTCACGTTACGATGATACTTGCGGCGATCGTAGAAACCGGGCCCGATCGTGGGAACAAACAGCAGCCGATAGCTGTCGGCAAACTTTTTCAGCTGATTCCAATTCTTCCAGGTAGCTGCATAGTTGGCTCCATTGCTCGGAAGGTACGTATAGAACCCATCAAAGCCGGCCCTCCGGATCATGGACTTGTGGTCCTTGGAGCTGATATGTGCCAACAGTGTAGCCTCATAGTTTGACCCACGGATGGTGAGTATTCCGTTGCGACTAAGCAGCCGTTTCCATTCCGAGTCCGTGATTCGATACGCTTTGCGTATGTAGAACAGTGGCATTTCGAGCTTCTTCGACAAGACATTGTAGTAGCTCAGTGTGCTAGTCATACCAGCAGGACCCTTGCCAAACCCGTCGATGAAGTACTTTATGTTGCTCCGTATACTTTCGATCGTTCTGTCCGAGTAGTCGAGAATTTCGATCGCTATCTTCAGATCGTACTGATCCGCAACTTTGAAGATCGTGCGCAACAAGTATTCGGAGAAGTTGGGCTGCCATCCAAGGATTATCGTGCCGATGCCACAGTTTTGGATCTCGTTGAAGTGTTCGCGTATGATCGATTCACTGGCGTTGTACAATCTTCGCTTCGGATAGAACGCAGTATTGATGACCGGTTCATCGTTCGGTTTAAACGACACGGAATTGTTTTCATAAATCCGAGCTATCAGTCGATCGCTGGAAGGATGTGTCGGACGCGGCTTGTACCATGCGACCGTGCCGTGATAGAAGATCTGTATGTTGCGATTTAGCGGAAAGGTCCGATTGCGATGTTCCGACGGAGGTACGGTAGCGGTGTGTGGATTGTTGTTGCCTACCAGCCGCTTGATTTTGTCCCGAATAATGCGTGCCTTTACCTGATGCTCGTTGTACTTCTCCGGTATAATAGTTTGACTGCGCCGCAATTCGTACGACACGACATTCTGGTAGCCGTCGTTCGGTAACGACAAAGGGGCCACTTCCTTTTCCGGTGTGCTGATTGTTGTGTAGAGACAGAATATGAGCAGCAGGAACGAAGTTACACCGATCAGACAGACGAGAAGCTTCATCGATTTGATGCTGCTCAGCTTGTGGATTCCTAAGACGGCCATTTTTCGATGGTTTTCGGTTGCGCGGAGATCAGTTCACTTGCCGGAGCTATCCGAGTTGTACATTTTGCACAATAACTAGGGGGAAAAAGTAAAAATTGAGTTTATGGAGTTAGAGGAATAGCTATCGATGGTTCTGCTAATGGAAGAACTGACAATTGTCTGAACAGGATAGGACGGAAATGGGGGAAAAAATAAAGGATGTATAGGAACAAATGCGCATGTGCCTCGACTGGTACAGTGTCCTTTCCGGCAAAGACGTGAGAGCAGGAAAGCGTATTTCGACGCTTTAAAGCAAATGAAACGAAATAGCTATAAATTTGTTTGTAAACAAATTAATAATGTACTGTTTGAGAGCTACGGAAACTGTTGCTCTCGCTGTAAATCGGTGTACAAAAAACGCTTCGCGACAGAAGGTAGATATTTTTTTCGGTATCAATTTCATCCTATTGCGTTTCTATTATTCCTTAATGGGGTAATAAAGTGATATAACTGATTACCGCTGTAACAATTGCTAGTCTAAATGCAGCTATTGCGTTATGTTTTTACAGTTCTATTGTTTATTTGTGTGATTTTTTTAAATTTTGAATTGATTTACTTCAATTCCGCGAGATGGCGTTAGCGCATCAAATGTCAAACGAATTGTAGGGGAAAGAACAATTCGAAAACAAAACAATTGAGACTGAGCACGAAAAGCACGTTTAGTTGTTTGTTTGAAGAAGCGACCACACTCCACGTACGAGATGCCGCAAGATACGAAAAGAATAAATGGACCAGATATATCCACACCGTATCGGGTTTACTGCAAAGCAAATGCGCCGAAGGAGTTTGAAGATCGGTTGAATGATGCGATCGGGAAAAATGGGAAACGAAAAGATGGTCGTCGGCTGCAGGAAAGCCGCAAGTATTGTACGTACGATGAAAGTTGTGTTCTTTAAGCTCGCAGGAATAAAGCGACTTTTCTGTTTTAGATGCAAAAATTGGCGTAGTTTCAACGGCCAAAGGGTCCGCTTATGTGGAGCTGGGTAACACCAAAGTCATAGTATCTGTGTTCGATCCGCGAGAAATACCGAAGCAAAACAAATTCAACCAGTTGGGTGAACTGTATTGTGATTTCAAATATTCTCCTTTTGCCTCGATGGTGAGGAAAGCGCCACAAACAGATGCACGCGAACGCAGCATGGCAACGGCATTGACGAGCGCGCTCAACCCATCCGTTTGCCGGCATTTGTTCCCTAACCTGCAGATTGATGTGTTTGCAAACGTGCTGGAAGATGATGGATCCGCGCTAGCCGTAGCAATAACGGCTGCCGGGTTAGCATTGAGTGATGCCTGTATTCCAATGTTCGATATAGTGACGGCTGCAACTGCCGGCATCTTAGGAAACCGCATCATCGTTGATCCTACGGCAGAAGAAGAAACGTTGTGTATGGATGGATACACCGAAGATAACCATGGTTTGGTGATGATAGCAAAGCTGCCAACGTTGGACCAAGTGCCGGAAATACGGCAGTATGGAAATGTGGATGTCGAAATGTTGTGGGAAACGTGTAAACAACTGAACACAAACTGTGGAGACATGGTTCCGATCGTGCAACACTTACTGGTGAGCAAAGTGAAGACTAACCTTCGGGAGCTTGAGATAGAAAGTGACGAAGAAAGCGAACACGGCGAGAATAAAGAGGATATAGCCGATAGTGCACTTCCCAGCAGCTCGGGAGCAGATAAATGATGTAAAGCAAGAGAATAAAATAGAAACTAAAACACAATTTGATAGTCTTTCAGTTAAATTTATTTTTAGTCTTCCATCTTTTCTGGTGGTGGACCACACGGTTGTAGCATCTTTTCCATGATGTTGAATCGAATTCTTGCCTTAGATTCGTTCTCGGCGACAGCAAAATAGCTCAGCATATCGTAATGTCCGAGGTAGCTGGCAAGTGAATCTCGGTGCTGGTTTGTTAACCATTCGTACTTCGTTGTATCCGCATGTCCCGTACCGATGTATTTGCTTTGAAGATGTTCCAGCTGGCTGTGGATGTTATACCGGTCGCCCATCGTATTGGTGGCGGAGAATGTTCGTTCTTTTACTTAAAAAATGCGAATACTTCTGAAGCGCAGCGTTTGTTTATCGGCTTTTTGCTTGTTTTTGGCGAGCAGGATTGTGTTGTTTTGATTTGTGTCAAATGTGACAGCACAAGCACTAGCAGCGCACCAGGTGGCTTGTAGCGAAAGCTTTACAAAGCACAATGGGAAGTATTCAGTCATAAACTCGAAAATTCGTTTTTATTTTCATGCAAATTTGAATTATGTACTATATTAGTACATTTCAATTTGAACTAGTAAATAACAGTACAATAAAAATATAGTACAACAGTTATATATAGGATAGAGAAAATTGAAATATATTTCATGACTATTGTTTTAAAATCTGAATCGCCAACCCTTTATTTTATTTCTTCTTTCTCGAAAACCGCATAATATATAAAACCGCAAAATTAAATGAAACACATTGACCCGAAAAAAGAAACAAAATTGTTATCGAATGAACGATGATAAAATGTTCAAATCCCAATACAACACGAGCTTGTGTGAAGGAAAGTTGTTTGCGCAGATGGTTTATGAAAGCATGCGAAATGAATAGTTTGTTTGTTGCGCTTTCAAGATGCCTGATCGATATATCTTTTGTGTGCTGAAATTTATTAACTCTAGTCACAACGATGAACTGGCTGTGCGCAGTAGTGCTGGTGATTATTGGCCACGGGTTTCCGGCACGAGCCGATTGGTTCGATTCGTGTGATCGACAGTTTCAGCTGACGAACATGGCGGATGTAACGTTGAATTCTCCCTTCTATCCGTCGAACTATCCCGCCGGCAGTTCGTGTCGGTTTGTGATACGTGCCCCGCCAGGGTATACGATCCAGGCTTCATGTACACTAAACATGGCCAATCCCAGCTCAGCTTGTACGACGGACTTTCTGTACGTGTCCACCGAAGGCTTTGTGTCGCCTGTTGGCAGTGAATACTTCTGCGGCAAAGGGCAGATCACACGGAAGTCACTGTTCAACAAGATGACCATCTCGTACATCTCGTCCAGTTCGACCAACTCGGGATCGTTTACGTGTCGGCTAGTAGTACAGCCGCAGGACTGCGACTGCGGATGGTCCAGAACCGCAAAGATTGTCGGAGGTAGTGAGGCCGGTGTTAATGAGTATACTTCCATAGTGGCACTGATTGATCCACTTACGGTGAACGTGTTCTGCTCCGGAACGATAAGTATGATCAATATGATAAAAGTTCCTTCTACATCAACTAATACTCGATTTTGATTTTCTAGTAAGTTCGCGTTATGTTCTTACTGCCGCTCACTGTGCTCGCACTATTCCGAGTGTGAGTCGTGTGCAGGCCCTTGTCGGTGATCATGACTACCGCACCGGACTGGATACACCTTATTCGGCGATTTACAACATTGAACAGATTATTTCTCACGAGAACTACAACGAGCAGACTCGCAACAACGATATCGCTCTACTGAAGACTGGCACAGAGATCGACTTCAACCGTGGTGTAGGCCCGATCTGTTTACCCTTCAGCTACAGTACGTACAGCTTTGGCGGGCTGCTGGTAGACATTGCCGGCTGGGGTACTACCAGCTTTGGTGGCCCGATGAGCACGGTACTACGCAAGACAACGTTGAACGTGCTGGAGAACGGGAGCTGCTCTGCACCGTACGTTAATGATCAAAAGATATGCACTTTTGCCGTGGGCCGTGACTCCTGTCAGTATGATTCAGGTGGCCCACTGTACCTGCGGGGAAGCCAACGTATGTACACGATTGGGATCATCAGCTATGGGTCGGCCTGTGCAGCCTCGACACCATCTGTGGCTAGTCGCGTCACGTCCTACCTGAGCTGGATCCGACAAAAAACACTCGATGTATCGTATTGCGTTAAATGAAGTCGATTGTTCGTATGCATTTTATTGATAACAGTAATTCCATTCGGGGGTGTTATTCATTATCCACTGCATGTAGTACAGGACGTTCGTGCTGACACTGGGGTGATCGGTAGCACACGCGATCCCGTACCCGATCGTACCGACCAGATAGGCTCGCATATTATACGCATCGGTATAGAACAGCGGACCGCCCGAATCACTCTGGCAGGTGTCTTTGCTCGGGGTCAGTGTGCACAGCTGTTGGGTGGCGGAAAAGTTGGTATAGATCGAAGCACACTGGGCCGGTGAAACAACCGCTAGGGAAACCTTCATTGGAACGTTCGATTTCGGTGCACCGTAATCGATCGTACCCCATCCGACAGCTTCCAGATTAATTCCGACGAATGATGCACCGGCGAATTTGATCGGCAAACAGGCAGGTCCTACGCCTGTATTGAACAGGATCTCTGAGCGTGTTCGTACGATCGCTATATCGTTGCTACTAGACGAGGTAGAGCTACTGTATCCCTCGTGGATCTTGATGGAGGCGAGCAGCAATAGTGCGGTGTAGGGTGAATCCGAACCGATGGTAATGTCGTGCTCTCCAACAAGTAGTGCCAAGTTTACAATTGATCTTCCCATGTAGCAATGGGCGGCCGTTACAGCATGATAGTTCGTTACTGGAAAGAAACATAAAGGCGCAAGGGTTCAATAAGAAAATCGTANGGGTGAATCCGAACCGATGGTAATGTCGTGCTCTCCAACAAGTAGTGCCAAGTTTACAATTGATCTTCCCATGTAGCAATGGGCGGCCGTTACAGCATGATAGTTCGTTACTGGAAAGAAACATAAAGGCGCAAGGGTTCAATAAGAAAATCGTAGAGTTACAAAGATGAGGTTACATGTGCGAGTCCTTACTGATTGTCGCACCACAAAAGATGCCTTCGCCACTTTTCGATCCATCCACCAAGGCGGCCATCATGGGAAATTCGTTCACAAGCGTTTCCTCACCGTTTACTATTTTTCGCTGTGAGGTGATGTGAGAAAGAGGACTTTTTTTGATAATTTACCTTGAAATGATCTACAAAGCATTACGCACCGTTCGACGTACGCCACACTGACATTCGATCTTGGTAGCAGTACAGAAGAATCGTCCACCTTGAGTAGTGGCGGGAACCTGCAAGGCAACCACCATTCTATTGAAGGATGATTGTGTGTTGAGCACACCAGAACCACAGTAAACTTGACCATCTGTAAGGTTACTTTCACCACTCTTGGAAACGATAAACCGATCGGCATTGCAAGAAGTGCTCTGAAGAAAAAAGAGAACAATGTTGATAAGGGCTGCTTTTTGGGATATTTGAGTTGAGATAAAAAAAAGGTAATATTACCACTGGAAGTGAAATGTCGCTGCAAGACAAGGCAATCCGAGAGCCTTGCGTAGTAGTTAATGTCCAGCGACATTGTGTATAGGCCGGATACAGTCCACCGTAGTACGGTGAGTAGATCGAGTACGACTGTCCACTGGCGATATCGATCGTGTAGTCACAGCCACCATACTGAGCGTCGGCCACTAATGCAACACCCAGCAAGCAACAAACAAGCTGTAAGCCAACACCTACAAGATGCACAATGAAGTAGAAAAGTCTTAATTAAATGTTTGTCCATAATGCCGGCCCATGACGAGTACTGAGAACTAGATATTATTTAATCGCAAATTCACGTTCCCGGGAACATTGGATACTTGTTTTTGTTTTGCCTTGTTGAGGATGTAATGAAATGTGAAAGCCACAAGAATGTCTCTCGGACACTTCCGGTTATTTGAGGACAGAGAGAGAGAGTGAGTGAAAGAGAGAGTAAAATCCCAACACAAACGAAAAACGAATGCTCATTAACCTCGGTTCCGCCGTTTCGTTTATCGATCACGATACGGAAGTGATATTTAATTATGTACCGGAAGCGAATCCGATTCGAATGTCAATTTCCCCGGGTACCGTTCATCCGTTATCTTATCCCATGCCCTCGAGCGAGTGACTGTTTACCGAAGGATAATTTTAGTTTCATTTTTCGTTCACTGAAGATCTCGGTTGTATTTATTTGTTGTCGTCTCTTCTACGGTTGGAGGTTGATTCCGACTTCCGTTTGGTGTTAATTTTTCGTCTTATTAATCAAGGTCACTTTTCCTGTGGGCGTTTACGTTTCCGTTGCNAGTGACTGTTTACCGAAGGATAATTTTAATTTCATTTTTCGTTCACTGAAGATCTCGGTTGTATTTATTTGTTGTCGTCTCTTCTACGGTTGGAGGTTGATTCCGACTTCCGTTTGGTGTTAATTTTTCGTCTTATTAATCAAGGTCACTTTTCCTGTGGGCGTTTACGTTTCCGTTGCTTCGAACTCCGGATGGAACTTATTAGTTTCTTCTTTTAAGTCATTTCTGGTTGATAATGCACTCTTTTTTTCAGATTTTTCCGTTCACTGAGGATTCTTTGTGCTTTCACATAACAAACAGGCACACACACCCTAGGTCTTTTTCTTCCTATCCAAAATCTATGTGCTACGTCTAAACTTATTTCCACGTTTGAACGACAACGATTTTCGACCGTCCTCAATTAAATGTGGAAGGTAGCGAAATGGTTTCACTACTAAAACTCTCGGCATAATTTCTTTTGCGTTTATAGCGCAATTCCCTGTCCCGATCCACGCGCCAAATGCTTGAGGTTCCTCGTGGATCTTCTTCGCCCAAGACGGATAAAGATAACCATGATAAGCATGATGCCGCGGGTTGAGAAGTTGACTATGCCCCGTTTATTCTGCATCGAGGGGTTTTGTGCTGACATGGGTCATGCCCATGGTTTGGGCACAATTTTCGGGGGGCTTTTGGGCAGTAGCGTCCTATTGTGCAGTCATAAAGATAAAACAAGTAAATATATACATACAGTAAGCCGGACAAAATACCCAGACCAAAAAAAGGGGAGAAAAAGCAGCGAATAAAATTGATAGTGAGTGAGATTTTATTTGAGCGTTGATGAGGGAATTTTCATTTTCATTATGGTGAAGGAAACTTTCAAATACTTTTACACATCCTTGCATTCAGCATTCATCCTTTAGTTGTCCCTTTAGCATGCGGAAAGCTTTCCAATGCGGAAGTGTAAATTGCGTGGGAAAGAAAAACTCGGTCCATGGTAATGGTGTCTGTCTACTCGGGAAAGTTATTTGCTCTCCTTCCCACGCCGGTAATGGGTAGGTCGATATAACAAAACTCTTTCCCCATGGGTGGAGTGTTTATAGTTTCGCATAGTTTCTTCTTCCACGATATGTGTGTGTGGGCACACATTCTATCACGTGCCATTACAGAGCCTGGGACGTTTGGAATGTACAATCGGAAGCAGGAAAATATTAAAAAGGATAAATATGAAGATAGGCAAAAAAGAGAGAGAGAGAGAGAGAGGGAAAAAAGAGAACACTGTCACAATGAAAGATGGCAAATGTGGGTGCAAAAGTTGTGCCTGTACAGGAATGAGGTCAACAATATGAAGCATTGGGTTGTTTGTTTTGTTTGCAGTGTATTCAACTCTCACACTACAATAATAATCCAACTTTGCGTTTCTACGTTTATTTGTGAGATTTGTGTTTTTTGTTTTTTGCTTCTCTAATCTTTGCACCATAAGCTTAAAGCAATACCGGGTGTGACAGAGTAATTTGGATGTTAACAAATGGTGGTCTTTTGCTAGGAAACAGATAAGCTGTTCCAAAACAGCAAAGTAAAACGAACGCTACAATCTCATCATAAACAGAGAAAGAGCTTTGTGATAATAGGAGTGTTGGCAGGCTTTCGGGGAAAAATAAATTTTGCATATCATCATGCGTTTGGGAACACGTTCCCAAGGTGTCTGACTGACGCCACAATACGGTAGCTTGTTTTATGTGATTCGCAAAATAAAGAAAAAGCAAAACGATACGATGGCACTGTTCATCATGGCCGTCATGCGTGTGTAAATTGGGTCACAAAACAAAACAACAGGAATAGCAAATTGTTAGAAGTATAAGATGAACAAGTGTGTCAGTCCGTTCTTTTAGACAAATGAGACACATTTGACCGCACCACATTTGAAAACTCTTTTCTACTAACAAATGTAATTTAATCTCAATTCATTTTCTATTTCGTTTCACACTTTTTGATATTCTTTTTTTTATATACTTTTATGGAACCAGTTAAACAAGAATATTTGAGCATTAAAGATAAAAATAAAAATATACAGTAGCTGGTGGTTTTTGTGAGACACAACAGACTCCTTATTTAGATTAGTGGCAAGTTAATTGGGTCTTCTTTAAAATGGAGTGGAAAAGTTCGTTCTAAAGTTTCAAATATCTTTTTTCTTTTCCTTTCGTTGTTTTTCCTTCCACGTTGCTGCTTTTTTTGTTTCTTTTAGTTACTTTTCTCAATTCTTTTTGTTTTATATTTGTTTTATTTGTTTTATTTTTGTTGCTTTTTCGTTTGTTATAATTTTGTGTCTTTCCTTCTCGTCTTTCTTCGTTTTCTTTCTTTCCTTTGGATCTTTTTAATTTTCTTTATTTTTCATTCCTTCGCTTTCCTTTTCGTCTTTCTCTGCTTGTTGTTCGTTTTCGATTATTTCGTTATATTTATTTTCTTCTCATTACTTTTGGTTTTTATTTCGTTCCTTTTTTGTTCCCTTTGATGTCTTTTCGTTTTTTTGCATTCCTTTACAATCTCCTTCATTCCGTTTGCGTTGGATTCTCTGTGACACGTTAAAATTCCTATTCTCCTATATTTCTATTCGTGTTTTCTCATTACTTTTTCGGTTGTTTGTTCCCTTTTAGTTTGTAGTGCTTTAAACTTTAAAATGATTTTGTGATTGACAAGCTGAGAGAGATATTAAGCAAACAATGTATTTGAAATAAACTGTAATCTGAATTGAAAGGAACATTTTCGCATGGAAACATTACACAAACTAGTGCAGCAAGTCAATCACACTGCACCAAAACATTTTTTTCTCGCATCGAAAAAATCCCGTTTTTTTAAATGAAAAAATGGTTGTAAAAAAACGATGCAAATGTTTTACAACAAAAAAAAAACAAATCAATCCAACAACGTGATAGCGTAAAACTACTCGCCTGCACCAAACATAACAAAGAACAACGATTAAAGGGACTGAAATGAAATCGATTGACAAAAATTTAATTTTACGCACAACTTAGTTGACGAAAATTTACGATCCATTCCCTTCCAGCCACTACTTCCGCGCAGGTTGGCGGTGGATCTAGTGCTGCTGATTACGGCACGCCGACAACACTCTTCCGTGTGTGTGTGGGGGTACCATTATGGGGGTAAATATTGAATTTAATTGCTGCGTGGTGTGGAATAAAATACGACTAAAGCCGTTTGGCTGATTACGGATGCCACGTGTATGTGTTTGTGTGTGTGTGTAGGTTAATGCAGGTAATTGTTGTGTGTTTTAATAGCTTCTATCAAACACCCCCACAGTGTCTGTTATCAGTTTAATATTTGTTTGTTTTGGGTTTTTTTTTCTGCTCGAACAAAAACCAGGAAACCAGAAATTGCAAAATTGTGAATTCAAAAATAATAGTTTTAAAAACCTCATTTCTTGCTGTTTTAAGGTAGATTAATGGGGAAAAAAGAGGTGGGAATGCTAGGGAACACCGTCCTGTGTGTGTTTTTTTTTTGCTGTGCTTCCATGTTTCGATTTCAACAGCTCGTTCGACCGTAAATGATGATGCAGTAAACCACTCACATTCCCACAAAACCCAAAGTATGTACCGGAGGAGGTTTTTTTTCTCTGCCCTCCCGAAGGCGATGATTTATGGAACCGTTTTCTGCTTCATTGAATCTAGTTTGTTGCCTGTGGTGTGGTTGGAATGAAGAGCTTTTTTTGCGGAATAAAAACCAGTACCATTCCCAGAAACGACCTCCATTAATGGAAAATATCTTCTTTTTTTGGGTAGTAAATTGTAGAAAAATACCTTTGAATGATTTAATTGAAAACCAATTTTGTTGTAAGCAGAACATTTTAGGTCGAGAAATATTTTTTCATTTGAAGTTCATCGCAAGAAACAATCGCCGTGGAAACAATTGTGTTTAAATGATCTTTTTAGGCGCATAAAGCGGTCAAAGCTTTATCTAAACGTGAGCTTTTCCGGCTCTTTTAACGTTCACTTTCAACCCCATCAGCATACGGCGGGTATTCGTGTGACTTCATCCGGAAAGAAGGACACTAAGAGAGAGAGAGAGAGAGAGAGAATAAACTACCCCCAAAAATGACACTTTTCACCTATTCACCGATTCACCCGTGTGACAATGTGTGACCAGAAATAAACGCTCGCGGTAGCCGAAAGAAGACCCAACCGGCACTGGCACACAAGCTGATAAACGCAACGGTGGCCACACCGGTTCAATTTTAGGCTACGTCAATCAAAAACTAATCAAAAAACCTCCCAAAAAAGCACCCAAGCCAAGGGTTTGCTCGGTGCACATCGTGGACCACCAAAAAAGGCCAGGTTTTGTGGAACCTGTTTTAGCGAAAAAATGTTTTTCACCAACCAACTCCAGAATCGGTACCATTATTTATGTTTCCGTGCAAGTTAGTTGTGTGCTAGGCGGTAGTGTATTTTTTTTGTTTGATACGTCCCCATCGATCGTTAGCGGGTCGCAAATGTATTTAAGTATGCAAAATACGATGCCGCAGCGTTAGTGCGTTACCACCTGGCCATCGAGAACTTGTCGAGCCTGTCGCAGGAAGAATGTGGTCAAAATTGGTTCGGTTTATTCTCGTGCTTGCCTGCTGCACACAACGCGTGCATGGCCAATGTTCGTTTACGCTCGAAATGAAGTTTGGATCGGTGTATCAGCTTATCTCGCCACGGTATCCTTCACGGTACGGGCCGAACCTGAATTGTACGTACATAATTCGTGCACCCTTCGGTTACCGGATCGCACTCGATTGTCCCACCTTTCAGATACCAAGCGTAAGTGTGCCGTGTTTTAGCGAGGACAAATTTATGACAAAAAAGTTGCTCTCTAGTTTGTGGTAGTTATTAGTTAGCGATCGTTATTCTCTTTCTTTAGAGTACCAACTGCAATCTGGATTCGTTCCGGGTATCGCGCACTGGTTTGTTGGTTCTGACCGATGCATACACCTACTGTGGAGCTGGCCGATTGCAGGAAAAATCAGATGCCAATCAAATGACGATCCAGTTTACATCGGCCCCAACCAGCACCGGTGGCATCTTTGCTTGTGAACTCTCCATCGTACAGCAAAGCTGCGAATGTGGCGCAAAGAAAACGGTTCGCTCGCGTACGTGCTCACATCTTGGACGGATAATTTCCCCAACTTTTCTTTCTTTCCATCTCTCCTCACCCAGCAACGGATCGTGAATGGTGTGGAAACGATGGTAAACGAGTTCCCAATGATGGCCGCTTTGATAGACGTCAAAACGAAAACTGTCATTTGCGGTGCCACTATCGGTGAGTGCCCGATTGCGCCAGCACGTGTTTCGCGGGTACCATTACAACCTCCCTCCTCGGGGTTTTTGCTTCTTTGTTTTTCTTCGCTTTGCAGTGACGAACAGTTACGCCCTGACGGCGGCCCACTGTCTGTTGCAGCGCACCACGAGCGATACGGTGCTGCTGGTGGGTGATCACAATATCAAGACCGGAACCGATACTTCCTACTCGCGGATATACATCGTGGCACAGTTCATGAGCCATCCGAGCTTCACGGTCAAACCGGTGTCGAACGATATAGCGCTGGTGCGCACACAGCAACCGATCCAGTACAATCCGGGCGTCGGTCCCGCTTGTCTCCCGTGGAGCTACACGTCGCAAACGTTTGAAGGCCAAACGGTGGAAGCGACCGGATGGGGTGATTTGGATTTTGGTGGACCACGGGCGGACGCACTGAACAAGGTGCAGCTGAACGTTATCGGAAATTCGGACTGCTCACGGCGACTTGGCGTGACGGTACCGTACCAGCAGCTTTGTACCTTTGCCACCAATCGGGACACGTGTCAGGTAAGGAAAAGTCCACCTGCTTCGTTCGCTTTAAAAAGATTGTTGAAGGTATGTGTTTGTTTGTTTGTGTTCTAGGCTGATTCTGGTGGGCCACTGTTTTACACAAAACCGACCACTGGATTGCTGTACAATGTCGGTATCGTGAGCTTTGGCATTGCATGTGCCACCGATAAACCGAGCGTTAATACGAGGGTCACTGAGTTTCTCGATTGGATTATGGCTAACACGCCGAGATCCTTTTTCTGCTATCAGTGACTCTGGTATGCCCGGTGAGATGGAGTAGTCTGATAGATGGTGATAGTTGTGTAAATCCCTTTGCTCATTCGGTTGTCAAATATATGATGGGAACTCTTCGAGTGAGAAAATGGTGCCGTTTCTGATTGGCTATACATGGGTTCTTATTCTGGAATATTTCCTGCCTTCGATTAAAAGCATTCAGAGGGGTGTTCGTTCTTGGTACGTTCTTGGTCGGTTGGTTGCCAGATTCAAAATAATAATAAAACAAAAAGTTTGATACTATCACGTTCTTCTCATCTTTTAAATAACAGGTACTTGTTCTCTTTGCCTAAAATACACAGAATTCTTGGAAACAACACAGAAATATATCCAACAAATATATCCATTTTCATTTCAAATAATTTTAAAACATTTTTGCGTGTTATTATTTTACTATGAAATTTATTGAAATAGTTGTTAAAATACAACATTTCCAAATAAGTGAGAAAAACGTATACTAACATTTTTTACAAGTGAATGTTTCAACTCAATCCGAAGAATTTTTTATGAATCATTTCAGTACTCTTTTTCATTTCAACTAACTCTCTCTCTGCGCTGCGAATCACTCATTTGCATTTCAAATCACTCATTCTCTGAGCTTCCTTTTTTTTAAAGTTAAATAAGTTTGTAACTCTATTTGGATTTAAATCACTCTATTGAAATTAAAAATTAATTTTGACATTTCTTTGGCTTTCGTGAAAAGGAAATTTATTTATAAATTCATAATTGATTTATGTAATCGATGGCTTTAAATTGCTTTTTGTAAGATTTAATTTGAAGAGAGTGAGTGAGTTGAAATGCAAAATAATAGTCAAAGTATTAGTGTATTGAGTTATTTATTTAAATTTCAAGTAAGTAAAAGATTCCAAATTTTCATGAAAAGTCATTCATTCTGTTTCAACTCTCTGAAAAGAGTGATTTTTCTCATCTGTATTACTCATCTGTATTACAAACCATTATGATAAAATTGTATCTTTCCATTAAATGCCTCTATTTTGCCCTTTCGTCGCTTTTGTTAACTTTATTCTGCCAAAGTGGAACACTTTTATTGATTCTAAAGAGAGAAAGTATGTCCCTGCTGTTTCGCTCTTGCAATTTCTACCCTTACAAAGCAACACTAAAAGAAAAAAATATTATATAATCCTGCTTCTTTTCTTTTGCTATAATTGGTATCATTTTAATTTGCTATAAATATACTTACAATCAAGTTTCACTTCAAGAGTGATGTAGTTTCCAATCTAATTTGAATACATTTTTCAAAATACTTATCTAAAAACAATTTAAAAAACATTTGTTGAACTTAATACTAACTAAACATAATATTTCAGAATAAAATCATCAGTTAATGTTCTATATAACCGTAAAACTCAAACTAATATCGAAAAAAAATAATCAAAATTTATGTTAAAAATTAATTTAAAAATAAAAAAAAATATAAATCACCGACATTGAGCAACCGCTTCGATCGTTCCCGCGACGATCGAAATCCTGAATATGAAGTTTTCAATGAGTACAGCTGATCACTGTTAAAACACGTTACGAACATTTCCCTGAACGAACGGATTCAAGCTTACCCTTACTGACGATAAACAATTTCACCGTTTCCGACCGACTCACGATACGACGACCGCCCTGAACGAGATGACAAATTGTTTCTTCTAATTTTATGTAAAATAAATTCAACTTTTCAATTTCGCATAGAGCAGCGCTCGGTGTAGCGAACGGTAGTGTGCTGTAAAACCCCAAGCATCATGAACGTGTGCACTGTGCACCGCGAGCATGCAAAATGGTTCCGCCACGATTGCATCTCCAAACCCGCTTGCAACGCACTGTACTGTACGTTTGTACACGAAGTCGTCCAAAAATCTGCCGGTTTTTTGGGTGGAAAGAGGTCCAGAAAAACAACACCAAAAAAAAACGGAACGAAGGAATAAATATTAAACCCAACTGTTACCGACAGTGGATGCCATTGGAGGGCGAAACATTCCTGAGGCATAAAAGTGAGATTTATGCAGCTTCATTCCTCTCGCTTCGTTTTGTCTTCTTTTTCTTCCGGGAACCCTGGAAAGGTGGTTGGAATGATACACACCAAAAACAAAAAAAAAAACGTACAAACTTCGGTCGGATTGACTTTATCCAATCTCCGCGGTTGCAGAAACTTTTCATATCAAATGGACACCTCACTACCGCGTAAACCGTATGGGGCGTGGACAGTTGGGAATGTAAACCAGATCGAGGTTTGTTACAGGAGGATCTGGGTTTCTTTTTGCCTCAGTTTTGTCTCGACTACTGGCAGCGTTCGACTCGTCTGTAACTGGGACATTCTGGGTAGAGGTTTGTCCCGTTTGTCGAGTGGGTGTTTCGTTCGCGTTACGAGATTGGGCCTGTTTGGTTGATGGCACCGACTTTTTTTTTACATGTACAGCCAGAATTATTCCAAGTTTTCATGTTCTGTTCGTGAAGCATTTTGCAAACAAAACAAGAAGAAAAAAAATGATGCCTGTATGTGTATGTGTAATGAACAACAATGCGCCAAGGTTTAGAAGGATTTCGCTTCAGCCTCCATACCTTGGGATGTTGTGTGAGCGCAATCTTTCGGTGGGGAAACCAAAAAAAAAAGCATAGAAACTGCAAGCTGCTGTTGGACATGACGGTGCAAGGAATTAGTGTGGAAATGATAGTACATCACGTTGTGGTGTGGAAAGTGACAGTGTGGTGTGGCATACCGGCTGGTGCCGTTACTGTACCGAATCACCGACCGACCAACCGACCGGTGAGATGCAACGCTATGCCGAACGCCGAAACCCCCTGGCACTATACCATCGAGAGAACGAGAACGGTTGAAGTCGGTTTTTATTTATGATTCGAAAGAGGTTTTTTGGGGCCCAGCACGTTATGCGCCGAGGCTTTGCATGTGCTTTGGTTGGCACCGCGGGCGTTGCAGGAAAGACGGTGTGTGCGTGCGCAAAGAAAAACCATTCAACGTTTAAATTTATTGCAGATTGTTGCAACTGTTTTTACACCCAACATTTGATGCATTTCAATTGGTTGTGGCTGAAGCCTTTCCCGGCTGAAACCCGTTCTCCACGGTGAGGTTTGCTTTAACGTTTCCGATGTACGTTTTCTTGTTTTATTTCTTTTTCGTTTTACTTACGCTTGCCCTGATTTTGGCGCCTTCTGCAAGAGTAACAACGGTTTTATATCATTCATCGTTACGGGAGGAGGTTTTTTTACCTTCTTCTCTCTCTCTCTCTTTCTCACTGCTATCACCCTTTGTGGGGCCTTTGTAGCTCTTTTGTTTCCATCACCGAATGTGCTGCCGGCACGTGTGCACCGGAAAGGGTTGACAGAATGAAACGTTAAGGATTGTGTGTGTGATAAGAATATTTTGACAGAAGGTTAACAAAAATCGCTTATTTTACAATTCGTGCCCGTCTCTCTCTCTCTCCGTGTGTATGTGTGCGTCGTGAAGAGCATACAAATGAAATTCCTTCCTTTTTGGCAGAAAGGACTTTTGTTTGTTTAAAAGGGGAAAATATTTAACAAAAAAATAAATGAAAAGAGAAAAGCTCGAACTTTGAAATGGGAAACGCATACCCACGTGGGGGTTAGGCTCGATTGTTAACCCTTTCGCTTCAAGAATTGGCCATTTTTAAGGGGGAGGAGGGCGTTTCAGATTTTTCCGTATACCGTGCTGAATGCAGAATTTATCGTTTTCATTAGTCGCTATGAACAATCGGGCAGCAAAATGGAGCTTTTTTTACTTTAGTTTTTGGCTACTCTCTTAAGAGCCTTTTTCTCTATGCAGCACACGCGTGGAAGTGAAAACGGTGTGGATTTTTTTTTGGTACAATAAAAACATAAATGCACCTTTTGCGTTGAAAATGGGTAATGAATCAAAAACGGGGACCCGAAATTGTTGTTTCGTAAGCGTAAGCGCATGATGGACGATGGAGCACGCATTTGAAACGTTCGTATGGTGGTTCAATCAATGAATAATGCATTTGATTCGCATATTGAAGGATTTACGCTTTAAGTGATACAATTCGCATGTTTGAATGATATCTGTATGAAGATGGAATATGATTAATATATCTGATTTTACATTATATTATTTGCTAAAATTGTAATGCTTTCTTTCATATAACAACATTAAGAAACAGATTTCTTTTCCCCGCAAGTTTTGAGGATAATTGATAACTTAAATACTATTTGAATTATTCTTCAATACTTTTTCTAGTGGTTTTAAAGAACAAGCTTGACATTCGAAAAGAACCTGACATATTCCCCGAAGCCCTGATCGTAAGTAGCTGCGCCCTCTATCGGGGAAAAATGACGAGATCTCGAGTTCGTAAGCAATTACATCTTTCGGTTTTGCGGCATTTTTACTTAAGCTACATTTAAAAAAATGGAAAAAAGGTACGGAGTTCCATGATTTCATATCTGTCGATTTTTAAGCAAATCTCTAGTTGAAACTGTACGAAAAAAACTATATTAAGAAACAATTTAACATGGCTTTGAGTTTATGATAAACCTGTTAACATTCAAAACGCTGGATGATTGCTGTTGTGTTTAGCAGATAAATGTGTTTTCTCTCAAAGTTCCTCCAAGTTGGATTTATCAGCTCGTCAGAACACCAATGTACGCGGTATAATGTATTCGTGAAAATCGTCGCTGAAAAGAAATCACTTCTCAACTGACTCGATGAAACCTTTGTTCAAGCAGTGGGGAAGCTTTTTATGTGTCGCTGGAGAAAGCGTAGAATAGAATTGGGTTTCCTTTTGAACAAGATATAAAACTGGATCTTGTTGGATTCGATGGATTCTACAATTAACTCCGCGTATTTTACTTCAATTGGAACAGATTTGCGAAAGGGTTCTAACTTTGCCAGTTGAAGTCGGAAACCCTTTACAAGTCTTAATCGCTTATTGAATTTATTATTTTGCTTTTCCTTGTAGAAACAATGTGATTTCAACTGCTTATTTCAAGAGCTTGTAAGGACAAGACATATTAGGACGATCTTTTTAGGACGATAATTATTTATGGTATTCACTAGTTTATCTGACAAACCCAGAATTTGGCTAGATGGATGGACTTTTGCATCTCATTCAAAATAATCTGCTTGTGTGATGTGTCAGTCCAGAATGCTTTGAACAGTTTCATCAGTTTTTTTGACATAAAAAAATCCCAAGATCCCAGACCTGTCTAGTTCAATTTGAACAGAATTTCCAAATGGCTACGACTTTCACTGGTAAATTCGTAACCCGATCTATTGAAATTATTTGGGTAGACAACTAGGTATTACTAGTAGTGGAAGCACTGGATTAAATTCATAAATATGAACGGTTCCATGGTATCGTGAAGGTGACTGTACTAAAGACTTGATTAGAATGAGAGATATCTAGTATATCTTTAAACCGATAGCTAAAGAGAGAGAAAGAGAGAGAAAGAGAGAGAGAGAGAGAGAGAAGGAAACAAAAAAGAGGCAGGAAGAGAGAAGGACTAGATGTAATTTTATATTAACATTCGCTCATTTAAAGAAAAGAATCGATCGATCGATGAAAGTTTTTTCTATTTTTCGTTTGAATATCTCTATGTAGAAGTAATCCTCCAGTAAAGCAGTAGGATTATTATAATCGAAAGCGATTTAAATTAAAAACAAAAAACCTTACTTTTATTCTACGAAGCTGTTCAATTAACGTACACGGTCGACTCTATTCAAATGAAACCTTTCAACCTGGCCTATAGTAACATCCCAAAGAGTCATATTTATTCAGCAGTAGCCCCTTTTCAACCTTTAGCATACCTAATTAGTAACATCGCGATTTCGGTGAAGGTAGCTTTTACAAAAATCAATTACCAGAACATAATGCACATCGTTCAATTTCCATCGAGTGTCCCAAATGCGAACCCATTTATGAGCCGTCCGCTTCGACTAGCGTGCCAGTGCCAAAGGTGGTTTCACAAACAAAATTATTCTAATCCCCAACCCGTGCTGGGGGAAGGTTAAGGTGATGTCAAACAGAACTTCCCTTTTTTGCTGGCCGTGTGTATGTTTGAGGTTCTTTCTTTGAACATTAGCGTGCTTTAAATGGGGGGACAAAATAAAGGACGAGGATCGGGAACAGTCGATAGTGTGGAATGTTTGGTTCAACTGGCAAAATTAGGGTGTTGTCGTTGTCATTCGAACCACCTGTGAGTGAGTGTATCTCCTCCTCCCCAGGGCTTGTGGCCGTCAGTACGGGTCGTCATCATTAAATTGTCGTTCCGAGTACATTGCGGTGATCATTACGGTGGCGACTTTCTCCCATTTTGACGACCGGGACTGGAATCATCGGGACATCATCTTTTCCCACTGCTCACTCGCTCTTTGTGAGGTGCATAAAATAATATGTAGAAGTGTTTGATCAGCGTAAAGTGGTGTTGGTTGTCACTAGCGCATGGTCGTTTTTTTGTCGAATGGCACCTTCGCGTAACAGAATGCAACCGCACACCAAACACACTCGAGTTCGCATTTTGCTCAAATTGGTTTGTGAAGCGTTTCATTACTTTACCGCAGCGGTGTTCCACTTGTGTGGCGCTGTACACTTCGACGGCCACGTGCCATCGATGCATGGAGAAAGGAAAATTTCATTATGTGCTCTTGGTCCCCTTTTTTCTCGCTCTCTTCACGTGTCTTTCAATCAGTACGCACACGGTGGTACGTAAAGTATCGTAATCTGTGTCTGTGAAAGTGACAAATAAACTTCATCCAAAAAATAAGAAAAAAACCCATGGCGACAGTACACGGGGTTGAACTTTTTTTTTTGGGGATGGAAAACACCCAATGAATGAGGAAGTTTTTCTCCATAGCTTGTTCTGGTGTTTTCTCTCTCATTTTAAAATGATGTTACCATGAAGCGTGGTGCGTGACGGTGCTTCACGGTACTGCAAAATAAAGTGTGTTTTACAGACGCGTACATAAAAATTCAACCCCCAGCATAATGAGACGCAGGCAAAATGCTGCATGGGAAACGTACGAGACGATCGCTCTAGGATATTTCGTTAATGGATTAAATTAAAATAAATAACGAAACAACAACGATGTGGGAAAGGACAAAAGTTGTGACAAAAGCGCACGCAGAATAAAAGAGCTCAAGCTGTTTGCCATTTTGTTTTCATGCTTTGTTTCGAGGGGGAGTGATTTGATGCAGTTAGGGGTGTAGTTGTGCTTTTTTTCTCGTTGTGCGGTACAGACTGAGGCTCTCCGAAAAAAGGGAATTTAAAAAAGCATCCGCACATGCTTTAAATTAGGTTGATTTTTAACCACTCCACTTTGAGGTTCGACTTTTTTGTGTGAGTTTTTTAATTCTTTTACACTCACCTCGCTTCGGCTGCGTGCGAACGATTGGCCGGAGCTTTTGGTGTACTTTGATTTATGGGTGATAATTAAATTGAAATCCAGGAGAGAAAATTTAATTGTTTTCCGATGCTTCTTTTTTTTTTGTCTGTTTTTCATGTACTCGTGTGCTTCCGACTATTGGTATTCGGAATTCGGTTCGGAACGGTGTATCTCTCATTTGCATACATTGTTTGTATGATTGTGTTCTGTGTGTTTATTTTTTCATTTTTTGATTTCAGCATCCGAATGAAAGCAGCGTGCACTGGAAGGTGAAATTTACGTACTTTATACACGCGTGCATTCGGTTCGACGGTGCTTTACATTCGTTAGCTTAAAGGTTGTCACTGTAATCGTACGAGGAATATTGTAAGGATCAATGCATATCTCGCAATTGAACATGGCACTCGTCTGAACTTATCGAAATAATAATCCTTTTTTTTATTGATTTTTTCCCATTCTCTTACAACTCAATGGAGGCGCCTGGTACAAATACAATGGAGGCGCCTGGTGCGCCACGTAAACCTTTTCCCAACACTTGCTGTTTGCTTTTCTTTTACGTTAATGTGTGAATTTTTGTCAATTAATTTAATTGAACTCAAAGGTTGGTTACGCGGCTGCAGTTCCAGTCAACGGCACGTTCGACACGTCTCTTGCGGTTACTGATGAGATGCAAGAAATGCACACAGAGGCTTGGAAAGTAGGAAAATGGACAGATTTTTTTTTGTAAAAAAGCAGCATTATTGAATGTGGTTGGTTGCCGTAGAAAACAGTAACAAATTAATTACTGCTGACCTGACCTGTGACTTTGATGCCTGAATGTGAGAAGTTTCGATCTCAATTAACTTTTTTTAAGTAAATAATTGTTTGGAAGGTTAAAACAAATGAGACTATTGAAGTGGTTGGTTGAAAGGGATAACACTGCAGTGGCCAAGGGGTTTAAAGAGGATTATTTTTTTATTGTTGATTACTTTAAAATATTTCCAAACAGCTAGATCATAATAATTTTTTTTTTGTGAATTTATGTTGGAGGTGTGTAAAAATTATACATTTACAACATTTGAGTTTATGACTGTACATGGAATTCGTCTGAACTTATCAAAATAAAAATGTTCTGTTATTCATTTTTTTTCCTTTCTGTTGCAATACAATGGAGACGCCTGGTCCGGTATAAACTTGTCCTAAAAATTAACTTGTCAATGTAGTATAGTCAACCCTCTTGTAAGGAAGAGCCTATTTTAACGAGTTTTTTTTGCATAGATGAGAGACTTATCTACCCAAGAACTTATGGAGTTACTGAAGCCAAGGAAACACTCTCTGCAAATGTCCTCAACGTATCAAAGTACCTTTTGAAGGCGTTATCAAATCAGTGAGGAATGGATTATTTCTCTTTTAATTAAAATCGTGTGGAAAAGCTCCTTTCTTATAACGAGTTTTTCGTCTAATGACTAAAGCACCGGAATGTAATAAATTCGTTATAACAGGGTTGGGTGTATTCGGGTCTCTGATACTTTAGGTTAGAAAGTTTAAACCTTAAGACGGTATCTGAGCAAATATCGAGCAAAGAATTGATATATGTTCGCTGTATCATGCTGAAGGATTTGTTCGAATCTGCTCAAAAATGACGAAATTAAATCTGAACTGAACCTGAATAAAATGGTCTAAACTGAATAATGTAATGATTTAGTTTTTCAAATGAAATTAATTAATTTAAAATAAATATGCGTTTTAGAACAAACATTTAGAAAAATAGATGTTGTTTTATTTGTCTTCTGATGTACGAGAATCTCTTCGGATGTGCGTTTACCAAAAAGATCTTTAAATTTTTTTAACTGACAAGACTTAACCGCGCAAGAACCAGCTAGAAAAATGCTCCGTTTTGTGATTTTTTTAGGGTTTGGTTGATCATTTAACAAGCCTCCATAGATCGATATGCATGCAGAAAAAATAATTGTAAATAAAATAGACCACAATGTTGACATATTTTAATTTATATGAACCTTACATTACAAACATTCACTCAAGGTTAAATGGTTTATTTATTCATTTCATGTACTTCTGATTAATTTGTTTATTAATAATTTCAGCTTGTTATCGATTTAATAGTTAGCTTCATATGAATAGTTACATATTTAATTTAACTACATTTACATTTTCACATTTAATTTGATTTAAATGATTTTATTTTCAGACACAAGGATTTTTGCAGTCATTTCACATTTTAGCTTTACCTTTATTTACCTTTAAAGCTTAGTTTTATAATACCTTTTTGTTATGTACAAAAAGGCAATTCAGCGTAAAGTTATCGTGAATAAAATGTAGGTTTAATTTATGAAGCAAAAACCATGTTATGGTAAAGCAATGCAATTAAATCAAGATGTAATAACGCATGATGCAAACAAAGGCTGTAATTTTCCAATGGAAAAAAGTAATTGTTTGTTGTTATCGTTGATGTGTATCGGGCCCGGGCCCCAGCTATCCTTTCGCTGGGCCACAACATCAACATCATTCGACATGTTTACAATACAGCGTCAATGTCCAATTGACCAATTGATTCGTATTAAAAACACAAAAAATAAATCACTTCGTACTGGCTGCAGGTGGGTGGGTGTTTTTATGTTTCCGGGGGAAAAAAAAGTATGAAGTTGAAGCTGACAAATACATGTGTCATATAAATCATCGACATCAAGCCAGTTAGTTTGACGCTCTGGTTTGTTTATGCTTTTCATCGAGTCACAGCCGGGTCATTTTCTCTCTCTTTCTTTCTCTCTCTCTGTGCTTGTCCCACAAAACATAAAAAAGCGAAAACTTTTGATTGAATTTTCCTGCTGTGGAAAAGTGGAAATTGGAAAAAGTAGAAACATTCAACAGGACAACGCGTTCAAATAGCGCAGCAATTGATGTAAAGTGCTCGTCGTCGTTCGTGTATCATATTTACTTAAACGGTCCTATTTCATCCAGTTCATTCGAGTGAGATGGACTCGACGTTTTGCTTTTCTCTGTGTGAATGTGTGATTTTTTTTTCTTCTCTCTGTTTGTGCGTATACGATGCTATAGGCCGTAAAATCTGTAAACACAACCGTTTGTAGCATATTCCGGTGCTCGTTTGCCTCTTGCGTCAAATCGGGGTGGGGAAAAAATGGAATGTCACCAAATGGAAATATGCATTATGGATGGGATGTTGTAAAAGCAGCCGTGTCGTGATGGAGAGGAATGTGTTTTTTTTCGTTGGTAGGGGAAAAAAGAAGTTACAAATTTAACTTAACTTTCACGAGCTACAACACACTCGCGTTATTTAGACGTACGAGGCGTGTAAAAGTTCTCACCAGTCGAACAGGGAAACGAAACGATGAAATGATGGACGAGAAATCGAAAAACTTTACCATTTCAATGAACGCCGTTCGACGCGGGGACATTTTTTTTCCTACAGGGGGTGGGTTTAAAGAAGGAAATGATTCATGAAGACGATGTTAACATACTGTTCGGAAGGTATTGATGTGTGAAAATTTGATGAGCTCCCTAAGACTGATAAGTGACTCAGTACTTACGCACTCGCTAGTATTGCGCGATGCGGATTCTTTCCTCATCATTCCAGTGAGAATTGGAAGCAACAAAAAAAAAACGTTTATGCGAACATCGCGACTCGTTCAATCAATCGTTGCTTTATTAATCATGCAAATACGCAATGTACAAAACCTTGTATCGTGTATTTGCTCGGGCGTGATTTTAATGCTCGCGGTAGGCATAATGGGTGGGACGATCGGTTGAAAGGAAGTAATTTGAAACGAATGCTTGAAAGTGTAAACATGAAACAGATTTTTATTTCATACGCAATGAGCGTATACAATGCGAGGTTTTGAACCCTTATTTGAGCTTTCAATACATATATTTAACTCTTAACGTAGGTTAAATTGGGTGGGATGGTATGTGCAAGATAATGATTGAAACGTGATATATTAATGAACAGCTTTAATTTAACGCTTAACGTTTTTAACATTTTACTGTTTTTTGTTTTTTGTTTTTGTTGCGCACACATTTATTTTGTTTGCGTGCTTTAAATTTTTATTTTATTTTTTTTATGTTATCAATTTGCTTTGAGAAATTTGATTCGAGATTTGAGAAATTTGATTTTATAATTTTTTTTAAATAAATGTCAGCAGATAAACTCGAGACAAATTGACAGGTTATCATCTTCAGTCGCTATATATTAAACATAGACCAATTATGGCAAACATCCAACGATGATATGATATATTTGTTTTACAGGAAAATCTATCACCTATTAGAGAGATTTTAAAACATTGCTCAAATTGATTATTGTGCAGAAAACGAGTAAAGATTTTGTTGGTCTCCTATGAGGAAAGAAGCTCCGAGAGGTCCGAAAGCGCGCCTTTCGTCCTTATTTATACAGTTTTTTCCGCGGCTAATATGTCGACTGTTATCACAGGCCCATGTGGTGATGAGTGTTTATTCCTAACTTGCTATAAAGATTGGTTCTGCGCCTATCTGTCATCATGTACACAACGTTGTTCTTTACAACACTTGTACTGTAGATGGTCAACAAGTCGTTTAAAACAGGCATGTTTTTGTTTAAGGCATCTTCAATACATTCAAAAAATAAATTGATAGTTCTTAGAGGATATTCCTCTGCAGTTGATGTATTCCTTTATTTACACGTCGATCCATTTTTTATTTTATGCTCCATATTGATGTCATAACAGTTAAGATTATTAATGTCAATGTTCACATACGATTAAAGTATGCATAGTATTTTCTTAATGTTATAAAAATGAATCATGGAATTGAACAAAGATACTGATAAATATTATCTTATGCCCAAATACAAGTTTGAGAGAGATGACGCTTCTTTAGCTTCTTTAATAGTTTCTTCAAGGACATATGTACTCTATCACTTTATTTGCGGCCGTTATGGTCAGAATTGTGAAATAATTTTGATTTATCGTTTGTTCAAATCGCCTCCTCCATGCGGCTCTAAAAAAAAACTCAGCTGATACGATTTCTTCGTTCACCGTACTTTGTGTCAGACAGATATTATTGCAGAAACTTCTACCAGATTCAGGAACTTCTGGAGATGGGAGAATCCATCTGACCCTTTTTCAGCAACCGGAAAAATTGATTCTTTCAGGTTCACACAAGTTCAAACGGAAGACTGATTGCAATGTAGGAATTTCTTTGGTAATAAAGCTCACACGAGCGCATAGTAAATTGGTGTATGGTGGCACGGAGGGATTCAGATGTAATTTTTTCTTGGTTTTACAATTCTTAAGGAACAAATTGCATCTTAGATTGTTAAAATATCGTTTTAAGTTCTTTTTCATCATTCATTTCCAAATAATCTTTTACGCATCCTTTTTTAATGATTACGCTATTAAGAAGAGAGAAAAAGAGAGTATGAAAGAGAGAGAGAGGGAGAGAGAGAGCTATTAAGAAATTCCTATTGACCGATCTTTTTTAAATTCTTTAAACGGCTGTTTGTGGTACTTAACAATTTTTCAAAAAAAAAAACATGTAAATTCAAAAATGTTAGATTGTGATTGCAACAAGTCTTTTCACGAGATTTTCATAAAACGAGCAATTCACAATGCTTTAAAAATGCTCCCTAACATATAACAAACATTTGAGAAAAGATAAAAAATAAATCCTTAATGAATTGTAGAAATTCTGAAATTGTTTAGAGCATCGGATGTTGTGTGATGACATATGAGGAAATATCATAAATAAATTGAAATTTCTTTATAACAACTAATAATTGATGGATGGAATATATTTTTCGATCTTTTTAAGACCGCTGAAAAAAAAATATAAACTTTTATTGATCAACAATTAGGTACGGATCGTATCATTTACTCATGTTCTATAAATTTCTAGTTTTGGGTTGGCGATCGATGAAGGTTTTACTGAATTTTTAATCATTATTTTAGATTTTAAGAAAAATCAATTTAACGGATCTCTTTAAACACAAGTAAATTGTGGAACAAACACTGGATGATAATTTCAAAAGGATTGGTTCTCATGTTTCCGTGAAGTTCTTCTTTGCCAATTTGCACAAATATAATTTTGAGAAAGACAGAAACACCTTCAACCAATGAAGAACAACTCTAACTTCGTTATTAATGAGTATTTTGATTTACAGTTATTATCAGATATTCTTGAGACCTTAAACTTCAAGAACATGTAAGCCTTGCCAATCATTTGCCCTTGTTGACTGTATCTGTATATCCCTCCTTAACAGCAATTGAGTAGCTTCACAGTAAAATGACTATAATACAATTATTAATGAGCAAACATCAACTCAAACGACGGATTAATGAGGTGTTCATTAGTTGTTAATTGAAAGTTTTGATACACTCCTCAACACTTGGCATGACGTTTTTGTGAAAAGTGACCTACAAATTGAAAGAGTTTTCAAAATTATTTTCCACTCTCCTGCAATCTTAACTGCCACAAAAGAGATTATAAAAAAGTCTTTTCTTTTTTTTTCTTCAGCATCATCATCATCATTATCATTTTCGTCATCAACATTTGCCGCTTTCCACGTCGTTTAAGGCAAGTGAGAAAGTTTAGCCTTGACAATCACAACACCCCTTGTAGCACCGCTGTGTTTGTGATAGTAAAATTTTATTGAATAGTTAGCAATTAGTTTCCCGTTCGGTGGCGTAGCTCAAGTGCCTGACGAATTTTGGCCCCAAATGATAAAGTTTTACCGACAGCGAAAATCTTTCCCTTATTTGTGTGTATGTGTGTGTGTGTTTGTGTTTCTAGGAAAAGTAGTTTTCTCTTTACCCTTGTTGCCCGAGTAGGATGGAGGGAATCGATGGACGTTTGTCCGGCGTGGCATGAGACGATTCTAACGAATTCTAGGGGAACCAATGTTTGCACCAACAAAAGTTTTGCTAACATGAATGCATTTTTCATTGCACCTTGTTTTAATATGCTCGCGTGTGTATCGTTTCCCTACCAAGCTTCGGTACCAGCAGGTGGCAAGTGTCGTGAATAATGAAGCCGGAAAAGTTTTTAGGATAATTTGCACCATGGACGGCTAGCCGGGGATTGTACCGACCGTACGGTACTAACTGGCCATCGTGTGTGTGTGTGCACGAGTGTTTTTCTAGTTTGAAGAATTTTCACTCTTCACCGTTTCATCGACAGTACCGCAGCGTGTGACTAATGTTTGACCGATGGGTTGAACAAAAAAAAAATCCCCACCAGGACATCCTTGTACGGTTCATCCGTGGCTGGTGGGGAAAAAGCTGAACAGCATAATTATTTAATGCGGATAATATAATTTCTCTCCCGCATTGTGCGCCATTTCGAGTTCATGCTTTCGATCCCGGTGGTTGGGAAGAAAAATTGTTCAATTATTTTTGCTTAATTAAAAACTCTTTCGCCACCACGGTTTGTAGGTGGCATGAAAGGGGCGAAACAGTGTAAAAGGGTGGGTAATTTTTCGTACAATTTCTTTTTTGCTTCCTTTTCTTCTTCGTGTTCTTTCCCTCCCTCCCCCTCGCCGTGTTTGGCGGTAATTGGTGTCCAGCACCCGTATACTGTAACAGCAGAAATGGTATGATACGACCTCAAAAAGCTACATGTCGCATTAGTGAAGCCATCTGGAACTGTTCCACGGATAGCAGATGCCAGTAAGGGTGGTCTAGTATGCGGGACACCTCCCGTTCGGTAGCTTCCAGCGATCCGGACGTTGTCTGTAACCACGCGTAAAACTCATCCGTCCAGTCGGGACTTCGGGGCCAATCACAGCCGAGCCTGACCTGTGCCCGGTTAATGTAGAGATGACGCAGGTTTTGAGCCGATTTAGCAATCAATAGAATCGTGGCGGTTGAGATGCATTCACGTACCATCTGTGGGCACAATAGGGAGAGAACCAGATACCAGAGTAGATACAATTGTTTGACGTATCAAACGTGGCTGAAACCCTTACCAGTGCATTCAGTCCCGGGCAGGAGCGGGCGAGCAGTACCAACAAACTATCCGGACGTTCCTGAAACTCACCGTCCAGTGGGGACTCTACCGCCGGCAGCTGTTCATGCCCATAAACGGTCAGCGTGTACTTGTAAGCATCGACGGCCGCTACCAGCTGGTCGGAAGTAATCTGCAAGAGATTAGAGATTCTGCATAAAAGCATCACGATAAATGTACCGGCAATCGTGCTGCTGCTTGTTGCATGCGGATTCCATTGTACACCGACTGGCGATGTGTCTGTGGTGCATTTGGCATAAAACTCATTCAAAAGACAGTGGAGACAAGGTGTGTGTGTGTGTTTGGAAACTGTGATGCCAAATCCTTTATGCATATGAATACGAATAATCAACAAACTATCAACCCAAAACTTAATTAACACTCCATCTCGGGAAAAGCGGCACGAATTTTCATTGGTGGGAACTGTATTTGCCATCAAGCTTTTTTTTTGGTTATTTGCGCTTTTCCATAATTCCCCCCCCACAAAAAGCATGTAACATATTCGTGTTAGTTTGTAAGCCTGCCCGCCATAGCTCCTTCTCCGTTTGCGGTCCCATATAGGGTGGAAAATAATTTATCGCAATCGTTAGGGGTTCGGGTACGGTACGACGTGAGGCGCTTGTTTGCGCTTGTTACGGCTGTTTACCTTAACCGGTGTGGCGATGCGGTTTGTGCGGTNGCCATAGCTCCTTCTCCGTTTGCGGTCCCATATAGGGTGGAAAATAATTTATCGCAATCGTTAGGGGTTCGGGTACGGTACGACGTGAGGCGCTTGTTTGCGCTTGTTACGGCTGTTTACCTTAACCGGTGTGGCGATGCGGTTTGTGCGGTGCGGTTACTATTATTTGCTTTGCACTCGAATACTTTTCGCTTTGTTTAGTGGAGATTGTGTATGTGAGTATTTGTGCTTTTCTAAAGCTACCTAGAGTTCTAGTTCCAGGAGTGGTTTACTTTACATAAAATAGCTATGAAACGAGTCGCTTACGATTTTTTTTCTTTTTCATTCTACACATAAGTTGTTGTGCAATGTTAGTGACGTACATTTTGTTTTGTGTTTGCATATGTGAATGTCATTGGTAAATATTGCAAATAGAATGCATGTATAATTTTTGTTTGCCTAATATATTTGTTCAAACGAGAAATTTATACCGTGCAAATAAAATTGTTGGAAATCAGTGTTTCCAACATGAAAAAAACAGGTTTTAAAATAAGTATAATACTCGGAGAGGTGTCATTGCATAGGAAATATTTTAACCAATTTATTTTATGAATAAATAAATAATTAAAAACGTAATTGATTAAACAATAATTGATAAAACAATATCATGAACAACTACAAACACAACAACCGAGTATGCGCGGGCTTAATGCCATAATAATGAATCATAAATAAATACATAAGTAATTTAAAGAGATAAATAAGTAATAAATTGCACGAATCTTCAAAAAATGTATCACACATTTTGCATAATTTTAAGAACTCATTTCAACATCTCTTTCTTTGTTGAAGTCTTTCAAGATCTTTTCTCAGAGATTATTTTGTTTCAACAGCTCAAACGACACTTCGATTTTTGAAGACGTGCTATAATTTTAATTTTTTAATAATTCAAAAGCATTTTGAGTCATGTAAATACTTTTTAGAACCAGTTTTTCAAAAGTCTCATGGCTTTTACAAAGGTGTCGAAATTGAGATGAGCATGGAGTTATGTTACCCACTGTAGTAGAAATAAATGAAATGGTTGTTAGTTTTGGAGTTCTGTTTAATAAATCTTTTGTACAAGGTTGATGATGTGGGTTAAATGTTTACAACTAATAAACAAAATTGCAATTAAACAAATAACTATTGCAACTGGATTGCAACTCTACCCAACCTTAGCTTCACTACTATTATTGTTCGAATAGAGAAAAAGGAGTTCGAATCCTGTTTCATCAACGTACACTTCTACGTGCATGTGGAAAGAAAAAAAAACTGATAACATTTGGCTGGTTATTGTCACCATTTTGTCGGGACGTCTTCGAGCTGTTACTAAATAAATTCCATTCGAGCGCCCGGCCCATGCTCGTACCGTCGCTGTCGCTGTCAAACAATCAGCCAGACCTAGACATATTGTCCATACCGGAACAATGACAAACACTCAAAGCATCGGGTAAGCGACAAGCGACAAGACACGGACACGGTACATACAACACGGACAGGTTATAGTTACCATTGTTTTGGGCGTCTGATAAATCATGCTGGCGACTGGTGCCTCGGGCTGCAGCAGAATCACCGCGTTGGTGGTGGACTCGACGCGCAGGTGAACCCGCAGCTTCGGGTTATCCCGTCGTACCGTCAGCCAAGCCTTCGCGGAGCACGGACTGATGGCTAGCGCAGGCGGCGTGTAGCGATTCTGGAGCAGGGTGAGATGTTTCACCTTGGAATCGGCTAACAGTGTCAGTACGTCGTCGTCAACATTTTGCGGAGAGACTTCCAGTATCTGGGGTGCGAACCGGAGAAAGGAGAAGAATGGAAACCGGATGAACCAAACGAACTAACGGACGGACGATGACAAGGGTGATTAATCGTTTTCGGTTATTAAATATCTGTCTTGTGCGTGTGTGCGTGTGTGTGTGTTTGTGAGTCAATAATAAGTTCCCGGTTGGGTGAGTCAATTCTCTTGGCCACACGTACAAACAGATACACATCCACACACACGCACACATACGCACAATGCATTTTGCTGGGTTGGTTTCCGGGATACGGACGAGTTACAAATTGAACGGTTATGCAAATTGGTCTTGGGCTTAAAGCGCCTGCAAGTTAGGCAACAAGCAGCACACGATGAAGAACTCCACCATACTCCAGTGCACAACAGTGCGGCGTTCTTGGTTGTTGTCCTTGCTCCGAATGTGTCCTTGTGTCCTTGTTAAAGCGGGCATGAAATTGATGATGAACAGTAGATAGCGAGGGTTTTTGGGGCCTAGACGTTGTGTGGCACACAATCATAAAGTAATGGAATTAGCCAATGGTGTGTTAGCACGTGGAACCGTTCTAAGGTTTTCCATGCATCTGGACAACGGTTCCGACGATGAATCAGCATTGTTTGGACATGGGGATGAAAAACGATTCGTTGACAATATATCCTTTTGGGCTGAGAGATCCGTCCGGATGAGCTCAACGTTTCAACCGGGGTTTTTGGTGGACAGTCGGTTCAACTAAGGGCAAATGATGTCGTGTGCTGGGTGGTGATTGGTATCAGTTTTCACCTTGTGCTTCGAAACGAACTACACCCAAAAACCGCTCCCGGGGGCTATTGGGATGAACTGGTTTGGAAGATAATTTAGTTAGGAAACGTCATCACTCACCTGTAGATTGAGAAACAGTCCAATGTGCATGATGGGACAGTGGTGTGAGGTAACGTTGACGAGGCAGAGACGGCGCAGCACCAGACAGCACGATTCGAGCACCTCGTCCAGCAGATGGTTCGCTTCGTACCGTTCCAGTATAAGGTCAACCAGTGAGAGCGATTGCAGGTTGGTAAGGCAAAGCATGAGCCGCTTGAGAGCGGCCAGCAACTGACCGCCCGTGCCGAACAGCTTGATTGACTCGGGATCCTCGCTGAGGGCCATATTGCACGGGAACAGGTAATTGAGCGAACGGATCCGCGAACCACAGCCGACCCATTCGCGGGGACACCCGGTCGTCCGCGCGTTCTGCTCCATCGCCCACGAGATGAGCGACATGAACTGGAACATGTTGTTGAAGCTGACTTGCGGCCTAAAGTCAAGCCCGCGTATGAGATGGCCCACCGATAGGAGACAGCTCTGGAGGCGCGAGTGATCGAGTACGGGCTGCCAGCCGGAGTAGTAGTTGTATCGCATCCGACCGAGCGTCGCATCCTCGACCAGAAAGTTAGACCACACGTGCGGCAGGTAGAACGCTCTGTACCATCCGTAGCAGGTCTGTCGAGGCGAGAGAAAACCGTGAGTGTACAATTAATCAATCGGTCGCGCAAACACCATCACCACCACCACCACCAATGGGCCAACGGTTCGACCAAGGTAAGGCAGGTGATCATTGTTATTATCGTCATCATCATCATCATCATCATCACCATCATCAGCAACATCCTCTACTGTGGGATGAGAGACACGCTAGGGATTATCGTCGTACCAGGCTCGCGTAGTATCGCTCCTTGATGGTGAGATGGGAGAAGATGCGCTCGAGAATATGATCCGGTAAATTACTCCACTGCGTCCAGCCATGGTCTGGGTCATCATTTTTGGAATCGTTCTCATCCGACCGGGCAACGGTATCGTTCTCGTACGCTTCATTCTCATCCACCTCGATATAGCACGCTGTCCAGCAGGTTCGGGCACGATTGTAGTTCGCCATTTGCCGATGGAGCGGTTTGTGGCATGCAACGGAAAAAAGGGCACGAGAATAAAATATTTATAATTCCAATTCGTAGCACTCCTGTCCCGGTGCAGTCCAGGTATAGAAGGAGAGTCACCGTGGTAGGAAAGTTTGGGATAGGAACTGTACCGTGCACACCAAGATGGAACTGTACAGGCACGGTACTCGTCCGATATGAATGTTTCGCGTACCGAGCACACCGAGTGAAGTGAAATAAATTGAGAATAAATTTGAAATAAAGACGATAAGAGGAACAAGTAGCATCATTCAGTTGGTTTTTGTTTTTCAGGTGCTTATCGTGTCTGGTGAAGATTTTGCTATACAGGTGGTTGTGGTACAGGTGGACAGCACCGTAGTGATTTTGCGTGTCTTATTTATTATGAGAAATAATGTTTTGATTAAATTGTAACGTTTTTTTGGGTTTTTAAGAATATGCATAATTTTGAAGGGATATATAACTTACAAGTGAATTTCTTTTGATACGAATTTAGTACCCGGTCAATGTCGGGGGAAATTGGATTTGGAAAAGCCAAGTTAGAAATGATGTTAGTGTTTTATAGATTTAAGCCTTGTACTTTAAGCAAATACATTTACTTTTCTCGAATTCAATTTAATCGATGCAACGCGATATAAAAGTCCAAGCTGTTAATCAGAAACTTGTTTGAAGCGTATTGCATAAATGTAGGCGTTTTGTGTTTAAGACGTTTTTATATAATTTGGTTATTTCTTTATTTTTTTAAAACTTTAAAGTTTTTGAAGCATACAGAAATGTAATATCTCCTTAATTTTGAATTCTGGTTTGATATATCTCAACCCAATGTAGGTAATGTGCTAGAAGTGGAACATTATTATCATCCATAGTGGTTTGTTTTTCTCTTTTCCAAAGTGATTTGTTTTCTCTCTTTTGGTTTACCAAAAGGAGAATAAAATCAGAAATTTATTTAAATTTAATTTAATTTTCTTCAATTAGTGATTTCCACCATCAACGGATTGGTATATGCTAAGGGTACCATAGTTGTTACAGAGTGGTGAAATAAATTATTAAGAAATAATACTATCATCGTTCTCACGAAAATCGCGTGAATGGAAACACCTAATACAAAAACAAGAAGAAAAGAGGGTGGAAGAGAAGAATCCAATGGGATAAAACATGAAACACTTAGTGTTGGAATATCTGTGCTGCTGTTTATCGTTTTTCCGACGAGTTTACAGTATTAATTTTTTTTTGTTAGAAAACAAACCGAACCATTTTTTTTAATTGCAATTTGACACTAGTCGAGCTGCTTTTATGGTATTTTAATACCTTCAAGCTTATTTGGAAATCCTCAACAAACTGTCTAACTTTTAAAGAGAAACTTCCACCGCTGTACACCAAAACAAAATAAACCTTCTGTTAAATTTCCCAAGAACGGTTAAAGCGTTTAAAGAGAGCATTTGTCGCGCTGCTTACATTCTTCGGCAATCTTTTTTATGATTTTAACAACGTCATACCTTTAGCGGGACAAAATGAGCGTGGGTAAATATGGCTTGTAAAGTGCGCACTGTACCAGAACAGGTAGGGGGGAAAAGAAATTCTTCCATGGCGTTAACTAACGCCAAGTGAAACTGTTCGACTTTCACTGTGGAAGAGAAAAGTACCACGGAGGGATACATTCCCCCAAAGCACCAGGACGTGGGACGTGTCTGTTTTAAAAGTGGTAATTTTTGTGAAAAACTCATAACGATTCCCGCACACTGTCAGTACCAGTGTACCCCGTTCGGCGTTGAAGGGGTTTCAGTGCTCTACCCCCACCGTACCCGGTTTGAAGATTATGACAATCGTTTCCGCTTCCATCGTGCGCTCAGGTGAGATTTTTTCTGAGGGGAAACATTTTCGGGCCTCGTTAACATTCGGATTTATGGGTACGAAACTTATTAAATGAGCTTCTTATGACTTTTCGCGCGCTTTGATGAAACTTTGGTCGGTTGGTGGGGTGGACCTGCAGAGTGGGGGATAGAAAGGAGGAAAACACTCCATTTTCCTTGCACCCTGAACACCATCGAGGAATGAGATACTTTCCACGGTGCGGTGGTAAATACAATGAACACGAAGCACAACCACTGCCACTGGGCACTCATTGTTTCCGGCACACGGAGAATGTTGGGTGGAAAAGCTTGCTTAAATTATTTAAAATCCACCTCGGTGTACTTGCGAGTGTAATTCCGAAGCTTGTGCATAATTTATGTTCCCTCTCTTGCGCCGGTACGAAGGCTCGGAGTGGCTTTCTTGAGCCCATCCGTCGTTCCGCTGACGCTTGGGAAGGAAGTCGTATTGGAGGCGATTCCGTTTTCTTTCATCTGGCGGGATGACTTGTTCGCTGTTAACCCTTAACGATGGTGGGATAGAACCCGTAAAGGGGGTAGGTTTTGATTGTGAGTGAAGCGATGCCATGTGGGGCAAGATTTAATGGCGTGTGGTAGCGTATATTTATGATCTTGTTTTTTTCCCTCTCTTGCGACTCTCTTTTGGTTTTTGGATAGATATTGGAATGGTCGGACCAGGACGCTCGGCTTGATGTGGAATGTTGACTAGACTAAGGGTTGAACTTCACTAAGTGAAGAAGCAAAAGCGGCAGAGTTTGGCTGAGAGTGGTGAAATTATCGGCGTCATTTGGTAAGGGCTCACAAATGACTTGTTCTAACTCTATTAGTGTCGTGTAGTTTGAAAAAAAGAAGAAAGAGGCCTTTTCCTGGGAATTGGGACAACCACTAGTGACCGCGAAAGGAACAACGGTCCCTTTTTGGAGAAAACGATCCTTTGCTCACCCGGCGAATGGCATGAATCGAGCAAGCAATTATGCACAATTATTCGCTCGTAATACACACAACCCAACACACCAAAAACGCCCGGCACACTTCCGGGTAGATAAAGAGCCACGGACCACATACCCTTCGCCCTCTCCTAAACTCCTGTATAACTCCACTCATATCCACATCCGCCCGGGTATATCAAGATTTATTCGCCATCCTGTCGGCGGATTTACGAGAGCACACGCTGCCGGTCTTACAGCAAAATGGAGGATAATTTCCTCGACGTTCGCTATTTATTGCACCCGCGGGAATTGAGAGTCGTTCGCTGTCCCAACCCGGGGTTCCTCGGTACCGGTACCACCAAAGGGGGAAGAATATGGCCGGGACAAAGAGGTTCCCAATGGCGGTAATTTAGGCGGCACTATGCCATTAGATACACTAGCCTAGCAAAGCCTGCAGCATAGGGTGCTGGGGGTTGTGTGCCACAAAATAAAGGTGGGCCCAAAGTTTTCCATGCCTTCAATTAAGGTAAAACGTGCCCTCTGGAGAACATCATCGTTTTCGGGATGCTCGGTGAGTGAGTTACAACTACACCACGGTACGTACTGATTGCGGGCGCTCGCGTGCGTCGTCACCTGTGTTCATATGTCTGCGTAAGCATTACGTGGTGGAAAATTTAGTTCGTTTTCTTCAACATGGATGGCTCACGTGCAGTAGTGGAGAGTCACATGTAGTGCAAATTGAATTTACCACTCTCAGTAATTATTGAATTCGGGTTTTTGATTGGAGTGTGAGGATGAAATGAATAGTTCCGTGGTGAAGAAACAGTTTGTCACATACATTTGTCGATTTGATGCTAATGAGTTCTATTGATTATATTTTGAAAAAATGAAAAATCGCATCGATGGGGATGCGGCTTGTTAATTTAGTATATGAGCTATCATTGTAAGATAATGTTCTTTATAGCCGCAAAAGGAATTATCACGTAGTAAAATTAACGAACTATGAAGATATCCAATGATTAAAGAGTGATTTTCAAGATTAATTCAATCGACGATATTAGGATGTAATTTGGTCTTGAGAGTAGAATAATTTATTTAATTTATGTATTTTTTTAAAGGAAGCCCGGAGGTGTATGTGATAAAGCCTGCGCCGTTTATCACACGACATGACGATAGATCAATTCCCATCCGGACCGTCCCTCGGAGCAAGGACTGACTATTCGGCTAGGTGGTAAAGTCAGTAGCGGTTGTAACGGTGGGCGGAGTAGGGGGCTGCTTAGGGCCCTGTCGGTTGTGGGGGCCCCGAAATACAATCGGTTATGGGACCCCTGAAAAACGACACCCCACTTCCCCCCACTCTTTACAATTAACTACTGCCTGCAACTCGAACAGCTCCTTTAAAACCAACAATAAACGTTTTCCAAGGAATGATATGGACAGCCGAAACGAACGTTGTCCAAGGAATGATATGGAGGCCTCTTTAAACCGAGAACGAACGTTTATCAAGCAATGCACATGTTTGTGCACAGGTGTGTTTGCTAAGAGTTATATCTCTCCCTCCCCCCTCGTCATCGCCAGCGTAATTTTAGGTTCCCGAAGATTGGCAGTTAGGGTCTTCAAAAATGACTCCCACCTCCCGGTCAGTATTTTATAAATTTGACTTCCTGCGATCGGTTATAATGGATCAATGCAAAATAAACCTCGTCGATTTCAGTTTATCGACAGTGTGACTGTCCATAGTTTGGGATCCTAATTACCAAGCCGCTTAGGGCCTTCGAGAAATTGCCGGCGAGCCCTTGCGTCATTGAAGGAAAAAAGATAAAATTCGTCAAAATTCCTGTAAATTTCATTTGAGTTTTTTGAAAAATTGTTCCTATTTCACAGTACACTTCGCTTCATCGCACTATCATTAATCATAAGTTTTCTCACAACAATTATAAAATTTTTGATAAATTACCACGATTCACTTGTTCACTGTTACAGCTCATATATGCTCATATACAGCTCAGCTTTAATATGTGGAGTAATTACATCACTATTACTACATTCCCATTGCTATTACACTGGAATGTAATTATCCGCGTTAAACTTCACCACACAACCAACATGATTGATGCAGAAAACACGTTAACCAAACATATCTCCTTCACCGCCGGTAGGCTTTACTTTTCATCTGCTGTTCTAAATTTTCCGGTTTTCACAACCATTTCACGGTCACCGGCATAGCGTTCGAGAGGCATTTACAGCACAGCTGTAAAGCCGAGATTGCAACGCCGAACACACAAACACACGTGTGCCGTTGTGTTGTGTTTTTCCTTAGTTTTTCCCGCATCGGCCGCATCGACGGTCACTTCATCACCGGCTTTTGGGTGGGTTTAAAAATACGACAAGCACGCAATACGGCACCGAAAAAAAAAACCTAACCGTACGGTAGGTACGAAAATGGCGAAAATTGCGAAATCGCTGTAGGCCCTCACATGACGCGTTCGGTGGATGAGGGAAATTGTGTAACAAATCGCACGATTGAAGCCTGCTTGTGTATAGTTTTCCAGCAAGGTGGTACAATTGAACTAAAAAAACATAATATTTTTTTTTTTTATTCCTTTCTGTACCTCTATCATCACTATCCAGCTTCCAGCCGGCATTAACAGCTTGCGTCATGGTGGAATTAGCTGAAATCTGTTACCGCGGAACGCATCAACTAGAAACCACTGTTGCACCGTTGATGTAGCGAAACAAAAAAGTTGTTTAATCACTTGCTCTTTGACACAAATTTACCGTGATCTTGCATGCGCAAATACTCGCGACCGACTGAGCCGCGATCAACGATTGGTCGTTTATTTTTTTTTTTACGGTACGAAACGTGAAATGTTCATCGATTCTTAACCGTAGTGGCCGAGACGGTTGTGATGGTCAGTAAGGCGAGGTTGTGTTTATTGGAGGTGTACAGACTAAAAGGGTGGAAAAGGTAAAGGATGTACATTTGTATTGTGTAGATCTAATATAACGAAAAATAGATCTTGCTACAACAAAAATTATAAACAAAGGTAAAAAGAATTGTGAATAAGTTAATTACGATTTGGAAAAGTATTAAACCTTTTTACAAGCTAATAATGCATTTCAGTTTAAAAATACAATCCCATACAAATCAAATGAAATCTTTCGCTATGTAATGGTATTGGTGATTTCAGAGAGCGCAAGGAAACCACCTTGCGCAGAAGACGCACTGTTCAAAACAAACCGTTCATGCTGGGTGTGCATGCGCACAAGTCTTTTTAAGCTACGCAAATGAACGTTTGCTTAACCGAGTTCATTGACATAAACAAATTCATCCGCACGAGCGAAGATCAAACGTTTCATCTTCCCCCGATAGATGTGCTGTCGCGTAGCAGATGAGTATATATTTCCAAAGAAATAGCTGCTTCATTTGCAATTTCAAGTAAGTGTATTTTATTTCATCGTTTCATCCGTTGTTTTCCACTTTACGGTGTGCAGTAGGTAACGCCCGGTGTCACGCTTTGGATCCACGACAGGTAGGAAGTGATTCGGGCGCTGACAGACGGTTTGGTAGATGCGCAAGCCGTACCGTAGCTGACAACACCGACCAGATACACGTAGCCACCGGACGTGTAGAAGAGTGGACCGCCCGAATCGTACTGACACGTGTCCTTGCCGGGCGTGTAGGTGCAGATATGCGAGGCGAAAATGTTAGGCAAGGACGATTGGCAAGATTGTTGAGTAATGACGTTAAGCGACACCTTCCGGAGAACGTTTGAGGCTGGTGCACCGAAGTCCATCGTTCCCCAGCCAGTCGCCTCAACGATAGAGCCCGCAAAGTTGGAGTTGGCGAACCGCATCGGTAGACAGGCGGGTCCTACACCAGCGTTGAAGATGATACGATCAACTGTACGAACGATCGCAATATCATTCTGCGACGGACTGGCCACGTACGATGGATGGTTCGTAACGGAGGCGAGACGCATCAGCACCGAATAACTAGTGTCAGAACCGACGGTGTGATCATGATCACCAACCAACAACCCTACTGCCGAGATGCCACGTCCCCTCATGCAGTGAACAGCTGTTACAGAGTGATACTCAGAAACTGAAGATATATAAAATAAAAAAAAACGTTATCATATTTGGTTTAGGCGCGAGCTAAGCGACAAGAACTCACTAATCGTAGCACCACAGAAGAGGGAGCGTGATGTAGAATCGACCAGCCCGGCCATCATTGGGAACTCGTTGACAAGCGTTGGTACACCGTTCACGATCTTCGATGTTCGGCGCAATCCACATCTGCATTTTGGTACCTGTGCCACGACCTGACACCGGAACCGTCCTCCTGTCGACGTGGTGGTCGAGCGTAAGGCAAACACTGCCCGATTACCAGTAGATTCAAGTGTGAAGGTTTTCTGTCCACAATACTTGGTGGCGTAGACGAGAGTAGGATCATTTTGGAGGGATATCTCCAACCGATCCGCCGTACATCCGGTTGTCTGTAATGATTGGGCGATAAAGTGAATGATAAGGAAATGTAACGCAAAGATCGCCCCGATAAGTGGTTCGTTTACCGTTGCCAGATACATATCATAGCAGTTGACGTAGAACGTGTTCCCGACCGGGGCAGTCAGCTGCCACCGGCAGTTGGTACCCTTCGCGTAGTAGTTGGGAAAGTTCGGTGACTCCACGTAAAACACTTCACCGGCCGTGAAAGTCTTCTGCCTATCGCACCCGGTAAATTGGGCATCGGTAGAAGGGAATGATACGGCAAAAAGAGCGTAAAGCCCCGCGATAAGAACCTTGCTTCCGTCCATTGCAAAACAGTAGAACGGACTGACTAGGTGGAGTTTCGCGCAAAGCCGAAAAAGTGAGGACACAGATGTGTAGAGGTTGTACACGATAAAGGCAAAACAAGGCAAATTATTATCTTCACTGGTACATCGTTTCTCTCATAGTCACTGGGTGCTATCACCGACTTGTCCTCCCTCCCTTGATCGATCCATGTTGGTTGGATGAAGATAGCAAACAATGCACGTATATTTTGTAATTTTCAAAACACATGTTTTTGTGGAACTAGCAAGAACCGGCTAACTGATTTCACCTAAATAGGGGATGTGTTTTTGAAGAACGATTCGAATGACCTTTGAAATGGATGTCGGCCTCAATTTGATTGTTTTTTGTTGTATTGCCATTTGTTGTATGCTACCGAATATCCGGAAGATGTTGTTGTTTAGTGGAGCATACTAGGTGCGAGTTGTTTTGAGTTGTTTTTCGTATTATTGGCAATGTTTTCGAGCGAATGTCTAGTGCATCGTCGCGTACCTACTATGAATGAGAGAAGCTGTTGTAAAAGTACAACGTTTTTTACACTCACGTCGAGACTAGGGAGCTTCATAACAACACGAGCCCAATCGTGGTTCGATCTGTTTGATCAGTTGGTACACCTCAGCACGCTGACGTTCGGAGCTGTTCGAAAGGGTCGCGATTGCGTTAGCGCGCCGATTGAAAACTTTAAAATGCTAACACTCCATCGATCATACCGTTTAGTGATCGTATACGATCGAATGTGTAACAACACGCGAAGAAGGCGAACCCAAACTTCAAGATGAAGATGCAGAACGGTTGGAAGGCGAGCATTACGATACTGCTGGCCCTGGTTGAGATTGTCGCTGGGCAGTACGGTACGTGTGATCTGGCGTATACGTATTCCAGCGGTCAGACGAGCTTTATCGAATCACCCAAGTTTTCCAACTACTACACACCGGGCACAAAGTGTCGGTACACCGTAAATGCACCGGTGGGACACTATCTGTACGCGCAATGTTACGATATGTATCTGCCGTCGAGTACTGGTTGCTACTATGACAAGTTGGCCGTTTCGCTGACCGGTGATGCAAATCTTGCCGACGCCCAAATACGCTGTGGAACGACTACATTCGATGTGCAGAGCACGTACAATAAGCTGGTGGTGGCATTGTTGGGTAGTACTAGCACTGCCGGTGGACGGTTCCGTTGTCAGATAACGGCAGTCAAGATTCCGTGTGATTGTGGACGCCGCAAGACGGTAGGTACTCGTCGAGCAGGTGTGTTTTGGGGGAAATATGATCTTTATTTTGTATCTTCCTGAGCGTAGCCTAGCATAGTGAATGGTTTCCCAACGCAAGCGAATGAGTTCCCGATGATGTCGGCATTGGTGGATGTACCTACGAAGCAAATATTCTGTGGATCTACGATTGGTAAGAAGATCCTCACGTAGCAACTCTTAGCCTTGGAGCCTTACGCCTATATTCCTTTTGCAGTAACCGATCGACATGTGCTTACGGCTGCTCACTGTCTGCTGACGAGATCGGTCTCCAATACAACTGTCCTGGTGGGTGATCAGAATGTTAAAGTCGGAACCGACACTCCCTATGCGGCGCTTATGCTGGTGTCCACTTTCACTCCCCATCCGAGCTATAATCCTACTGCCAAAACGAACGATATTGCCCTAGTGCGCACTACCAATGCAATTGATTTCAATCCTGGCGTAGGTCGGGTTTGTCTACCGTTCCGCTTTAGCACGAGCACCTTCGATAACGTTCGACTCAGTGCACTTGGTTGGGGTTCGATTGATTTCGGTGCACCACAGTCACCCGAGCTGCTCCAGACAACGCTGGCAGTAGTGACGT
>CM028126.1:22771550-22808392 GCA_016254315.1 Anopheles parensis
GTTTGTCTACCGTTCCGCTTTAGCACGAGCACCTTCGATAACGTTCGACTCAGTGCACTTGGTTGGGGTTCGATTGATTTCGGTGCACCACAGTCACCCGAGCTGCTCCAGACAACGCTGGAAGTAGTGACGTCTAGCAGCTGCTCTACCAAACTCTCGCGTACGATCATCGCATCACAGATGTGTACGTTTGCGGCTGGTAATGATACCTGCCAGAACGATTCTGGCGGTCCACTGTACTATACCGACCCTAACAGCCAGCTGGTATACGAGGTTGGTGTGGTAGGGTTTGGAGTGGCCTGTGCATCCAGCTTTCCGAGTGTAAACACAAGAGTTACTTCATACCTGGATTGGATTACCAGCACTACCGGGTACACATTCTGTGAGAAGTAGTTGTACGATTGGATGTACTTTAGACGAGGCCATTATGTGGATTTTGGCTTGGAATTTCTGAGAAATTCCAAAATACCAACAATTCGTAGTTTAATAAAGACATGCAAAATAAATCAAGAACGTAAAGAGAATTATATATTGAAAAAAGTAGTGAAGTTGAAATACTTATGTTGTACATGCATTAAAATACTATAACAAATTAAAATTATTACTAATTTAAAAAATTAGTAAAATAATTACTAATTGTTAATAAAAATTATATAAAACTCTGGAACAGATTAAAATTTGTAATAAATTTAGAGGACTCTTAGTGAGGACGCCTTAGAGATGATTAAAGAGACTTCTTAAAGATGCTTTTGAAGTTGAAACTAGAGTTAATGTATTTTCTTGGGCAATAAAGGCTTGACATTACTAGAATGGAAACATCAATATGTGATGAGATATAAACCTTGGGACTCAGGAAAATCTCTAGTAATTTTGAATCTCTAGAACAGAGGTCTCCAAACTACGGCCAGGGGCCGCATGCGGAGAGGACCCATTAAATGTATTGCCCATGATGACCTATGAGTGGCCCTCAGCTACGATTATTCCATCCAACGATCTTATAAAAAGTTTTAGACCCTTAGCTAAAATAATAATGATTGATAATGATTGTTCGTAGTATTTTCCAACAATTTTCATTAGCTTTTCTATTATCTTTGACACCTCGTAGGAAGAAATAGAGGTAGAAATAATAATTAAATGAGTAACCATTATCAATAAGTGACCATTGCCCTCCAAAAAGTCGTATATTAGGACAAAACCCCTGCTTGAAATATGCAACTGTTTGAGTTTGTAGTGGAATATTTGCATTCACCGCACATAAACTGTGTGCAGTAAACAATGTTACTTCTCCTACCTTAGTTTTTACCTACTCTCTTGAAGAAAATTAATGGAGTCTGTGTTTGAAATGAACAATTTACAATGAGTTACAATTGCAGTCCATTCGAAATCACCTCAAACTCAGGCTTCAACACCGCACAACCGGTAAGTGTATTGAAAAATCGTTCCCTTCTGTACCGTCCGGTGGTGTGAGACATAACACAGCTTAATGATATGAAAAACCGAACCAATTTTACTGCGTAACGACTTTTGGAAGTAATGGTCCACTGTCAATGAACTGTGTATAATTAATCTAGCATTTATTTTAGCTTCTAGTTCAAAGGAACCCGGTTGCTGTTAAGGATGTTAAGTTGCAATCGGCAGCAGCAGCCCCATTAGGGCCCGGGGTTTTTTGGATGGGGTGGTGGGCAAAAGTTGATGGCCGATGCACCCATTACGATTGGCCGGTACCGAGATTGGGCTAACTATGCTTTTGTCTGGTTAGTAGTGAATTTAATTATTTATCGAGAGAAAACTGAATACCGAACGGACGTTTGGCATTGGACCGGGCCGGTTGCACTGAAAGTTTCGTTTCGTTTGAACTGTCATCTGTATGGAGGTTTGTGTGGGTAAATTGCGAAAATTCCCCTTAGGCCAGAACTGGCACTGGCAAGCTTCCCTGTCAGGGGCGGATCTGGTTCGGATTCCGATTCGTACCGTTTTCTCGAGTGTTTTATGTTTTTGAAATTCGATGATAAAACCCGACACTTTTACGTATTCCAGTGGGTGACCCCGCATTGGAGGATGGTGTACTTCTGTGTGTGCTAGTAAAAGTTTGCTCCTGTAGTTTAAAGTTGAGCATCACACGGGAGTCGTGTGGTTTGTTAGCAATCGGCGCTATTTCGAACGGAAACTTACACTGCTCCTTCTACGAAACTTTGAGCATGATCACTTTAACACAGAAGAAAGTGTATCGAAGATCTTCGCAGGCGAGAGTAAGTTAGGACAGCTTCAAGTGGTGTTGTCAAGACGTACAGAGTGCTTGAAACGAAGGAAATGTTTAATTTTGTTTCAATTTAGCACTGCACTTTCGGAGTGTTCGGTACTCGGAGTTGCATGTTTCATTTGCAGAATCAATGCCGGGAACTGAGGGAAGCGCTTCATTTGCAATGGTGTCGAGGGAATTGGGAGTGAAAATTAAAGTTCAGCCCTGCGACCAAGTGCGATGGTCGATAAGAAAGTTATGACCCAGTACGAAACGGGTGACAGCGCTCCCCGGGATGGGACAGTTTTATGTGCATGATGGTATAAATTTCTGCTACAAAACCCAAACCTGACAGGAAACGATAATCTCGCAGGAGCGATGAGACTTCGGCTTATGAGACAGGGTTTTGCCTTTGCAATGCAAACCAGGACCAAGGAGCTGTTAGCATTTGGATTAAACTGTGGACATTTCTTGGAACTAGTTCGTCCTCATTTGACGACGAGCTGAGTGTCATTTAGAAGCGATTATATTAGCCGGATTAGTTTTGTAAAAAGCTTACCGGAGCAAGTGAGCTTAAATGCTGTGCTCATCGCCGACCGCTGCGGACAAGCAAAGAGAAGCAAATGGTTGACCTAATTTTAAGTGGTGTATGGTTAGGAAGATATCTTTTCCATAGTTAACGGATTTAATCGAGCGATCCGGATTTAAGATTTAACAGAATACTGGCCAATCTCGCTTTCCGCCTCGCTCCGATCGGTACGATGCACCAGTAAAGCGCAAAGCACTACATAAATGGGGCACAGGTCTTTAGCGTCCAATGGAGCGTCCAAACTGGCGAACGAAGGGGACGGAAACCTGCTTACAAATAGTGCGATGTTTAGCGGTCAGCATGACAGGTTAATTGGTATAATAACATGAATTCGTAACAGCTGCCGTGCGAAGTGGGAATAAATTTTAATTGACATCTACTCCACTGCAGGCCGCTAGCAGACCGCAACACCCGAACCCCGGCAGCAGTGTAGGCCATCGATGTTGGCTACGGTTGACTTTTGCACTGCCTGGGTCAACCTTCCGGACACTTGCTGTTGCTGTCTGGGCGTCACCAACCGCAACCATGTTCCCTGGGAGACAGATGTCTGTCTCTGCCGGTGGCGAGAAAAGGGTTTTGCCTGGGGTGGCGCGGGTGTGTGTGTATCGATTGCTGGTTTGTGGTACAGGGTACACGGTCCTTGTTTAGCTACACCCGGATGTAGCGTGCTTTTGCTCCACCAAAACCGTTTCGCATTCGTACAATGGTCCACATGCTGGAACCATATCAAATCATGTCGGTTTCACGGCTGACATGGTTAAATGGAAAGACAAAACCCGGCCGTGTGCGAGTGAGTCGGAACAACGCACAGGGCACAGGGACACGAAAAAACGGGCTTAAGAGCGAGAAAGCAAAGTGTCTGCCGTTGCTAATGGTTGTGTTAAGCTCGTCAACGCTTGACAACGCTATCGACGCCTACCCGATGCTCGGGCACACTAACGCTCACATTACCCCTGAAGAGCGTTCTTTCGAGTAAGTTGGTTAAGGACGATTGACGAGAAAACAACCGTCACACTTCACGTGCTGCACGGTGCTGCTGGAGCGTGTCGTGCTGGCGGTTGGCAATCACTTACAGTGCACGGCATGGATAGAAACAAGTACCTTTATGAGTTGTTTGCTGCAACAAGCACTTTTGATTGAACGGTGGTGTTGGGAAATGGATTTGTTTCTGTCACTGTTAGGACACAACTGCAGTTTTGTTACTTCAAGGTGGTAGAGAAAGAAGATTACTTCAGAAAAAAGCTCTAAGAAAAGGGTAACAATTTTTTTAAAAAACAAGCGGATTAAAATTGTTTGACTTTGCTTCTTAACCGTAATGTCTACGACCAAATTTACACCCTCAAGTCTACGACCGGCATACCCGGGTATGCCATACATTTTGTATGGCGAGTGCAACTTCTTCGTCTTAAAACTGTAATAACTCAGGCTCTATTGAATATTAAAATTTTTAATTTCGTACACAGCTACATACTTTAGTTTTCTTTGTTTTGGCAAATAATTGGATTTTTCTGACTTGTTTATTATTGCTTTTTTCGACTTTTTCTAAGTGACAACCACGATTTTTCGTATGCAGCTAACGTCTTGTTATTGACGAGCCATACCATCGCCTCCAGTTTGACGTCTATACCTCGACACGCCATTGAGAGCTGCCTATGAAAAATCGTGGTTGTCACTGTCAGATATAACCAGCAAAAATATTATCCACAGGGTGACCAGTTGTTGGTTGCTGCTTAAGACGCACGCAGATCCCAACACGATCTTTTCGGATAAAAAAACGGTTCACTCTGGAGGCACCTTTCAATACGCACAACGATCGTGTTTATGAATCATCGATTCGGGATATAGCAGCCAATAGAAGAGCAGTCGAGTTGTATCAAAATACGTTAGTGGTGATGGTTTTGGGGAGCTATCTCGAAAAAAGGGAAATTATTTTTTATCGACAACGGTGTGAAGATCAACAAGGAGTACTATTTAGAACACGTTCTCCCCCGTAGAAACCCGCTGTATTTCAGTATATAGGGAAAAGTTGTTAAATATTAGAAATTGGAAGAGAAACTTGGAAAGTTTTGTTAAATATTAGAATTTTGAAGGATTCAAGAGACGGATGTTTATGATATGGGGCGAAATGCCGTATGAAGTTTTGCGTGTGGCCCGGAATTCCTTTCAAAAGCACCTACGGGGTCGTTACCAAGTGCAAAGGTTAATGAAATGATTTAAGTATAATGCAGGTTTAGTATTAAACGATGTTATTTTAGTCGATTCCGAAGAGAAATCCTGGTTTCAATATTATTAAAATTTTATTAAACAAAGTCTATCACTTCTACGATGCCACCATACAAACAGGACTTTAAATGTCTTGTAACTTGATGTAATGGATTTTTCGTTTCTACAAGTAAAGTCGGAGCCATTTCTGGATTCTGTTGGAGTTGAATTTGAATGTGTCTAGTTAGATCTGGACTTGTTCGTATTAAATTGCAAAACCATATGGTGTATGGCTTTGATTTTAAAACTAATATCAATTCAGTTATGCATTGAACAAGTAGTCTTTCAGTAGGCAGACATACAACGGCACAGCAAGCGCTCACGGTAGCCACAATCATTATTTAGTGTGTCGACGAGATCACTATTAATAAAGCAATACACCCGCGAGGGTAAAAGCAAACGGCACTAATCAGATCGAATGTGTGTGTGTTCCGGGGGAAGAAGGGTTCGCGGAATGGTGACACACCGGATATAATAAAAAGCCCACCGAATGGCCAAACCGTACCGAAGACATGAACACACGGAAAACGCCCGCAGGGAAGCCTCTAATGGACAGTCGGGCAATAAGTGTCGAGCGAAAAAGGGGAAAAACGGTATGCTGAATTGTAAATAAAATAACTGTTTGCACCAAAACGCAAACCTGTCAACCATTTGGGGACGATAGCTTTTGTCTGCGGCCGAACGGGGAACAACGCATGGAGGCCATGTTTTCCATTCGGTGCCATAATTAAACTCACTAAAACGAGCCCAGAGCTGATTAACATAGTTCATTACGGGCGAATAGGTGAGTTATTTAAATGAATTACCACTGCTGCGGGGGTTTTTGTGTGACTGTGTGTGTGTGTGGTAGTTCCGTTTCGTTCCGTGGTCAATGCGAGAGTGGTTTAAAACCGCATAATTTATGACGACAATAGGCAAAACTCGCTAATGGTGGCTGATGGTGTGCTTTTTTTTTTAGATATTAATATACTTTTGCTTTTTGCATGAGGAAATGGCACAAGCTTTTCAAAATCGGTTGTCATACGGCAGTTCGGTGGGTCATATGAGTTAAGCTTTTGTGTCAACTATGATACGCTAGCACGCTGGTACCACCAGAGACGCCATTTGCATACGTATGGTTCAGTTCGGTTGTGCCGGTGGTATTGACAGTAATGCCGGATGGATGTGAAAATGCCTACCAGTGGACAGCTGGATGCGGTGTTCGCTGCATTTACGACCGATGACCGATGAACGCAAATAATAATTTGAAATCGATAATTACATTGTCCGCCTGTTTGCCGATGCTACCGGATGAAGCGAAAGGAAAATCAGATCCAGATAGGTTGGAGGCATTAGCTTTTTGCACGGTGCAAAACTGACAGGTGCAGTAATCAGAGGGATATCAGTGTAAACAATTCAATCCGGTAATATTTATCGTTGATTTAGAACTGTGTAACGTGCGCAAAGGACGTTTAATGTTGCCATGGATAAGTTGTCGGTGGTGGTAACTGTGTTTGATGATTATATTGTCGTAATTCGTTACAAATTTCTTTTTTTTTTGAGCAACATTCACGGAAAGGTATGGAGCAGGCTGATATGTACTATTTATGTGTTTGAATAATTCAATTAATTTGCAATGATTTTGATCAACAATATTTTAAACAACCTCAATGAGCGTGGGGGCCCGGGAACAGTATAAATGATATTTTCACTTTATTCACGTGTATGTTTCAAGTAGCAATTGATTTGTTTTGTTAGTTTAATCATCGTATTATCGTAAAACCCACGATAATAATGGATGTTTTGTAATGATGGTGCCTACTGATGATGATGCTTTTCCAATGGAGACGCCTGGTGTTTTGTATTGATATGATTCGAATTAAATCACCAGGTGTGGGAGATGCCCTGCAACGCTATGACATAATTAATTAGCTCAAAACAGAACCGTCTTTGGTGGGAGGTAGCAATTGTTTGATTCATCAATAGACAGTAGCTGCATCGCAAACGCCCTTGGGGGAGGGCAGGGAGAATCGGTAATGACGCACAGTGTTGAGTGATGTTGACGAGCAGTTAGTTGTTTATGATGGCACTCCATCTAGATGTCACCATTGTGCATTTAGTGATACAGATTAGAAGATCAAACCACTAGCCCGTTAATGATATCGAGTTGGCTTCGTATCCCAGAAGGTGGTGTTTGCTCAATGTTTCGTTGAACCATGCTCGAAACAATGAAGGTGCGCTTTGATGCTGTTCCATTATTTATTTCACCGCTTTTGTGCTGACAGTCACATCCCTTTTTGGCCCCAATCTATTTGAACAGGAAAGCGGCACTTATCGTCCAGCATCATCTAGCCTGGTGGATAGCTTTCAAGAAACAGCTTGCAGATGGATAATGACGACGTCAACCATGGTGACAATTATCGCGCTCGCTCTCTATCGTCACTTTGTGTGCACCGACAAAGCCCAAACCGTTCGTGGCTCGGCTCACTGGATCGCCCCATCGTTGTGGTAAGATGGTGCTGGTGAAAAATGAAACTTACGAAAATTGTTAATAATTCATAATCGAAGAGTTTTTAATTAAAATTCGTCCTTCTCATGTATCCGCCCGGGCACGGATCGGTTCGGTGTGTGTCTCGGTGCAGAAGGTGAAAGGATAATTTATTATGCTAATAGCATTAATCGAGATGCGCTTTGGGTGTTGAAGAGGTGTTGTGGAAAGTTTTTTTTCTTTCGGGTTTGGTAGATGGGACCTTTTCCTTAGTTTGTGAACGTTCATCTTGAGACAGTTTAAAGTAAGAAAAAGTGTGTTCAACAGTTTCTATCGTTTCACATAAAACAGATTGCATACTGTCGGTGCAACTTGTGCCGTATGAACTGGAGTTTGCTTTAATATAAATTATTGCTATACGAACAATATGCACTTTAGCACTTGGTTGTTGGGAGGGAAATGGTGGGGAGAATAATGTAGGAAAATGAGATTTATGTTGGTTCTTTAAAACTGCCTTTCAGTCGTCTGCTTCATGCCTTGTGTATAAGATCGTTGCAACATGATGTTGCAACATATATCGGACAAACAGATGAAGTGTTTTATAGACAAAGTAGAAGCTGCATTCAGCACAGCGTGGTATAGTAGTCTTTCATCATGATAACAAAACTTAGATTAATGAAGGACGGGGAAAATAGCACTCATATAACATCGGAGAATACTAAAAAATTTGAACAAAAACATGGTTTATAGAGGTTTAATGGTAATTAATAATTAAATAATTCTGGTATAATGTTCTTCACATTTTATTGTTAATACATACCTAGTATAATTAATATTTATAATTTGTTATTTATTTAATGAGTTCATGATTCACGAAGAAGCAATAAAAATATACATGACTAAACCTTAACATGAACTTAAACCTATAATTATTATTTAAAACAAAATAGACGGAGATATAAGTTAATTGAGGTATAATCACAGATTAAAAATTAGTTTAGAATTAGGTATAACCAGAGAACAATAGGTGGTAATGAAAGGAGGATAAGGGGAAATCAAAATCAAAAAGATGGGAGGAGGAATTAAATGCACGAATTGCACCTAGCAGAGAATCTTTACGTCGAACTGCAGTGTCACAGTTAGGGATGAGTAACGATAGGAACGAATCGGGACAGAAGAGAGCAATGTAGAGGCGTCAATGCAATCGATAAGAAGAAGTTTATAGCAGCACGACAGGATACTAGGGACGGTAGGCCAAGCAACCGACACCTAACCTTATAACAAGAGAGTGTAGAGAAGCACCAAGGCTCTTTCATGTAACAAAACTAAGAAAAAGACCTCTGATACTTCGGCAACAAATTTTACGTGAAAGTAAATTTTCCACACGATGATTGGAAAATTCTAAAATGGTGGACCGCGTTTCACTGAATATGTTTCCTGCAAGTGAAGGCGATCGGATTTGTTCGGGTCGGACAAGAAGCCTTTTCTTGTGAGTATTCGGATACATAGCTTCGTTCAACACGATTGCCAACGCAAATGACTTGACGACTTGCCAAGTTAAGGTTTTAGATGCAAGTGAAATTTTTTAACATTTTTTCTTGCTTATAACAATGTTTGATGGTGTTCATGCGTATAAGCATATGCGGTGGTATTAGTTGATTCAATTGCGTTGGGCTTAGCCTCGTTTTTTTATTTTCATTGCAAATAAAAACATGGTGGCAGGTCTGTTTTGGTACTATGTCGTACTTGGTCCTTTTTTTATAAAAGTGTTTATTAAAAACATCTTAGCTACGACAATGATTGGAAAACATGAATGGAAGACGTACAGGGATTACAAAGATCATTTAAGGATTGTTACATCAATCACAACATTGTTCTTTCCAACAATAAAACTCCTCTTACCTATGTAAAATAACTTGTGAAGCTTTCAAACGCACATCTTCGAGCTGGTCGTTTCAACTTTTCCAGCAACACTCCTGGTGGAGAGAAATTTAGCTCCTGGAAGCGCATCGCACATACGCAGCCCTGTGTGCAGCACTCCGTGTGGTGCAAAATTTCGCTCCGGCGGGAGCACATCGCACAATCGCTCCTGTGTGCAGCGCTCCGTGCGGAGCTACCTCTTGTTCCTGTGGGCTGGGCAGGAGCGCGCACAATAAGATGAGCGGAGCAATTGAGGTACCTCTTTTGCTCTTGACCCAACACGGGTGGTATTGACTTTCCACGGTTTGCAGCCATGGAATACCTATCCTGGTGTTTGGTATATGACCGATGTCCAGTGCTGTTATTTTTTCCACGTTCAGTTTAGCCCCAGCGGTTCTGCCAAGCGCTTCAAATGCTGCTTTGACTTGCTCAAGTTTGAAAAGAGATGTTGTCACCACCGAAATGTCGTCGGCATATGCTTAGACCAGGTAGCCCGGAGAGTATTTAGATAGAGGATAAACAGGTGCATGGATAAGGGATCGCCCTGTCTAACGGAACGGTGGATAGGAAAGGAAGCGGAAAGATGTCCATTGACAAGGATCCGGGAAGAGGATTGTTCATCAAACGTACGCAAAAGCCGCCCTAATCCTGGATTAAACCCCATAGAAGACATACTGCGCCACAAAAAAACTTCTATTGAACCTGTCAAAGGCCTGTGACAAATAATAAAAATGCATTTTAGTTTTTATTGGTTTCAAATGATTTGAATTTTGATGCTGTTAGAAGTAGGCAATTGTGCTGCACATGCATTTCTTGCCAAGCCCGTTTATGATCCACTTGAGTCGGTTTTTTACCCTCGATTTACCAATATCTATCGCTGGTATCGTGAAAAAGTCCTTTGTTTATTTTGGTTGATCATCGATCCCAACAACCTCTAATTGTTAAATTTTTTATTGTTTGTTATTTATTTCGTCACTATCAAAGTTGTCTGTCAGTCAATCTTATGTATCTGCGAAGAAGTTTTTTGTGAGAAAAGTAAAGTAAGCTCCAATATTATGGTTCAAAGAGCAAAGGATTCATTCCCGGTCCGTTCACATTCCTGTACAAACAGTACACCTTCATGCAGGTGTTTCAAAAAGAGGGACAGCTTCATGATAATATCGTTACTGTTTGTGACACGTGCAATTAATTATTATGTCACTGTCGATAAGTGTGACACTCGAGGCAATCAACCCTCGAATACCGACAGGCGCAATGGACAGGCCGTTATCCTTCGTCACGTTCGGGGACCATTTAGGTATTGAATGTATCGCTTAGGAGGAAATACATAGCATAGAAACACACCTTACACAAATGGTAATAATCGCGGGATGGGAGTGGAAGTCGAAACTTCCATTTCAACACACTGCATCGGATCCAATTGATAATGGGAATCAAAATTAATTTCCTGTAGTGTTACCAGCAGGCAAATGGAGGCAAACGTGCCTCAGTACGGGTTGGTTGGAACGCATTTGAAGTATGAAATTTTCCACCCAACGTTCAGCAATTTGAAGCTGAATTTCGCATTCTTTCTGTTCGCTGGAAATATAATATCAGTGTGGTTTTGGTCAACACTAGTTTGGGATGGAGGATAATTAAGGATATTCGTCGAGTGATACCGATTATGGGTTTAGGATGGCTAATCATAATCAGCACCGTTGGCGTTGCTAGATTATGCAGCCTCCGGAGAGTCATCGATGTGTATATTGTGTGACCAATTCGCATGGTATTGTTATGATTGGGCTAGCAAAATTAGCACTAGATTAGTCAAACCATAGAATGGTCAAATTTTTTCCTGCCTGGGTAAAGATGCGTTTATTGTAATGTGTGTTTTTATCTTTTTTATTTAGCAATTAAATTGAATTGGTCATGGAACTGAGTGTGGTACTTTGTTTTCTTTTTTGTATTATGAAATGGTGTTATCCTCGAAGGCGACTGTTTCCTCAACGGCTTTGAAAAAGTAGTCATTTAAAAAAAGTAAGTCAAAAATTAGGTTTGACGTTTAATGTATCTTAAACCCTTTTTGCAAAATAAAAACTTTTGAATAGAAAAATAAAGGTTTGAACGACCTCTTTGGGTCACCAAAGACATAGACAAGAAAAAGATCTTAAACTTTTTATAGCAAAAACTATTTTTTGGGTTTTCTGAGCTAGATAAATTGAAATAAGAAATTTCTGTTTCATATAGTTAAAAAATTACAACTGTCGTTACTAAAATGTCGAGATGGACTGATTGGTGTACAGGTAATTGTCTGTCCCTTTGTACTGATAAGTGTAAAATTATCTCCTTCTTCCGTTCCCGCTCTCCTTTACTTCATTCGTTTGTTCTTGATCAGGTCCAGGTCTTCCTTGTCTGTGTAATCAAGGGCTTGGGTGTTTGGCTTGATTCTAGCCAGCATGTGGCCTCATATAGATTCTAGAGCTTCGAGAACGCTCGGCATCCTTCCTCGGCATTACTGAGTGATTTATTCTGATCCGTTGTGTTTGAAGACACTGTTCTGCCCGCTGGTTAGGTCGTTTGCTGGAGTATTGCTATGTAGCATGGGCCCCGACTGCTCGAATTCATATTGAGCGCATAGAGCACGTGCAGAGACCCTTCAGCAGGTTTGAGATTTACAAATTTCTGCTGCCTTGTCCAACTAAGACTCCGGGTGTCGGCTGCTCGGTATTGATTTCCTCGAGAACAGCCTCACTCAGGCTCAACCGTTATTTGATGCTTCCGTCTTGCTCGATTGTATTCATTCTCCAATGTTAATCCGCTCGATTCTCCTCTATATTCCTAATCGTTCACTCCGTATTCGTCTTCCCTTAATTTTCCCCAGTCGTCGTACTGCAGTAGGTCGTTCCGATGCATTTTTGCTTGCTCTACGCTCATTTAACTCCTCTTCCTACTTATTTGACTTATTTGACTTCGATCTCCATCTTTAGCTTTCCTTCCGCTGCCATCTTACATTTCCCTTTTAGCCTCTCCATCTTTATCATTGAGCTTCTGTTACGTTTACTTTCATGAATTTCCAGTCTTATCCTAGTTTTAGTTTTGTAGTTTATTTTATGTTTAAGTTAGTTTAAGTAGTCTATGTGCAGCCTTACGACAGCCACACAGGAATAAATGAAATGAAATGAAATGAATGAATACATTCCCACAATTAACACAGTCACACTGCTGGTGTATTGGTACGTTGCCGACAAGTCTGAGGGTCGGGATGCAACACATATCTTGTGCTAATCAGCACCCCTTGAACACGGGGTTTTTAAGATCCATTTCGATAACCTTACCTTTCCTGAGAAGGGTGATTTAGTATTTAGCAACTTTCTCAAGTCAAACCGGAAAAAGTTCCGGATTCCGGATGCAAAGACAGCCGTGGACTCACCTTTCATAGACTGGCTATGGGTTTGGAAGAACATTAACAACCACTAACTGACGTAGTCCATGCTTTTTTCTCATTATGCTTCTGCGTAGAGATCCTAGAGCACAAGTTTCGAAATTGCTCTTGGGTATATTATCCCTATGCTAAAACTGTTGCAAGAAATAGCAGTCATCGTTCTGAATAATTCTTTAAATTTCCGTTCCTTCCACTTACCATTAGTACCAAGTACCATTAGTTCAAGTAAGAGGACTCTTATTCTACATTTGTCTGCAAACTATGTCCATCCACTTTGTTGGAAACAACAATGTTGTGATTGATGTAACAATTCTTAAATTTTCTTTGTAATTCCTGTACGTCATCTCTTAATTTTTCCAATCATTGTGCAAACTAGAACGTAAGATGTTTTTAATAAACACTTTTATGATTCTAAATTTCTATAAAATTACGTGTTGAGCAATATTTTATCAATGTTATCTTAGTTTTATCAATCAGTTTTATTTGTAGTTGTTAAAAAAAGCTTAATTAATTCAATATAGCTAAACAAATGACTCGCAAATCATTTTTTCTACAGCGAAAAATCCGTTTTTACGATAAAACGGCAAAAGCCATGACAATCAAGTTTTAAAAATAAATTCCTTCTTTAATTTGGACGAATACTGATTCTTCTTCAATCAAACAATAATGTTAATAATTGTATGCCAAACCTTGAGAACAGTTTTTGGAAAATCCTATATCACTTTAGGTTAAATTTGTTTTATTTGATGATTTAAAGGCTAGTTTCACATAATCCATTGTTTTTCATAAATTTATTCGTGTTTGTAGAAGAAAACTCCTTTTAGTTTACTTGTGTGTAATGTCACGATGGTTTCATGGCATTTTTATCATGCTGTCCATTTATTTCGAGTTCTTTATAGATTGATTGGATAGCCATATTTTGCTGTAAAGAAATATCTATTTATTTGACATTACAGACCATTTTCAGCTATTTGTTTCCTCTCAATCTAACTCAACCCAATATTGTAAGAAGAAATGCTATGTAATCAACAAAAACGTACAAAAAAAATTGTACAAACATTTTTTTTACAAACTAGCAAACGAATAAATTAATTTATTGCATAAGTATATTGGATTACTCAATAATATGTATATTATCGTTGTGACTATGGAAAACCGGAGCATTGTATTTTAATGAATCATTTTTACTCGTGTAGAAAATAATTGACTTAGACGTAGTGCGAAATATAAAAAAATCACAATAAAAAACAAGAACACAACTGTTAGAAAGTACTGCACATTCCTTTCGTGTGCTAGACAGATACGAGATGAATATGCAGCATAAATATAAATCATATCGAGATCCACCCGTGGTCTGCATGGCAACCCGTACGATGATGACGACGTCCGCAAATGACCGCGTGGTTACCGCAAATATTTTGTGTGCGGTAACCGAGATAAACCCGAGATGGTAAGCGGGTTGCATGTGTTTGTGTCACCGTGCGTTGAAAGATTTTTTTTGGAATGCTTTAAAGCTGTGTTTTCTTGCGATTGTCACAATTGTGGTATTTAAGCGCAACAGTGAGATTAATTTTCTATCTTAATCCATTCCATCGGGATATAGAGACGGCTAAAATATTTAAAAATAAAACTTGTACAGAAATTTGTTCACAGGTTTAGAGGATTTTGAGCCCGTCTGGCTTTATGTTAAAGCAACGGGCGAAATAAATCGGACATGAATTTATCGATACCCGGTACCAATAAATCACACCCGTGAAAAGCAACTGAACGAAGTTGAACGAAGCTTGCAGTATTGCGGTTCGATTAATGCAGAACGTACAATAAGCTTTTGCTGTCCATGGCAATCCGATGGTTGACAACGATTACTGATGTAAACGATTTTTTTTTGCAAGCTTTGTAAACGATTTAAGTGTAGGATCACGCTGCTTACAAAGGACTATAAATATAAATAAAAAAAGATTGTGTTTGAAAAGGATTGAAATAAATATACGCATTAACGGCTTAACAAATGGCATTGCGTTTTTAGTTAATTTTGTTTAGTTAAATTGAATCATTAAAACAGCTTTTGTATTTTTGAATATTACACCTTTTTATTGATTTGAAAACAACAGATTCAATTCAATTATATTCAATTAATTACTTAATTCAATTAAAAAACATAGTTTATATTAACATAATTCATTCTTAAATGACAATTGGTTTCCTGCTTGGGTTTAACAGCTATAAAACGCATTAAGATTAGTGTTTTTGCCTAAACATGCATCAAAAACAGTTGCCATAATTTTGCTGCAATGAAAAAATGGAAACTTCATGAATGAACCACTTTAGTTTGAATTTGGTACGCAAAAGAGTATTCGTTACAAAGCACGAAACAGTCATCAATATCTCATTTGCTTTGCATGCGGAAGTGCAAGTTGCAATATGTACGGTACTGATATTATGTTTTTTTCCTCCTCGTGTGGTATATAATAATCAATGATCGTTGAGTGTGAGTTAACTGCAGCGTAGGGTAAATATTACTTTAAGATTGTGCAAATTGTTACCCCGGTAATGGTGTGCTGATGTTTTTATAATGCGCAAAAGCGAAAGATAATAGCCCTCGGTGGGACACGGTTTGGGACATTTGGTGGGCACTGCAGCAAGTATAAACCAGTTGGGAAATGCAACGCACCAGCGACAGTATCGTCGAACAAAAATAAAATGAAAGAGAAAGAAATAAAAAACAACAAATACCACTGCCAACGGTCTCATTATGGTGCATGAAATGTAATTATTGACATGTAGAAGGATTTTGGACCGTTTTTGGGTATGAGCAGGCGAACGTGTGTGTGCAATCGGATGGGTAATTAAAGGCTTTTATTAATTTGTAATTATGTCGGTCTGGGCGGAAGGATGATATTCCACCCGATCGGTGATTGTTTGATCTTCTGTTTTTCGTGGGGAAAATGTTTAAACATAATTGAGTGATGATGTTTTCCATTAATGCTTGCACCCTACATTGTGCGCGTATCATACGCTTAAGTGTTGTTGAATAAAGTAAAAGGATAAAAATGTATCCTTACAATATTGTAACCTAAACCATCAACAATATTGTCTTAACTGTACAGTATTGTTATAGTAGTTCTGACAAAGTGAAATCTTTTATTTGAAACAATCAGTTTGAACTTGAAAAATCCGATGCTTTTCCTTTAGTTTAACGCATAATTTGTACTACAGTGATTTAATACTACAGTGATTAAATTAAACAATAGACCAATCAACGGTGTTGGCGATTCTATAGTTTAAATATCAGTAGTGAGGCGAACAAACTGGCTGCTCCCAAAAAAGATTTTACTAATTATTTAGCTTCTCTTGGAACATTGAAACTGATGTTAAACTATAAAATAGATTGTATTAAAATACTTCGGCAATTTTTTATTTATTAAAACATTCTTGGGTGGAAACAGTCAGCCTTATGGGTAGTACATGTTGAACGAACTTCAAGCATAAACAAAATATCATAGCAAATTGTTAGTTTAAGGAAAAACGTGATCAACTTAACAACAAAACCACGAAACCACAATCGTTCTTCTTTCACAATCAGTGATAAATTCTTACATTTTTGGTATATTCTACCTTCGGGTCAGAAAAGCACATTTTTTTAAAAACGAGTTATGGGCTAACAGTCATTTGATACTTGTTAAACAATGTGCAATATTAACAGATTATACTGGATTTTTTACTTACATAATTTACAACAAATAATAATTCAAAAATTGACTATTTTTTATCTTGGTAAACTAAGGCTACTTAGTATATCAGAAATGACCGACATATCCTAGTAGGTCGTTACGCCAAGGAAAAAAAAATAGTATTTTAGACCCTTTTTATAATGATAATAAGTTGTAAAATCTATTTTTTTATTAAGAAAGAAAAGTAAATCCTAACTAATTGTTACGGATTAAGTGGAAAATAGTTAACTTTAAACAAAAAAAAATCGAATTCTCTCAATAAAGCATTCCACGAACACAGCGCGCTAGATCCTGGTCACGGCACCAATAATTTTTTAATTGATTTCCAACGGCGCAACAAGGTCTTCTAAAGCTAATGAACGATTTCACGTTTTGATCGTTTTGAAAGTTTTCATCTTATTGATTAGCATTATTTTTACATAAAGCCATGCTACAATACGCTGAAAGTATATCTTCAACGTCAGTACATGCTGTGTTCAATATAATTTTCCAGTGCGATCGATCGATTCTCATCTCCGGCTCGTAAACCAGTGCACGTTGCACTTTTCCGCGGAACACAATTTTCAATAAAAATGTGCTCATAATTTTCCCGCACAACCCATAAAACTGTCATCCACCAACTGGATAACGCTGCACTTGTCCGTGCAGCTTCCCATAAGTCATGTGTATTTTTTTTCGATGGCGTGGCGTAAAATGGACGTTAAAAATTAGACGATACTTGCTGACAAATTTTTGGCCGTGCTTACCTGCATCTCGCTGAAGGATATATCGTTCACCGGGCAAAGTGGGCTGAGTGTATTTATATATATACATTTTCGATTGTTTTTTTAGTTTTGTTTTTGTTCGTCATGTGTTGTATGGACGCTCAAATGTGTTTACAGCATGACAGATGCTGCGTAGTGTGCTCTTTGCTGCAGCTTTATGTGCTAGATACGGTTCGTGACTGTTCGCCTTTTTTCGTTTGCTTCTTTGTGTGTGTGTGTGTGTTTTTTTTTGTAGGTTCATGTCATAAATTAACTGATATGAAAAAGTATGCTAAATAGCTTGTAATAAATGCTTCCTCTCCCATCGTGAACGGTGAGCCAAGGGCTTACAGATGCTTCACATATGTATCACACCCCGTAACAGGCCATGTTGAATAACCCGAAAACTACTCTTGTGTTTTATCCCCCGACCCCCAACAAGCGGCACCTTACCTTGCCTTGTTTTTTTTTGTTTTCGCTGGTTTTGGACAACATTTTCAGCACTGTTCGGTGTTGCTGCTGGTACCACGGTGAGTGTGGGGAGCGAAACACGAATAAAACATAAAAATCATCCTCATCAGCAGTGGCTATGCAGTGAGATATGGTTCCACTCGCTTCCGCCGAGATACAGAGCATGATCTTGCCTTCCCGCTTATGTGCCACTTCTGGACCGCGGACAAAAAAAAAATTTCACCATTTTGTTCACCGTGCAGAGGATCGCTTCGGAATGGATGTTATGCAGCTGAAAAAGGACACACTTGGTCCAGTTTTCAGGGCATTGTCCGGCATTTTTCGGGCAAAAGAAAAAAAATGGAACAAAGTTACACAAAAAAAAAATCACAAATACACACACACACATACACATAAACCCCTTTGCAGAGAAAATATGAATGGTTCCGCTGGGAGTTATTAGCATATTATAAAATTTAATTTTCATTTTTCGTTCCGTTGGTGGGCCGAGGCGGACTGTTGAGCCCGGATGGTCCCGAATGGCACAAATGAAAAGCAAATTGGACATTTAGTTCGAACAGGGAGTGAAAGGGTGGCAAGGGATGAGGAGGAAGAAAGGGTGGAAAGGGCTGGTGGAAGAGAAAACGAACATATATCCACTCACAAAGTCGAAAGGCAGGAAAATGCTAAAACCGAAACCCGAATCTCAATGTGATGTAGGAAAATTTGGTCAGCGGAATGGACTGGTTCGGCTTTTTTTTCTTCTATTTTTTGCTTTCATTTCATACCAAAAGCGCAAAAGATAAGTCGAATAAGTCGGAAGCCACGATGAAGTGGTACCGGAAGTGTAAGGAAAAAGAAAAGAATGAACAAAAAAAAGAAACACCAGAATAAGATAAAAGCCAGTGTTGGTTTCGTTGGTGTGTGCGTGTGAGAGAGTCAGAATGTATTTTTTTTTTTCCTTTTGCCTAGTCTTGGTCTTCTGTTACCGAAAAATGTTCATCCGGATCCGGATTGAGCGCTGTTGATTGCAAAACAAATGCCGTTTTGGGCCAGTATTAATGATAGAAAAAAGCGTTGTAGTATGAAAAGAGGAAAATTTTCAATTTAATTATCTTTTGAAATTGTAACATCACTGTCTCGCCGGATGATGTTGATGATGATACGGACCGGGAAGCGTTTGGAAGTCGGGGTAACGGTAAACGGCAAGGGATAAGAAACCGTTCACTTGATAAGGCCGGCACAGCACAAAAAGGTATGAAACAGAAGCGAAAATAACTAACGAAATAAACAAATTTGACCACATTTACATGGTCGAATCGGTACGGTGATGAACCAAGGCTGTGAAAAAGCCCAGCCCAGTGAATGATAGAGGACATTTCGAGATCGGAACTGTGACGGAGATTTTTGATGAAGGGGCTGAATGAAAGCCAAAGAGACCAAAGGGAAGAGACTGTAGGGATGGGGAGTTGGGTGTTGGAGTAAAAGATAAAAGCACAACACAAGGGTCGGTGCGTTTCTCGGGACATTTTTACCTTGAAAATATCACATCCTTCAAGCGCGAGCGCGTGTGTTTGTGAAGATGGGAATGGTAAAACAAAAAAGAAAAAAAAATAAAATAAAACAAAACCAAGGGAAATGGAGAAAATCCTGTTTACGGAAAGCGAACTTCGAAAGGTTGAGGAATGAAAATGTTTGCCATTTTCCAGGAAACGGCATCAAAATGGTGGGTTTTGTTTATCTCGAGGATTTTAAGTCCCGAATTTTGACGCACTTTCCGCAACAAAATAGACCTCCGTCATGGTGCGGATGGTGTTGCGCTTATTGTACGCTTGGCATCCGTTGGGTTGGGTTTAGGAGGAAGTGTGCGTGCTGATACAAGAAAAAACTGCCACCGGTCTAGTTTCCCTTCCAGAAAAGGTTCACCGTAATGCTGTTTTAATTGTCACCGGATTAGGGCGTGGAAAAGTTTCGACACACGAACGGGATCGGCTTCCCGTCTCCCGTTTCGTGTGGCAAGAAAGATATGACGTAAGGGATCGGTCATTGGTTTTTTTTTGTTTGGTTCATGGGTGAAATTATGTGAAAATATTTAAACTAGAGATTCGAGCTCGAGCGGAACCGATGTGTTTGTAGGCGAACGATCATTTCCGCTCAAAGTGACTGGTTTGAAGAGGCTTTGTTACTTCCAGATTCGGTAAGCAAATGAGTTGTTAATGATGGCCCTTCCGTTTGTGGGAATTTCGTTAAAAGTAAGGGAAGTAAGTGTTAAATGAAGGAAAAAATCATTACATTATCCAGTACAAATGGTTTCGCTTAAATTTGGGATAAAATTGCTTACAAAGCTATTTTTTTGCTAATGCAATTGTAAGCGAGAAAAAAAAAATTGTTTCTCGATTTTCCTTATTCTTTTTGCAATATTTCTGCTCCATTGAACCACCTCTATTCTAGTTTGTTTATAGTTTGTACAAAAATAGAGGTTTGTGAGTTTTGAAGAACTTTTCGGATTTGGTAACAAATACGTTAAACAAAACAAACAAATGTAGGAAAGTTTAATTGCTGTGATGAACATTAGAAAAGTCAATTATTAACGCTGAGTAAATATTTGCTTAATTCATAATTGCCATTAAAGAAAGCATAAAGTACTCATTTATCCGTTAACAGTTGATGGACGCTTGAAGAATATGGATCGACATAAGCTGTGCACTTGATCTTCAATTTTCTATATTTCTTTTTGAAAATTATATAGTAAACTACTTCGGCATGCTAAGATGATGAAGTCGATAGGATCTTCGAGAATTAGTGAAAACACGAACACAAACAAATACCTTGTGGGGCATGAGTCACTTTCTTTTAAAAATGGAATTTATTTCGATATGCAAGTTTACAAAAATTCCTCCTCCTCGCCAGCACTTTCCCTACTACAGTATTTTTTCCTGCCAGTAGCATTTAGCGCATAGGCTAATAATGTGAATATTCTCTAAGTTTATGTCTTTTGACCAGCGCTATGCCCACCAGTGGTTTACTGGTGTCGTCTCATCAGTCTTGTCCTACTAACAGGATAAGATGTACCTCAGCGCCCCATTATTTCGGCCTTGCTGACCGCTGCCAGCTCGGTTGCACTTAAACCAGCGAAGCGCTCATCTTTGCTAACAGCGCTGGTTTTATCACCAGAGTTCACCGCAAATAATCGACGCGGAATGTTGGCTGTCCAGCGACGCTCCTATCAACGGGTGACCCGTTGTCGGATCCTCTCCCTACATGCGGCAATTACCGGGGACGCTGTTGCCGCTCTTCGTTGAGCCGATCATTTCGTGCTGTTGCTACAGCAGTACGCTGCGCCTCCCGTTCGACGGTAACCTTCTCCATCGCCCCAGCTGCCAGATTGGTCCTCTCTTCGTCCCAACACCGCTGAAGCTCGGCCGTTATTCGACAGGCGTCACGCAGCACAAACGCTTCCAGGGTTTCAGGACATACCGGTAACGGCCCTTCATCGCCAAGGAGTTCTTGTTGGATAGCATCAAGACGGGGACATTCGAAGAAAACATGCCCTGCATTCTCTGGAACACCGATGCCCTACCACTGGCAATCCGGGGATGACATGAATCCAAAGACGTTCACATATTCGCAGAAAAAATCCGTGTTGTGACAGTACCTGCCTCAAGTGGTAGGCATGGCGTAAGTCTCAACAGCAAACCTAGCGAGGCTTCGGTATCGAGGTATCGGAAATATTTTTCACGAGTTTATCTTTATTGTTCACTTTTTTAGATAAAAGGGTTTTCATTGATTTTGGTAGACAAATACATATAAGTTTTTTTTAAATAAAAGTTTATTTATAGGAATAACATGTCACAATTCAATAATTTTTGTTCATATTTGCTATCTACTATGCTATAATACTAAGCAAATTTTTAATGATCGTAAGTCAATCTCACTATTATTGTTTCCAATGGTATGGATTATATAGTTAGCAGAGAATTTTAACAACATTTCTGTTTTCTTGATATTGATTCCGTTTAGCTCTGGAAAACGAAAACAATCGAAGGAAAGGCTATGTTCTGGCATCGCCGCTTTTGGAAATTCTAGGAACAGTTTCCATGCTTCATCGACACGAGAACATTTAGCAAACTTAGGGTCTAGATTTTCTTCAATCTGGCAATTGTAACATTTTGCACTCGTTGCATATATTTTTTCCCTCATATTTTTGAATAATTCTCCGTGAGCAATTTGGTTGTTAGCTAATAGGAACAAAGATGTTCTTTGTTTGGAGCTCAACCTAGGACAATGTATATATTTCCAAATTTGTTTCCACTTTTTATGGGTTGCCTCTATAATTATTTGTCGAGTAATCTTTCAACGAATATTTTACTTATCGTCTTTGGAAGATACGTTATTTTTTAGTTGTGGCGGAATATAGGCTAATTGAAGTAACACCTTTGGTAGGACATGTGGTTGGTATGGACTTTACATGCGGAGCACTACTAAAGGATGAAATATGCTCGGAGCTAACTATGATCTATTTGTCAGAAGAGCTTGTGTTTTGATGGCTGGTATGTGTAGATTAAGTCCTCGATTTTTAAGAAGCGCTAACTGAGACTCGTATTCCTCCAGCACAATTCCAAGTCATGATTGTAAGCTAATTTATCTACATAAAACGAACTTCAACAAGAGAGTTATAGATTAAGCAATATTGAGAATAATTCATTGATTATGAAAATAAAATAAAATTTGTGATACTTTGATGTTTTGTGAAAATTAATGACTCTCACTTCGTTTGCTATTGTTTTATCCTCATGCGTTTTATTCCATTCCTAGTTTATTAGCCTTTCGAATTAAAAAATCAAAATTCCTAATTAATTTTTCTAATTCTATTCCATCGTGAATTGAAAATATACTTTTAATAACGATAAAGTACTTAGAATACAATTCATTCAACAGTTTGCTGAGTAATGTAAATAAAATGAAATTAAAAGACTAAGATCATTATCTTACAAATGTTCATTAGATTCAATTACTATTTTGTTTATTGGAAGTTGTTTAAACAATCTCTCTTTTCAAAAAAAGAAAAAAAAAAGTGGTCCACGGTTATGTCCACGGCACCAGCAAACGGTCATTATATTTTACGATAGCATTTCAGATAGAAGTGTTTACGACAAAGCATTTCCATATTATTTCTGAACGTAATGGGACATTATCATTTTGAGCCCAACCCCACAATTCATCCCTGGCCATTGAATTTCAATTTCAACCATGTTTGACCCTGGCAGTAATCATAATTTCCTACGACGTGAAAACTGTTTTCCCCATCGGGAAAACCCCCTTAATTTTTTTTTGGTGTAGAAACAAAACTTTTTCCTGCTCATGAATTTTGCAGACTAGCAAAAAAAAGCGGAGGCCCAAAAAACCTGATCTTACATCATCAGGCTCTTGACCCAGCGTCGAATTCGCTTGCCGGGAGCCGGAGATTCTATCGAGGTCAGTTCACATTCCTGGCTGTTCGACTGACGCTAATGAAAGCTGTTCCGCAACGAATGAACCGGATCGATTGAATTCGAAAACTCCGGTCCTTTCTCGGGTGTTTTACGGGCTAAACTTTTACCCGTCTGTGGACGAAGAAACAAAAGCGATGTGGTTGAAGGGCCCCGACATCAATATGCTTGGAACATAACAATAATAGAGTTTCATCCAATGAGCCAGAAAAAAAGAAAGCGAACAGGATGGAATACGTTCATTCCTGCCTGAAACAGGAAACAGAACCCCAAAAGCCCATTTACCGGTAATGGGCGGAATAGCATTGGGGCAACAACAGCCAAAAAAAAAAGTATTTATAGGGATAAAAGTGAAAAAAGCAAATGCTGGCGTTTATCTCCCGTCCACGGGTGCATAGCCCGTGGGGAAAAGCTATAGAAAGTTTGTTGTTTTCCTTTGTACGTTTCGTTCCCTTCTGGTGAAAGAAAAAGATATCCTCACCTTGGTCGCTAAACGGGATGTTAAAGTTTCCAGCTTACTCCTTGGCTGGTGAGCTTTGTTTTTCATTTGTTTTCCTTCTTTTTCTGCGTATTCGTTTGGCATTTGTTTTGTTTTATTCCTGCGCTTCTGTGGTTTTGCTTTCCAACGCTGTATGTGTTCTTTTATTTTAACGAATTGGGGGTTTAGAAAATGTTTCGTATTGCAGCCGAAAAAAAGGGGCAAACAAAAAAAAAAACAAAAAACAACGTAAAACAGTTCGTAGTTAATTTTGTACACCGACGAAAAGCGCTCAGTTTGTACCTTGTTTGGAAGTAAACCATTACATTTCATATCGGCACAGTGAGTCAATGATGCTGAGAGAAAGAAAAGCGATCAGTACACGAGATGTTTCATGGAAACCGTAGCTGCCCGTTCGTATAGATGAATGATGGGTGAGGTTTCACCGGTTTTGCAAGTGGACGAAAACTTTTGCCACTAGTTCGTTTCCTTTTGCTACCGTGGGCGCTTATTTTCATTACAAGATAATGGATGCCGCCGGGTACTTGGCGAAAGCACTTTTGGGCGAGAACGAGCTAATGAATGTTTGCCACCTACCCAAAACCCACCCGAACCATTTGCTGCCCAGTTTTCCCTTGGAAGAGGATGATCATTTCCTTTGTACATGCCTTCTTCCTTGCTCGTTTATCTATCATTTACTTTTGTCTATTACAATGGAACAATTCTTTCGAGGCAGCAACATTTCCATCGTCTTTCAATTTTCTTCTCAACATTTTAAACAAGCACCATCATTCCATTTGTTTCGGTTGGCACTTTTCCTTTTGCATTGTTTTTGTTTTGTTTTTTTGGTAAGTGCTGCTGTAAGTGAGCGTATTTGAGGAATGGAAAAAGAAATGTTGGAAAAAGACAGACCCACCCATTTGGTACGCCGACACGAGGAAACAAAGTTTTGAAAAGCTACTATTCCAATTGCAATTCTCTAAAGGGCGGCACAGCAAATGCTTCGGAAGGCGGTGGTATGTGCTGGGATGCTGCTTCGGAAAACTTTGGGCCAAAGTCGAATAATTATAAAGAAAGCAATTCAACGACTATTGTTTTCACTCGTGGCGTGGTGTGCTTTGTCTCTCTGTAATTTTTCCAACCGACCCGTAGAAAGGAAGAAAAGTGCCAGACCGGGAACAAGCACAACAGTGCCAACGATGCTTGTACAATCAATTAAAGCGAGCCGCTGATGGTGCGGACGAGCAGCAAATGCATTTCGGGTGCAATCTTTTACCAATCGTTTGTCTCGTTTATCCATTGTTGGGCGTTTTGCTCGTTTGGAAAGGAGTGTCAAAACAATTCATGAACATCACCAACTATTTAGGCTTACTTAAGGGGCTCCTTTGAAGCAGAAGTAATGTTAAATGGAAAGAAGTGTATTTAAATGATTTTTACTTTAAATTGTTTAGTTAGTTTTTCTGTAAAAAAAATTCACGACGAACACGCTTGATGTGCACTTTAAAATATTTCACTTGTTCACCAAAGTTTATTAATTGGTTTTAAAGAAAATTAAGCATTAAAGATGTACAGTAAATTCAGCACCAGTCAATTGTTTGCATCCGGCACCACGGACATCCCCAACTGTCCCGTTGCTTGATGACACGCTGGGCGGTAACGTAATGACCGACGCTTTCCGGCACGGCTGGCACAAAAACCGATGCCACACCGCTGACGCTGGACATTAGTGCCGATTATGTTTTATGTTGCTGGTTTCCGTCCCCCGGTCGGAGCTGCCTTTTTGGCACAAGAAGCACAAAATGTACGTCGTCACCCGTTTCGTTCGGCTAGATGGTTGTGGACACTGGGTTTTGTGTTTGCAGCCCGTATCCATGACCATGTGGCAATGATGATTGTATTGGTAGCGAAACGTGCTCGATCATTGCCGTTTGGATTAATCATTATCGTTCTGTGCTCGGAACTGGTTGAAGCTGATGAAAGAAAATTGATCTGCCGATGGTGGTGAGGGCGTAAAAATGGAAGAAGCGCAGGAGGATTGAATGATTGTACGATTTTTCTAATATTCGCTAACAATCATTAGCGTGCAAGCAACACACAGAGTCAGTGTAAGGGTGTGAGGAATGTAATAAGGGTGCAAGTTTGCTGCGTATCGTTGCAGATAGCACTGTGTAATGAATAAATGGGAGTTTGTTTTATTTTTTTTTTGTTTTCCTTTTGTTCAGTGAGATTTTTATACTGTGTCTTTTCAATAAGTTTGCTGGAGTAAAAACAGTTCAAGGTAAGAGTGACTTCTGAAAATGTGTTTCAACATCAAATTTGAATATTCATAACAATGTGCATAATATGTAAAACGTGTGTAAAGCTTTCATTTTGAGGGAAATTAATGAATGTTGACATTTGATCTGGGCTTTTTCTGAATTATTGACAATTTAGAAAATCTTCGCAAAAACATAGTCCTGCTTGACAACCGCAAACGATTGCTTAAAAAAAATCAAAGTTTGAATTGTTTTCAAGTTTAATTCTTGAAAAAATACTTTTGGAAAAGTTTTTTACAATGGTCAGCTCAATTTCATCGAATGGCTTAGGTTGATTTCCCCTTGTAGCATGTCTGCTAAACATATTGTTGGGTGCCTGTATCTAGCGCGCTCGATGTGCCCCTCACAAGTGACATTCGATGGTCACTTGGTGACGTGAGTACCAAGATACAGCATCCAGCCCATGAGTTTGGTCTCTTCTCCTGCGACCGTTGCTGAGTACGGTATCGTGTTTTAACAAGGCTGATTTTTACATATTTATATTGTACGTTATTTGTTTTAGAATAAAGTGTGTTACAAGAACACAATACATATTAACATAATTTAAATTGATACCCCACTGAAAGTATAAAGTTCGTAGGTTTAGCTCGGAGGCAGATTATCAGTTGACGATATTGAGGTAGTAGAAGAGTTCTGCTACCCTGGTACGATTGTAACTACGGATAGCAACTTGAGTAGCGAATTCCGATGGCGCATTGTTCAGGGAAATCNGAATGAACCGGATCGATTGAATTCGAAAACTCCGGTCCTTTCTCGGGTGTTTTACGGGCTAAACTTTTACCCGTCTGTGGACGAAGAAACAAAAGCGATGTGGTTGAAGGGCCCCGACATCAATATGCTTGGAACATAACAATAATAGAGTTTCATCCAATGAGCCAGAAAAAAAGAAAGCGAACAGGATGGAATACGTTCATTCCTGCCTGAAACAGGAAACAGAACCCCAAAAGCCCATTTACCGGTAATGGGCGGAATAGCATTGGGGCAACAACAGCCGAAAAAAAAGTATTTATGGGGATAAAAGTGAAAAAAGCAAATGCTGGCGTTTATCTCCCGTCCACGGGTGCATAGCCCGTGGGGGAAAGCTATAGAAAGTTTGTTGTTTTCCTTTGTACGTTTCGTTCCCTTCTGGCGAAAGAAAAAGATATCCTCACCTTGGTCGCTAAACGGGATGTTAAAGTTTCCAGCTTACTCCTTGGCTGGTGAGCTTTGTTTTTCATTTGTTTTCCTTCTTTTTCTGCGTATTCGTTTGGCATTTGTTTTGTATTATTCCTGCGCTTCTGTGGTTTTGCTTTCCAACGCTGTATGTGTTCTTTTATTTTAACGAATTGGGGGTTTTGAAAATGTTTCGTATTGCAGCCGAAAAAAAGGGGCAAACAAAAAAGACAACAAAAAACAACGTAAAACAGTTCGTAGTTAATTTTGTACACCGACGAAAAGCGCTCAGTTTGTACCTTGTTTGGAAGTAAACCATTACCTTTCATATCGGCACAGTGAGTCAATGATGCTGAGAGAAAGAAAAGCGATCAGTACACGAGATGTTTCATGGAAAGCGTAGCTGCCCGTTCGTATGGATGAATGATGGGTGAGGTTTCACCGGTTTTGCAAGTGGACGAAAACTTTTGCCACTAGTTCGTTTCCTTTTGCTACCGTGTGCGCTTATTTTCATTACAAGATAATGGATGCCGCCGGGTACTTGGCGAAAGCACTTTTGGGCGAGAACGAGCTAATGAATGTTTGCCACCTACCCAAAACCCACCCGAACCATTTGCTGCCCAGTTTCCCCGTGGAAGAGGATGATCATTTCCTTTGTACATGCCTTCTTCCTTGCTCGTTTATCTATCATTTACTTTTGTCTATTACAATGGAACAATTCTTTCGAGGCAGCAACATTTCCATCGTCTTTCAATTTTCTTCTCAACATTTTAAACAAGCACCATCATTCCATTTGTTTCGGTTGGCACTTTTCCTTTTGCATTGTTTTTGTTTTGTTTTTTTTGGTAAGTGCTGCTGTAAGTGAGCGTATTTGAGGAATGGGAAAAAAATGTTGGAAAAAGACAGACCCACCCATTTGGTACGCCGACACGAGGAAACAAAGTTTTGAAAAGCTACTATTCCAATTGCAATTCTCTAAAGGGCGGCACAGCAAATGCTTCCGAAGGCGGTGGTATGTGCTGGGATGCTGCTTCGGAAAACTTTGGGCCAAAGTCGAATAATTATAAAGAAAGCAATTCAACGACTATTGTTTTCACTCGTGGCGTGGTGCGCTTTGTCTGTCTGTAATTTTTCCAACCGACCCGTAGAAAGGAAGAAAAGTGCCAGACCGGGAACAAGCACAACGGTGCTTGTACGATGATTGTACAATCAATTAAAGCGAGCCGCTGATGGTGCGGACGAGCAGCAAATGCATTTCGGGTGCAATCTTTTACCAATCGTTTGTCTCGTTTATCCATTGTTGGGCATTTTGCTCGTTTGGAAAGGAGTGTCAAAACAATTCATGAACATCACCAACTATTTAGGCTTACTTAAGCGGCTCCTTTGAAGCAGAAGTAATGTTAAATGCAAAGAAGTGTATTTAAATGATTTTTACTTTAAATTGTTTAGTTAGTTTTTCTGTAAAAAAAAATCACGACGAACACGCTTGATGTGCACTTTAAAATATTTCACTTGTTCACCAAAGTTTATTAATTGGTTTTAAAGAAAATTAAGCATTAAAGATGTACAGTAACACCAGTCAACACCAGTCAATTGTTTGCATCCGGCACCACGGACATCCCCAACTGTCCCGTTGCTTGATGACACGCTGGGCGGTAACGTAATGACCGACGCTTTCCGGCACGGCTGGCACAAAAACCGATGCCACACCGCTGACGCTGGACATTAGTGCCGATTATGTTTTATGTTGCTGGTTTCCGTCCCCCGGTCGGAGCTGCCTTTTTGGCACAAGAAGCACAAAATGTACGGCTTGATGGTTGTGGACACTGGGTTTTGTGTTTGCAGCCCGTATCCATGACCATGTGGCAATGATGATTGTATTGGTAGCGAAACGTGCTCGATCATTGCCGTTTGGATTAATCATTATCGTTCTGTGCTCGGAACTGGTTGAAGCTGGTGAAAGAAAATTGATCTGCCGATGGTGGTGAGGGCGTAAAAATGGAAGAAGCGCAGGAGGATTGAATGATTGTACGATTTTTCTAATATTCGCTAACAATCATTAGCGTGCAAGCAACACACAGAGTCAGTGTAAGGGTGTGAGGAATGTAATAAGGGTGCAAGTTTGCTGCGTATCGTTGCAGATAGCTTTGTGTAATGAATAAATGGGAGTTTGTTTTATTTTTTTTTTTCCTTTTGTTCACTGAGATTTTTATACTGTGTCTTTTCAATAAGTTTGCTGGAGTAAAAACAGTTCAAGGTAAGAGTGACTTCTGAAAATGTGTTTCAATATCAAATTTGAATATTCATAACAATGTGCCTAATATGTAAAACGTGTGTAAAGCTTTCATTTTGAGGGAAATTAATGAATGTTGACATTTGATCTGGGCTTTTTCTGAATTATTGACAATTTAGAAAATCTTCGCAAAAACATAGTCCTGCTTGACAACCGCAAACGATTGCTTAAAAAAAATCAAAGTTTGAATTGTTTTCAAGTTTAATTCTTGAAAAAATACTTTTGGAAAAGTTTTTTACAATGATCAGCTCAATTTCATCGAATGGCTTAGGTTGATTTCCCCGTGTAGCATGTCTGCTAAACATATTGTTGGGTGCCTGTGTCTACCGCGCTCGATATGCCCCTCACAAGTGACGTTCGATGGTCACTTGGTGACGTGAGTACCAAGACACAGCATCCAGCCCATGAGTTTGGTCTCTTCTCCTGCGACCGTTGCTGAGTACGGTATCGTGTTTTAACAAGGCTGATTTTTACATATTTATGTATATTGTACGTTATTTGTTTTAAAATAAAGTGTGTTACAAGAACACAATACATATTATCATAATTTAAATTGTTACACCATAGAAAGTTTAAAGTTCATAGGTTTAGCTCGGAAGCAGATTATCAGTTGACGATATTGAGGTAGTAGAAGAGTTCTGCTACCCTGGTACGATTGTAACTACGGATAGCAACTTGAGTAGCGAATTCCGATGGCGCATTGTTCAGGGAAATCGTGCCTGCTACGGGTTTCACAAACTCCTACGATCAAGAAGACTCCAGCAACACACGAAATGCACGATATATCGCACACTGATACGTCCGGTAGGTCTCTAAGGGTACGAGTCCTGGACTATGCTAACGGAATGCACTCGCCATTTTCGCACCGCTGGTACTAAGGACTAACTTAGGTGGCTGTGTGAGATTGGGACATGTGGAGAGGTATAATGCACCAGGGGCTAGCTGAGCAGTTTGGCGGTGCAGATATACTCACGGTTGTCAAAGCCGGAAGGAAACGATTGCTGGGGCACATGATGAGGATGCCGGACTCATGCCCCACCAGGCAGTTATGGACGGTTGGGTATGTCGTCAGCGACCCGTTCGGCACGAAACGTAGAGGAGGACTGCGGGCTCATTGGCTTGATCCGGTAGAGTCGTTTATTTCGGAGATCGGATGCAGCATTGGCTGGAGGACTGCAGCCCTGGACCGAGATTACTGGAAACGTATTGGTGACCAGACCATGTCGTCATGACATATTCGTCCCTGAGTAAGTCAAGAAGAAGAAGTATGAACATGAAATTTGGGAACCGGAAATGCGTTTAATAACAAATAATCTTTAATAAAAGTCTGCTACACCAAACACAGATATGAGCTATTTTAGTTATAATATTTTTAGCTGCGCGAGATAACTGTATAGATAAATAAGCAAACAAAAATCTTGGAAAGTAATGATAAATAAAGATAATTTTACCTGGACGGAGAGAACGAGTTGGATCGTCAGGTTTGAAGTATGATTAACATAAACCTCATACTGTAATTCTTTAAAGAGCTTCAAGTATCCCCCTACCATCATCTTGATATCTCCATCAAATAAGAGAAATCTCTTCCAGATTTCTATGATCGCCTGGACGATCGGTTCTGCCCAAACGAAGTAGTTTTGTCGTCCGCTCATAAAGTCTTTGAAACAGTGGTAACATAACTGACCTTACACATTCGGAAAGTGCGACGGGAGTGCGATAGAGGTAATGAACATACGCGCGATCATATTACATTTTTTTATCTCTAAATCTTGTTTCAGGCAGCTAATACTATAGTACATCCACCTGGCCCCACCAAATGTTTCTAATATATTTTGATAAAACAATTATCAGTTTACTTTTGATGTCTGTTGTTTGCTCTGCTGACAATTTTTTTGGGCTTTCCGTTACATACTTTTTATTGGTTCATTTTATATTTTCATTTTATATAATTTTTTTGAATTTTGAAATTTGAATTTTGAATGTTTTGAATACTTCAATGTTAAACGAAGTGATAAATTTTCGAATATTTTATAATAATTCAGTTAAAATTTATGGTTTATTTTCCAGTTGAAGGGTGTTTATTGTTTCGTTTTGGGTTTTTCAAGTTTCTATTCTCTTTACTTCAATTTTCAAGTTTCTACATTGAGATCGTAGTAGTAGCACGACAGAATCATGCATCGAATCCCATCCGTACCATATCCTTATACGCAGAACTGACCATCTTGCTACTGAGAAATAAAATCAAGCAAAGACATTTTGAGATTGTAGGATCTCAAAAAAGATTCATGTTATGATGAGAGATTAAAGATTCATGAGATGTTATTTGTAATCATTTGTTGCTCAGCGTCTATCTAATCGACAATTCTAATCGATCTTGCCCAACCAGCATAATTTGTGTCACCATCAGTATCATGAAACATTTGAAATTTCATAAAACCACTCATTCAACAACCTAGCCATCATTCTCAGCTAGATTGAAATTTATATCAAAACACATTTTTCGTTAATGGGTCAATGGATCGTTGATTATGTCATAATGTACTCATCACAATTCCTGCCACTAATCGAAAAGTATGAAATTGCGTATTGCAAATGCTTTTATAATGGCATCCACATTCCCAGAACCAACCTGTGCCCTCTAAAAATTTACAAAGATTGGACCATCATAAAACGATTCACCTAAATGTGCTGTGGTCAAAAATGGATGAAAATAAAAAAAAGCTGCCAAAAACCGGGATGCTGTTGTCTGTCGGTGGTCGGTAAATTAAATTTGCTGAAGTTATCCATCAAAACTAACCACAATATTGACACAACCATCGCGCTACCCCCGCGTACGGCAGCAAAACGGTACGGGCCAAATGTCTGTTCCCGCATCCGACCAAAAAACCCTTTCGGTTGTGGTAATCCCTTTGGCAGGTACATGGTTTGTGGTGTTTGTGGTTAACCGAGCTCTATTGTCACTCGGCTGAAGAACATTCTTTGCTGTGTAGTAGTTTGAAACAAAGGGGAGCAGGATGAACAGCTGCACAAACGTTTTATGTTTTGTATGTTTTTTTGGTTATTCGTTTTCTGAATGATGGTTTGCAACAAAAGGGGAAACATGTGGAGTATGATGAGGCAGTCAGGATAAATATTTAGAGGACAGGCAAAAAAAAATAAATAAAAAACCATACACTCATACCGCCGGCCGCCTGCCGGTAGATGAAACCGGAAATTGTGTAACCTCAGCGAAGCATTAAGTTTAATTGAAATATTTATGATCATTTTCCGCTGAACTGGACGTTCACCGGTTGGTCGATGCAGTAAATTGTCGCAATCGAATTGGCTGCTAAGGTATGTATCTGTGGTAATGGGCGGGTTGATGGTGTGGTATTTTGCGAATTGCAATTGGCTTTCCCGGCGTGTAGGACACGTGCCGAATACCGTCCCATAGATTGGTGCATTACTAATGGAGCAATCAAAAGTGCTTTCATCGAATCGGGTTTGCAACGGGTTGGGTTCCCTGTGGCTCCGAAGGTGTTATGCGGGAGAAGGTACTGCTTTGTGCTAAATAATTTCAGAGGTATTAAAACTAGCTTGCATGGGTGATTGTTGCTACTATTTCAATATGTATTGACTTCGTTTAGCGTATATTACATTTGCTGGTAAACAATTTAGTATACTGAGCAGGGAACGGATTAATATTCCTCAAAACGATCTCTTCAATTGGAGGAAAATATGCAGCTTTGATCTTGGAAGACTCACAATAGTAGTGATGGGTACTCGGGGATGGGAACTAACTGGTTCCAATTCCGGGTTCAGAATCGGTTTGGATTCCGATTCCGTATTCGGAATCGTTTCTCGTTCCGGAATCTATTTCAGATCCTACTCCTGATCCGATTCCGGATCCGATTCCAGATCCTCTTCCAGATCCGATTACGAATCCGATTCCGCATCCGATTCCAGATCCTCTTCCAGATCCGATTCCATATCCGATTCCGGATTCGATGCCAGAACCGATTCTGGATCCGATGGACAGAACTGATTCCGAATTCGATGCCGGAATCGATTCCGGAACCAATTGCAGAACTGATTGCAATTACTGACCGAACTCTAAGTGAAATAACTGTTTCTGATTCCGACAGATTTTTTTCCAGTGTAATTACTAAAATGAATGTACGAGCTTTGACGTTATCTCACATAATTTGCCTAATTTGGTGAAAAGTACAACACACAAATATAATCTGGGGATTGTGAATATAATTGTCTCTAACTGTTTCAAAATTGATTAACCGTCATATAAATTAGCGACAGGCACTCTGAATCGGAACTACCTGGATCCGATTCCTTGTTCGGAATCGGTTCTGATTACGAAATAGATTCCAGATCCGATTTAGGGATCCAAATCCGAATCTACTATCCGGAATCAATTCAGGAAAATTTTAAGTGCCCCGGAATCGATTCCGATCAAAATATCATTTTGCCCATCACTACAAAACAGTAGCACAAATCAATGAAATTTAATTTGATGTAAATAAATGTAACAAGACAATTAAATAAAGTTTTTTTTTTATTATTATTCTATGAAGAATCCAGAGGAAGAACTTAGGATTCTATCTTCAAACAAATTGAAATTGCTTTGCAATAAGACCATCGATCGTGCGGCGTCAAATCAAACAGAGTTCTCGCCTTCCTTGACAAACGACTTCCTCGACGGGCGGGTAAAATAAACACACAGGGGGCATTTCCGGTTTTCTGCACTGCTCATTAACTATGATAATTGATGTGTTTTCCCTACCGTCCGGTACAACGAAACCTTACCACAACTGCCATCACAGCTGGGCTCCTGGCATAACCGATCATTTTGGCGTCACGCTATCCTTAGCAAGAGCATTTCGATTCCAGTTTCACCTTTACCGGTCACCGGAAGTGAACCCCTTTGGTCGGAGAAAACCGCGAGATTTGGGCCGATTGCTTCCGAGTGCCGGGCTGAAAATGGCATCCGAGAGCATTCTCATCGAGTTGGCTTGGGTAGATAATTAAAATTTCGTTTCCCGATAGTACCGGCACCGAAATGTGAACGATGGTTTTTGTAGTTTTTGGATGGGCTTCATGTCAATCATTTCACACAACCTGATGTTGCCCTGATGAGCGGTCGAATCGGAAGCTTCTCGTTCACATCGTGCACATTCATTATGGGAAAGATTGGTCAATTTTTTTGTTTGTTCCACTCCACCGCTCCAATCTTCATCGCTCACCGATGGTGCTTTGCTAATGAAAAATAATTAATTTTTGCACCGCCAAAAGGCCGTCTTCTTGACATCTTCACTTGGTGAGGGTTGGGTGATTAAAATTCAATCCTTTTTATCGTGGCGGCTTTCCCGAAAGGCGGCTGCCGTCAATTTAATCCCTCCCGGGTGAACTGATGGTCCCGATGGTCCCCGATGGAAGTTTCGTTGCTCGGTAACGAGTAGCTGTCTAAATAGCGCCACACGGTTTGCAGGGTTTGCGCTGTCTTGATGGCCATTTTGTTGCTGCTAGAGTCATTAGCAGACGGTAGCCTTATCAGATTGTGCTAGCAGCTAGAAGCGCAAAGAAAGGGTTGAAAATAAAACCAAACGGATAGAATGGTTGTAAACAAACAAACTGCAAAAAAAACTGGTAAAAGCAAGGTAGAACGTACGAAACGACCAAACGTCCCTGGTGAGCTCTGCCGAGCGTTCGAGCGTTTGGAAATTAAAAGTTCTTCTTCTAATTAATTCAATTATCTGCGGTGAGAGCGAATGTTGAGCTTAATTGAAAGCTCCCCGAATGCTACGAAGAGAGAGACAGAGCAAAGCGAATTACCACCACAAGCGCAATCCATGGCGCATAGCACCGGTGGTTTTAAACTCGTCCTTTTGGCCAAATATTTTGCATCTCCCTCTAGTTCATGCCAAGACGGACATCCGATGGTATATACCATTTGCATAGGTACATGTATCTATTTATTTTTTAATTGTTGAAACTTGTGAAAATATCTTATCACCGGAATAAAGGACGTTCCCGGATGCGGGTACAGTGAAAAGGGCACCTAGTTGAATCCGTTTGTGGGTAATTAAAACGCGGAAATGACTTTTATTATCCTACCTGAGTATTCCAAGCGTCATGATTGTGTAAGCGACCTCCCCCCTCATGGCCGCGACTTGCAGCAGGGAGCTATTAAACTAATTGATATGAAGAAACTTTTCATCACCAAGCGTTAGATAATGGCACTGGTGGTGGATGGCCTGTATTTCAATTTGATTAGTTTCCCGTTTGCTTGAGCACCTTTGTGGTGAAGTTGTACGACCGGTAGTAATAAATGGGTATGCATAACGGATAAAACACTTTAATTGTCGTATTAAGAACAATTAGCTTGTAATGTGGGGAGTTATACATATCTACCAGCCAAACTTACAAGTCCTATGGCTTTGAAAATGTTTTTAGACGAATGCATGTAACCGAAACTTACACATATCCATTTCAGTTGTGGCTTTGAAGACGACGCGACCACGCATCTTTTCTAAGGACAATAAAATTTTACTAACCACCCAGAAGTTGATTAACAACTGTAAAATTTAAATTAAAAATTAAATTGTAAACAAGTGTAAAATTGAATGAATGTCTTCATGACTATATTTTGTAGCTTATGATCAAAAAGTATAAATAAATAAGTGTTAGTGGATAGTAAAATTTTAAGTTAAGAAGAGTTTTGATTTGTGAAAGTTTTCGACAACTGAAAGTTGCATACGTCAAGAAACATCTTTACACTGAAATATCAGAAGTATAAATAAGTTCGTGCGGTCTTAGTGCAACATTCGTGCCAAATAAAGTGTTTTGCGGGGTGTTCTCCTCCATTATTTTTGCATGAGCAAAAAAGCCGAAAGTCATAGAATGCAGTCATAGAATAGAATGAAGATGAAGACGAGCTTTCAAAGGCGTTTGGAGTTACTCAGCCAGCCATTTGCTTGTGTTTGAAGGCAATGGGATTGATCGGGATGATTTTTCATAGGGTACCCTAAGAATTAAAGCCAAGGGACATTGAGCGCCGTTTGGTCACCTGCAAGCAACTGCTATAAATGAAAAATTGAATTGGTTGTTTGCACTGCATTGTGACTGGCGAAGAGAAATGGGTGCAATACGATAACTCCAAGCATCGTACAATATATGGGTACCAAGGCCATGCCCCATCAGCGACACACAGGCCGAATATTCATAGCGCTAAGGCCATGTTGTGTATTTGGTGGGATCAGCTGGGTATGGTTTATTACGAGCTGCTACAATAGAACCAAA
>CM028126.1:22815702-22867900 GCA_016254315.1 Anopheles parensis
AGTTATGTTTTTACAATTTTTTAATCTTTAATCATTATGGCATTTAGCCCAATTTCATTTCTTTTCTTGTGAATCAAGTTTGTGTTAAATCAACTAAGTGGTTTTCCTGATTTTTTTTAAAATATCTATCATTTTCTTCGGTTTATTCTCAATGACCGATTTGTTACATAGAAGCTTAAAGTGTGTTATTATCAACAGTTTTGAGAAAGCTTGTGGAAACTACTTTTTTAATATAATTTTACACTTACATCTATCACTCAGGCTTACCATGAAAATATTTCATATTGAGTAACAAAAAAACAAATAAAATTGTGTTTATATTTCTTAAAATATTTTGATAAAAACTAAAGGATAAAATTTATCATCTTCCATTTTCTCCATTTTCGATCAAATCAGGACAGTTGTTTCGTCACACTGCACGATTTAGTGAAACGAGAAAGTATCGAACTATCGATTCAATCGCGTATACCATATGCTGCTAGACAGCCAAGGTATGGAAGGAGATTAATTTGTCATAATACGATATGAATACTAATTCGTACCCGAACAAGGTCAATGTGTACAACAATGTCGCGTTTGAAACATGCAACAAACGTGCTGTGAATAGCTGTCCAGTACGGGCGTATCAAGGAGGATTACCAGCGTCTGGTTGTGGCGGTTTGCGACAAACAGCAATTGGTCCATCCGGCTACACGTGTCCTACACAATGTGTCTCAAACTGTACCAACCTGAAGCGCTTACCGTTTTGCCCGAATGGCCAGGAAACAAAAACCCCAAAAAAGAAGTTACCACCACTTCAACGCTAATGCTCGTTGGCTTACCGGTTGGACAGTTTGGACAGTTCACGTTTCGCGTGGTTACGGTTGGAGTTTAGCGCTCGCTTCCCGATTTTGACCGGATGTAGTATAAATCGATCTCTAGCCACATCCGCTCACCATCGATTTACCGTAGCAGGTGGAATGATTTGGGGCTGCAGTAAGTCAGGAACACGCCGAAAAAAAAAGTTCACAAAAAAGTGCTTTGGACGTGAAAATACATGCATGCGATTCGATTTGAATATTGATCGAGTGTTTTTGAGGGTGGTTTCCCGGTGGTTAAGTGTTGGGTTGGAAGTGACATGGAGAATCGTGTCGTACTGTGGAGAGTTTTCTCGCTTGATGAGTGGTTTTTCGGATGTTGCTGACACAGTCGGTTGAAAGTTATGTTCCGCTTCCGGGGAGTTATGGGGATTTCTCATTTGCCTTTGGTTAGGCTTCCATTGTCAGTGGCACTTTCATTTAGTTTTGTACCATTAGCTGCTGGTTTTTGGCCGTCGTTCGTATTTGTTGGAGTTTGCTAATGCTACACGGCGTTTACAACAAAACGTGAGAATAATTCTCAATTTGCCAAACTGCTGCAAGATTAGTTTCATCGGAATCTATTTGAGTTGTGAAGGGTGTAGGTATGGTGTACCGATCATGTAAACTCATCAATGCTGGTTGTTGTTGAATGTACTGGGTTTGTGATTAAAATTTTAATTGAATTTATTATAACGCTGCCAAACAGAGGAAGTTTATCGAACAAAATTATAACTTTTTGTTATTGTCGGATTGATGGTTTTTATATTTCACACAGCAAGCTTAAAAGTAATTTACATCAGAAATTTTGCTATAAAAATAATGTGCCATAATTTACAAAAAGCCAAAGTTAGACCATTTAACATCCAACAATAACGATAAAAAAGGTCAACAATGAGATAAAAGTAATTTTAGAATTTATAGCACTTTTGAAACATAAAAAACAAGGTTTTTAATAACCCATCGATAAATCAATTTCATAAATCAGAGAGTTATCATAATTTCCATAAATTGAACCATGTTAAGGACCATTTTTAATAAAGGATTACTGTTTAGCTTGTCTTTGGTCAAACGATATAGAATCCTCCCATTACTTAAGCGATCGCATTTTTTTAATGCCCGAATGAAGGAAATACAATGTTTCTTTCAGCGAAACTCATTCTACGTTAATACGGTTTTCCCTTTGCACAATCATCTTACCATAAATTTGGCCCCACCCGAAAACGATACTGTACGAATTGGGCTTTTAATTGCCATTTGAACGAGACTCAATTTCATTCCCTCCCCGGTGTAGCGAGATGCGTTCGTATCAACGCCGGTACGGAACGGCGGTCCAAAATGACGGCCTGTGTGTGTATGTGCCTTTCCGATGGCGATAGGCGGTGTTTAAAAGTGTAAAATTTCGTATTAATTAGCCATTAAGTCGTATCATTAAAGCCGTTAAATCTCTTCACCGTCGCTGGCTTTTGATGGTGGCCGTTTAGTGGTGAGAAATTTGTCAAGCATTCGATTTGGTCATCGTGGCTCGAGCATTAACACGGGTAGCGTACCTTTTTTTCCCACCATTCCAATCGCAAACAGTGTACAACCAGGGCAGGGAATGAAAAGAAGCCCCATCGGAAAAGGGGCGTGAAAATGATGTTGTTAATGAAATTTACGATTCTTGCTTACGTTTTCTCTTCTTCGGTTTTTAGCCGTTTGCCGGCGTGTTGTTCATTTCCGTGGGGAAATCTGGCAAAAACAGTTTTCACTCAGCTGCGAATGTCGGTCGTTTCGTACGGTCCTGTGCAGATGGATGAGAAGTTGCCCATTGACGAAGTTTCTTTGGTTGGGCGGTGCCGGTCTTCTGCCACCCGTTGCGTCTCCCTTTCGGCCTAGTTTTCCTCACGCTTATCCCCATAAAAAAGAGGTACTAAACAAATGCAATCAGCATAATTCACTTTGGCTGGCGTACGGTTCTCGTGTTCTGCACAACGTTGAAGGTGGAATTGTTTTTCTCCACCCACCTGTTATTTTTTTTCGAGTTGTTTTTTTTTCTTTTGCTGATCCTTTTTGGCATACCTTGTCCGAGTCGTAGAATTGTGACGCAAAACTGATGGCCTGATTTCGGGAATTTAATGTTTGGCACGGTTTGTGCGGAAAGGTGTACAAATGGCGCACGGCTGGTGATGGAATTTGTGGAACAATTTTGCGAAAATATGAACTCTTACATCGATGATGATTGCCGAGATTTGAGCTTTGGTATGTTTGAATGGGGAAGTTTTACCGGGAAATTAAAAGCCAGCTCTTTTGTTGTGCAAATGTGTAGGAATTTCTTCAGAATGCTTTTAGAATGTATAAATATTGGATGATTGTTATGGACGATAATGACCGATGACCTTTGCAGAAAATGTTTTTAAATGATTAATGTAGTTTCCCCGTTGCAAAGACTGACTATGCAGCTACGTACTAAAAATAAGTCTTGCAAAAGAAATAAGAAATGGCAGACATGACCTTAAAGGTCGTTAAGCCAAGGAAAGAGAGGGAGAGAGAGAGAGAGAGAGAGAGAGAGTAGAATTAAACAATTTTAGATTTTAAATGCAATTTTATTAAAGCTGCTTTCCAAATTAACTTTTAAAGCTCTTTATCAACTTCTCATTCTACATTGTATTGAATAACGCTTAAAAGTTATTATCCCTTATACTACAATATCAACTTGTCTCATTCGCAAAATAAATCAAAAGGCCGTTACACTGCACTCATCTTTTCACCATTTTCAAGGACGCATATGATAATAAGTGCCACAGAATTGATTCGGTCCTCCATCAATAAAGGTATGATAACATGTTGTTGTTGGGCATACGATAACCGGCCCCGGTTCACACGGCCGGACCGGGTTCAAATCCCGTCCGGACCGTTCCCCCGTAGCAAGGACTGACTATCCGGTTACGTGGCAAAATAAGTCTAGTAAGCCAGAAATGGCCGGCGTGACCTTTAAGGTCGTTAAAGCCAAGAAAAAGAACATATTGTTGTTGTTTTTAGAATTAGAGAAACCTTGGGCCTCTTTGGCTCCTTTCATCTTTTACCTGTATTGTTGTAATTGGTGTATTTTAGTTTTATTTGATTTTTAAAATATCATTATCCGGATTCCTGGAGTGTTTTTTTTAATAATTGAGGTATATTTGGTTAGAGGTAAACTGAAGGGGACTAGGGATAAAAGGGGATTCATCCTGTAAATCTCGGGTAGATGAGAACATATTGGAGTCAGAAATAAATTCATTTGTCCCGGTCGAGTCTGCTCCTTTAAGTGGACTACCTTTAATATATATTAATAATAATAATTAATAATATATTATTCCTTAGGCCTCTCATTATTTGAAATATTTTCATATAACTGTGTTTTTTTTTTTAAATTTCAGAAGTTTCTTTTGTTTCTTTGTAATACCAAAAACATTTAACTCCCTGGTCATTTTTTCCAAAATTCAGTTTATCGAAATTCAGTTATTCGGGCTTAGGGCCTCCGAGAAGCTTGATCCGCCACTGCATACGGATAGGGTGATCGCTATTTTGAAGAGTCGTCCAACATTTCAGATATTTTGAGTCAGAGGTCTTTATCGACAACATTATTGATGCTGAGACACAAGCTGTGATGTTGGACGATGGTTTTCTCGATTCATAACAACTGTAGCGAAGGTCTTTATATAATTTAAGTACATCTAAAAATATCCTTAAAAAGACTCTGTTCAAAGCATACGAGAATTTCTCGTAGTCGCATTCGGTAGGGAAATTCTCAAAAGAATTTTAGTTCTGTAATTTTTAAGACTCGTGCAATATTTTCGGATGACCTACATATATCCTGTAAACAGTGTCATACAATAAGACGGATGTAGAAATTCCATTTGAGTGCACATATTTCCGGCGCACTATAAATGGGTAATTGAAAATAAACCATTTATTGAATTTATCGAATGGATTATTTATCTTCGTTATTTACCAGTTTCCTATTTCCATTCGCAACACTGAGACGCATGACCCAGCAACAATTGATTGCTGCAGCAATGTAAATCCATTTGTCAGATTTGCAACGGTGGCGTTAAACAGTTGCTTCAATACGGAGGTTCCCTTTAGGGTGTGCTGTTGAAAAGTGGAATATTGCTTCGTTTTACACCTTTCGAGCGGGGCATCGCTAAGCAGAAACGATTCCGGCAGCGTGGTGGACGCTAGTGGCGCGAAATAGTATCCAAAACCGTTCAGCGCTAATTTACATTCCGGCAGCATATATCATGTACAGTTGACGTAAAAACCTCATAAATATGTTTATCGCCTGACTTGCGCCTTGCTCGTCCGTAGAAGTCTGCGTTCAAGTTTGGTTTTCCTAAAACGCTTTCCTTTCTTCCGCTAGTGTAGCAGGTAGAAGCGAAAGCTTTTGCCTCTTGGAAGGATTGTGACGCTGGTTGGAGGGAAGACGTTCGTACGACGGCGTGAAGGATGTTGCGGATAAATCCTTCCGTCCGCATAATGCCAACTAAAAGGTACCACGTTTGGTGCGAGCACGTCGACCATGGGGAAGAGTGTTGATTTAATGCAAATACCAGATATTTACTCAAGGAACCATCGTTTCCGTGCGGTACGGTTCGGGAAACATGGACCACACTGAGGGTTCCGGTCCGGGGTCGTGTCGTCGAACCGACGGAACCGTGAGTGCGTGGTGGCAGCTTCCGGACGGTTTTCGGTACGGAACGTATTATGCATTGCGGCAGGGTGATAATATGCCTAACAGGCTGAGACGCCGTTACACAAAAGGAAATGCTGCAACGCGTCTAATATTTGCCGTGCGCTTTGCAAAAAGGGGCTTACCGAGAAAAAGGTACCGACGAGCTGGGTGGCACAATTTTGCTTGCCATAATGAGCACAGAAAACGCACTACGCTAACTAGAATGAGAGAAAGGTATCGTTCGCTAGTCGGAGTTTTTCGGAAGGGAACGATTGTGACTGCTTGTGGCACATTTAGATGAAGGGATTGTTTCTGCTTGGGTTTTTGGGGAAGGCTTGCCTGTTGTTTGAATCCATCAATCATGCACAAGAAATAGAATACTTAAAGAGGTATGCATATTCAAATCAGGCTGACTGTGAAGAGGGCAGAAGCATAAAATCTAGCGGAAGGTATTGGAGGTAATTTATTGTAACAATTATTTTCCACCGGTTATTTTACATTGGTAAGGATAAAATTAACGCCTTATTTTAATGACTTATTTTATTAAAATTTGATAAAAAAGTCAACAAGATTTTTTTTTATTTTTACCGAGGATGTGATAGCTTTAGAGTGTTATATGTAGAAGTTTATAGTTTTGTGAATAGCCACGGTCATAGAGTGAAAATAATGTAGATCTCCTTTATTTAGTAGGAAAGATCTCAAAATTAGTTTATTTCGCTATATTGGTCTCGCTTCAAAGAGAACGAAACCGCGTTGTCTAAGCTGCTTCAATCTCCAAGCGTACGGTGCACACACTACGGACTAGGATTATATGGCGAACTTATATCCGGTTACACTCTTACCTATTGAATAGTAATTATAGTGTGAGACACCGACAAGCTTTTTTCCAAAATTTATAAGAGAACCATTGTTGTTTCTTTTGTATGTCAATATCGTGTCCTATGAATTGTCAAAGGAATCCTTCTTAGTATATACAGACGATCTAAAGATATTTCAAGATAATTACGTGATTATACAGTATGAGTCATCAGAAGTATTGATCAACACGCTGAGTTTCCCCTTGGAAATATCTTCACACATCCAGAGAGTTAGGAGGATGGACGAACCTTTCCAGTATAAGACGTAACCGTTTATATGACATCCGAGGTAGCTGATAAACTCCCCCAACATCGCGATCAAGTAAAACGGAAGTTACCGTCCGAGCTATATCCCAACAACGAGTTCATCCTTACCAGGTCGACAAAGAGATAAGAGTGGTCGGTTAGTACTATAAAAAGCGAAAGGTTAAGAACAAACTTTGGCAAAACATAGACGTCAGTGAATAGGTTCATACGGAGTCCAATAATCAGTAATAAAATACAACGTTTCATTTATAACAACGAAGTGACGACCCGCGTAATTATTTGAATCCGTAGATCATAACGGTGGAAACTCAGTTCTCCTTCAATCGGTCCTGGATCATTTTAGTAAGTGGTGTAATCGAAATTTGTTGCGTCTGTGCGACAATATATATAATTACGCGGGTCGTCCCGTAATTATTATAAAAAAAACTTTTTATTATAATTGTTAAGACTCCGCATGAGCCTATCACCAACGTCTATGAGATACAATTGAGAAATAAGCCACTGTTTGTTCCTAACCTCTGCCTTATATAGCCCTAGCCGATGATTCTATCTCCTTTGCTATCAGTTGAGGGGGAACTCCGATATATCCGCATTCCACGATGGTGGCTTCCGTTGGGGTGATCGCGATGTTGGGGGAGACTTGGAGCTTCTACGGATGTCTCTGCATTCCACAATCCTTTAGGGGTGATCGCGATGTTGGGGGCGACTTGCACTTTCTAGGGATGTCTCCACATTCCACGACGGTTACTTCCTGTAGGGTGGTCGCGATGTTGAGGGAGTTCTGTTATCGCGGATGTAGCTGCATTCCACACATTATCCCTCTCGATGTGCGAAGGTCTTTCCAAGGAGGGGCTCACGGTGTTGGGGTCGATCGATAGTGATACCATGATACCCAATCATGTAACTATATTTTATTTTTTCTTCAAAAAGTGCACAAGCGGTTGTTATAACTGACTATTTAATCAATGGACAAAAATTAGAACGAAAAAACTGAAAAAATGTACCTATGAATAATACTAGACAAGTAACTTAGTTTTAAGGAACACCAATAAGATTTTTCAGATCTTTATCGAGAACAGCTCTTTATCGAGACGCAGACAATTGCTATACCTTGAATTGAAAAACACGCAGTATGCAGCAAATTACCCTGTTTTCTCTGAGAGTGTTAAGGGTATTTAACAACTTATTCGAAAACTTCGATTTAATGAAAACTTTCCACCATTAAAGCACGATTACGTTTTTTTTCAGCAGAGTATCAAATTGTTTATAGCGTCTTGTTAATCCGGTAAACGGCAGACTTTTAAAACGTTATCCAATTCACGAAATTGGTAAATCTTATACATAGAGTAAACTTCAATGAATAAATAGGTCTTGTTGGAACCTTATAAAGGTTGGCCAATAACGTCCCAACGACCTGTCAGAAGGTAGAAGAAAAAGACAGAACAGAACAAGAAAAGAGTAGAAAAAAATATGAAAACCTCAAGATGCGGAAAGGTTTAACACCAAATACCACAGAACAAAGGCCCTTTTTGCACACACGCTAATGAAAGGTAATTCCAGTGATAGGCAGAAGACTTTTACCTTTTTAGTTAGAAAGCCGAAATTTTCTACCAAGTCTTAATATAACAGGATTTTGACATTCTTCTCTCTTCTAGGTTTTAATGACCTTACAGGTCACGCCGGCCATTTCTGGCTTACTAGACTTATTTTACCACGTAGCCGGATAGTCAGTCCTTGCTAGGGGGGGACAGTCCGGATGGGATTTGAACCCGGTCCGGCCGTGTGGACTGGCGCCGTTTATCACATGCACCACCGGGCCGCCCATTTACTTTGATTTTGGCCTAGGATTTTGACATTATATGATATAAATTGCAAATTATAATTAGGCCAATCATTAAAGCTCATGTATACGTGTAACGATTACTATCGACGACGAGGCGGGAAGAACTTCTTACCGTTCGAATGAAATCCAAAACGTTAATGTCAATATTGCCTATTATGATACCTCATTATTCTTACGACCGATACCTCATTTTCGTGTCTCAGGCTTAAGTTTATTATATTTTTTATTCATAGAATTATACAAAATGATTAAAAAATCATCATTAAGATCTTAATAAATTAAATTAAGATAATGATTAAAATCTTTAGGGTCAAATATAGCATAACTAGCATACTAGACTTATTTTTTTCAGGAAGCCAAATAGTTAATTTAGGACATATGGCCTAAGTAGCCGGTCCACAAAAAAATAGAGGTAGTGGTATCAGTCCATAACCACGGAGTAACAAGGGAAGGCCCAGGAAGCTGGATTCCTAGGTGGTACCGTGGCAGTACCTCGACGAAGAAGAAGAAGAAGAAGAAATAGTTAATTGTTATTGCGGGTAAATGCTTCAAATGCGATTTTTTACCAGTCCTGTAATATGGAACCCGACGAACCCGACTTGCATACAAGTCATATAAGAACAAAAGAAAAATCCGGTAATGATGGCGCTTTAGAAAATAATGCAGACAAAAAGGGTTAAATTGTTATTTTTTCGATGTTTGTTTAAACCGTTATCATGCTACAAATCGAACTGTTTTTATTAGATACATAAACCCTTTTGCAAAACATCCGGGTGAGATAAAGCAATTGCAATTTACAATCCTAATGGGTCGAATTGTCAGAACCAGGTACATTGGGTGCGTTTGTGGTACTTCAAAATGAAAGTCAACTAAATTACGATGTCTGGTGGTAAATATGAATAGACCACACATTGTGACCATTGTGCACCGTAGGGAGAGTAATGGGAATGGCGATATGGAAAATGAGAAATTTTATAAAACCTTTCCCACATGTACCGAGCACACGGACATGGACAAAACTCACACTAGGGACCTTCAATTACATTGGCCTGTATCAAACCTGCCTCTCAAACCCGTTTAGTGTGGGACGCTGCTAAGGTGGTACCCACAAGCAGAAAACATATCGGAGCAGGTATCTGAGGGTACGCTGGCAGATAAATTCCCATGGAAAGTGCACTCTAATCGAATCGTAGCTCCAACCCCGGTTGCCGTACGCGCTCGTGCTGGATTAAATACGTACCGGCTATAAATTCATTACGAAAACAATGTAGCGCATGCTTACCGATCGACTGGTACCGATCGGGTTGTAATACTAGCAAAATGACCACAGCAAAATGGCAGTGTGGCGGCAATGGGTAGAGCTGAGGATGCGTGAATGCACTCTTCTGATTACACTAACCAAACCGGGGCAATGTTGGCATAATAAATTTACTCAAGGAATTAAACTTCAATTATTAGAAACGTGCAGGCAGGCGTGCAATAATGCCCGAGCTTCTATTTTCACAGTCGGCTCGGTATTCCCATTGAGGTAGTGAGGTGTTATGTGCACTGCACCGGAAAGGTCTGGCACACGCGTGCTGGAAACTCTGGAGAAATGCTGATGAGTGCGTTACAGGCTGAAATAGTTGTGTTAGATGCATCCATGTTTTTATGTGAAGTGTGTTTTGTGGAATGTACATATAGAAATGTTTTTTTTTAGAACAGATTGGTTGACTTAAACCACTGACAATTGAAGTAGTGAGAAAACTGATTTAAAATATCGTATAAATATTTGAACTATTTATCGCAATCATTCAAAAACTGTAAGAGTTTTTATCAACACGCATTTGTCGAATGAAAACTATTCATAATTCATTCTCTTTATCGATTTGCTGTATGTTTCATGGCTTATTTTTGTGTTAAGAGTAACCCGAGCGATCTACACAAAAGGACAATTCTAAAGAAAGTTAAATAATGAGCGAATTGTTTTACATTGCGTCAATAGAATTTTGTTCGTGTTTTCAACAGACTTCACTTAAGAATTTGTTAATTTAATTTCAACAAGATGATGCTCTTTTGCTTACAAAACACAACAAAATCGCACAGTGGATAATTACACACCGGTCGACTGCAAAAACCCTTGTTGGCCCAATTACGCATGATTACATGATGATATGGGAACTTGCCTCCACGCAGCCCTAAGTAAACTTCACGTTTTTAACCGTCCCTGGTAGAAACAGCACACGCAGACCGTACTCATTGTACTGCCTGACAGCGAGACACAGGATACACCAATCATGTACCCAAACCCAACAAAAAAATGCTTACTAATCTCAACGAGAGTCATGTTGCTCTTCGCACAACATGAAGTATATTCTTCATTTTTGGGAGCTTTTAGCAACGCTGTACAACATATTAAGGTAGGCAGCTATGGGCCTTGTACCTGCATTCGTTTAACATTTTTGGTTAAATTCTGCTTTTTAGACATATTTCTTCTTTTTTGTTGTTGGTTTGCATGTCAGCTTACATCACCATAAGCAAACATCACCTATCATCTGTTAGTAAACATGGTACAATCTCTATCCGCTATAGGTGCTAACGTTTGCAATGTTCAATTTATTTTTATTAGAAGAAAAGATGCATCGCTAGAAATATCCTTTCTATCTTGGGTGAATAATTTCACTGATTGAATGAAAGAAACGTAAAATTGCAAGAAAAAACGAAAGAAATAAATTCAGTCAAAATTCCTTTTCGCAAAAGCACAACCGCATCACAACTTTTCAAAGGTGCATAGCTTTTCTTTTTACCAGCACCGTTCATCTCAAACGGGCTGGTCAGAACGAAAATTGCGGTCGGCGATCAAAACTAATGACCGGTGGAGACGCCCAGTACGCCCGATGGAGACGCCCGGTACGCCCGATGGAGACGCATGGTGGTTGGTGTCGCGGTCAAAAAAAGAAATGCATTCAGTGCGCTGCGGTGTTTTGTTGCTTCTAGTTTTACGTATTCGCATACAATTTTTGTGTACGGCATCATGAATTGCAAAGTGGTTTGAAGAAACAACTTTTCCCGGTTTTATATCCCCGTATTACAGGCGTTGGTAAGGAACCGGGTGGTCACGGGATCACCACCAGGAACGATCGGTACGGCTGCCTGTGGGTACGATTTTTTATCCGTTTGTTCTGTCGATGGTTTTTTCCGAGAGGAAAAGGAAGACATAAACGTAAATATCGCATCACAGCAGGATTCATCCCGAATGCGCGCGGTACGAAGTACGAAGAAGGGTGAAAAGACTTTGCCAAAGAAAAACCACATTTTTCCCCGGTACGGTCGCTGCACGAGCAGGTCAAGAAAGGATGCATCGAGACGGGCAAAACTGGCCACCGGAGAAGAGAAAACCTTTGGAACCCGGGATACATCCCGTCCCGAAGCGGTCGCACTCGATTAGTGCGGAAGTTCCGGTTTGGTGAAGGTTAAACGAGATGCGAATAATGGTGGCGCATTTCGTTTTATGAGATGCAGTTTCGTTTTGCACAGGGGTGGTAGTGTATTGCTGCTTCCCGTTCCACGCGGTTGTTGGGTTTGAAGTTAAGCAGAATATGTATTTATTCGTTGCATCGGCATAATGAGAATGTGGAAAGCGACCGGCACGGGAAACAGATCTAGCATGAATGGCAAACACACAAAGAATGCTACCATATTTCCTGTGATAGCTCAAACATGCCGATGCATTTTCCTTCTTTGAGGGTGAAGTAATTTCGTTTGAAGACGTACTAAAAATGAACCAACTTTTTTGGGAGGGCGAAGAAAGCGAAACGATGAAATTAAATGATATCACTTGAAGTTCTTTATCGTTACGATATCATCGTTCGCTAAGTTAGCTACCCAATAAAAAAAGACAAATGAGACGACGAAGAGAACGCGAGAGCGACGGCAATATTTAGTCGACTTCAGATCGTATGGTAGATATGCTTCTTCAATCTGATTTGCTGCAATACAGTGTTCGGTTTTAGCAAGAATGGCAGAAATTTCAATTATTTTGGCCGGAAATAGGAAATAATGAAGCAATCTATCTGTCACCAGTCCGGGCACTAGTACGGAGCAGACAGAAGAAGTATGCGCATGGGATAGAGAAGAGAAGGAAAAAATGACACCAAACTAGAATGGCATTTTGGTGAAGAAAAACAATCGCGCACTAGTAAAAACGATTTCTTTCTCCGGGGAGGGGGTTCCGCAATAAGGAGACGAGCGTCATTGTGGAGGAAGTTTATTTTTATCACTATACGTGGCCGCTAATAATAAAGTGATGTGGTATGGTTCCGGTGGTTTATTCCGTTCGTACGGTTTATCGCCTCATACTACGGAAGCTATGAAGAATGTTCTAGCTTTTTCTTTGTGCTTGTGTTGGACTGTTATCCACATTCTCGTTGAAGGAATAGGAAAATGTTCCTGTTCAAACGATGTGACAGACAGGAACAACAACCTTTCCGTAATCGGTAAAAATCGAGCAAAGCAGAAAGATAATACTTACCGCCCGGTGTAGTTGTTATCATGGGACCGATTGTTTCTAGGAAATAATGGAAAACTGAGAAGACGAGAAAAAGGGGGAGCCATGTAGTGTACGAGGAAGTGATATGTTCGTATCGTGTAACGTAAAACACAATCAAAACGATAACTTATGTGTTCACGCTTCATCCGCTGTTCTTGAAGATACGAATCAGCGATCTTATCGAACATGCTTTTGACTCATTCACAGTTAGTCGGTGGGTCAGGAAGATGGTTTCCTGAAGATGCATGGTTTGAAAGGAATGAAATTGAATTGCCTAGTTTTTCTCTGATGTGTTTAGTTTTTGCCTGATAATGGATGGTTAACACATTGTTATCGACATTATGATTATATGTTTGTGGTCTAGAATTTCATACGAGATGAAAAAATAATTTTAGAGTATTATTTAAGTCATATTTCCTGGAATTAATATCAATGATGATATTTGTGTGCTTGAATTAATTAATTTTAGTTTCCTATGTTGTTTCGTATCCATCTTATTAACAATCATGAATCAAATAGAGTGTATAACGAAAAGATGGATAGCATTTTTTATGCTATAATCATCTACAAAACATCATAAATCAGGGTGACAGATACAGCNCATGATACAAATGTTGGGATAATTCTGCAGTGTGAGCATATGACGAACTAGTACTTTGGTGGTTCTTTATTTCACGGTCCTATAATCAAATCGGATTCCAACGCCCAAAACGTCTATTAGCTCACAACAAAATCGTGGTAGAAAACAGTAACATAAAGAGGCTTCGATCATGTTTGCTGTTGTTTTATTTTTGTATGAGTTCTTGGTGCATTCGCCTCTCTTAATATGTAATAATAATTATGTTAATAATAATTATTAAAAATAGGAAAGCAAATGTACAGCGATCTCGGATAGTTTCGATTTGTTGTTGTAAACCAATGCATTTGTTGTTCTTGTTGGTGTTTAGAGTAGTCTGACAACCGCGCGGATTGTACACTTTTGCATCGACGGTAGAACGAGCGTGAGTACGAGCAAGAGGGCATAACGCAAGAGAAGCGAACAGCATGAGAAAACTCATCAAACTCGACTCGAGCTTTCTGACCGACTTTTGCTCAGTGTCAGTGCGAGCAGGCACTGAATATTTTTTAGAGGGAGACGTTCTGTCATTTGCTCTTGACAAGTCGAAACTTTTTGCTTGGGATAGCAGCGGTTAGGAAGGCGACGAAGGAAAACCCGATAAATAGGGCCGAAGGACGCGCCTTCGGCCTCTTTTAAGTACGACAGTAGAGAACAATCTAATTTGTGATCCCTTTTTTCTAACTACGCCGGAAATAAATAGATAGAAATAGATCTACATTTTATACTCTCTCTCTCTCTCTGTGGCTGCAACCATTCACAACATTTCACAAATTATTTTTCACTTCACAACGTTCGTTAGTTCGTAAACGCGTACGTAAATCTAAACGCGAGTAGTACGTGTAGCCAGTAAAACGGTACGGCCAACGATACGCGCGCAAAATTCCGCATGTAAATCTCGCCACCGGGAGTAGTGTTAATTCGCGAGTGAAGTAAAGTGTTAGTTGTGAGATGGAAAGAACAACGTTGGACAATAGTTGCGAGGAAGTTGCAGAGCTGCAGGAGCAGCAAGCGACAACGTCGGGCGCATTCCCTGAAAGGCGCGTGAGCGTCGTGGAAGAACCACCAAAGGACGGGGAAGTGTCAACGATATTGCCTCGGAGGTTGCCTTCCTACCTTCCTACCTAGCTTCAAAAGAAGGTGCTCAAGCTGGAAAACTCTCGGAAGGAGTATGAGCTTGAAAGGGCTCGGAAGGAGCTGGAGATCGAGCTGCGTGAGATCGAGCTCGAAGAGGATATTTCCGACGCCCGCAGCCAGGTGAGTGCTTACGTAGCAAAATCCGAAGCTTGGTTGCGAGATACGAGTCGCTTCGGAACGACGCCACCGGCTCGTTACCATGGCGAGAATCATCGAAATGGCGGTGCGGGTCATCCACCTTTGACTCCAACCGCGACCGCAGGTGCGTGGGCATCACGCATTGCCCCAGCGCCACTGCGGTACGATAGCAGGATGGCGGAAGACGCTGAAGGTCATCAACCCTTGACCCCTGCAACAACCCGATGTCCACCGGAGTACGATCGTACGTGGGCTGCGGACCAAGCAGCCGCACAAGAACGTGAGTAAGCTGAGTGGAGGCGTGCGGTGGAGGATTCCATAAGGGTCCACCGTGAAAACAAGCTTGGGCAGCTTTACAAGCTTGAAGAGAAAACAGCTGCAAATTCGACAATGGAGTCGAAACCACTGATGAAGGGCCGCGTGATCCCGTTGACACCAAGTCAAGAAGCAGCGCGCAAGGCTTCCAAGGCGCGAAGGAGCTTCCGGTGTTTTCCGGAAACGTTGAGCAGTGGCCATTGTTTATCGCGGCGTACGAGCGATCTACGATCCTGTGTGGGTTTAGCGACGATGAGAACCTCATACGTCTTCAACGGGCGCTTCGGGGACCAGCGTTAGAATCAGTGGACCATCTCATGTTGTTACCGGATGGTTTGGCCGGTGTAATCGAGATTCTGCGAACAGAATATGGTCGGCCGGATCTCATAGTGGATAGTTTAGTGGAGAAAGTTAGGAGGCTACCACCGGTTCGTAGCGATCGTTTGGAGACGCTTGCCACGTTTGACAAAATGGTGAAAAAAATGTGTGCAACGATAGAGGCTTCCGGGTTGCATGATTACGACTGCAACGTGACGCTACTAAGAGAGTTGGTAGCGAAGCTTCCAGCCGAACGGAGTTTGTAATGGGCTCGTTACAAAATCAAACTGTCGCGGGAAACGATTAAAGAGTTCGACAAATGGTTTTATGAGATTGCGGTGGCTCCGAGTGCCGCCTCGGAAACCATTGAGCGAGCTACACGACACGACCCGACGTGTCCCGATCACTACCGTTTGTGAATGGAGTAAGGAAGGCTCCCGCGCACGTAAACGTTCACAGCACTACGAAAAGAACGCCCTGTGTCTTGTGCCACGACTTCTGCCGCACGTTGGCTGATTGCGCACGTTTTATGGAACTGTCGGTGCCGGAGAGGCGATCGCACATTCAAGGGCGTAGACTATGCGATACGTGTTTAGGAGCACATAGGGGCACTTGTTTCGTCAGAGCGCGCTGTGGGGCTGACGGTTGCCGGGAGACGCATCACAGATTGTTGCACAACGCGGAACAAAAACCACACAGGAACACGCACTCACTGAACTCTCACATTGGTAACGATAATAATACACTTTTTCGATACGTTCCAGTTGTATTGCACGGAGAGAAAACCGACATAAAGATCTTCGCGTTTATAGATGAGGGATCCTCGGCCACCTTCATTGATTGTAGACTGATTGAAGAATTGGGCATTGAAAGTACGTTAAACCCCTTATGTTTGAAGTGGACGGACGATACCGTGCGGAACGAATCCGATTCAAGAGAGGTTCAGCTGCGGATATCAGGCGCGCATCAGGGAGCAGTGGTGTTTAACATACGAAACATACACCTTGCAGGACCTGACGTTACCGGCACAGACGCTACCGATCGCGGAGTTGGTGGAACTTTAGCCGTACCTAAAAGGACTCCCCATTACATCCTATACTAATGTGGTACCGCGTGTTCTAATCGGCATCAACAATATTCACCTCGGTAAGCCGTTACGATGTGTGGAAGGTAATTTCAACGAACCGACGATCAACGAATTTCAACGATCGCCGCCAAGACCAGACTGGGATGGACAGTGTTTGGTCCATGCCGCATACCGACATCCTCGAGCGCCACGACATATCATAACTTTCACCTATGTGTCTGTAATGATAAAAATGATCAGAACCTCAACATGGCGCTTACGGAATACTTCTCTTAAGAGTCCATCGGGGTCAGCGCTCCGCGTAAACTTATGCCGAAAGAGGAAGAACGAGCGAATACAATGTTGAAAACCGGAACGCGCCTACTGGGAGATCAGTACGAGACCTGTTTGTTGTGGAAGTATGACGACGTGCGTCTTCCATGCAAACGCGAGATGGCACTCAAACGTCTCATGTGCCTGAAAGGAAATGCGATAAGGACCCGGGATTAACTAAGGCAATTAGCGAAAAGATGCGTGAGTACGCAGACAAGGGGTACATTCGACGTGTACCGGAAGAGGAGATCGCAGAAAGGAAGGAAAGGGACTGGAATTTACCAATCTTCCCAGTTTACAACCCGAACAAGCCCGGAAAGCTGGGTATGGTGTTTGACGCTGCTGCGTAGGTACACGGGGTGAGCCTGAATACGTTCCTACCAGCCGGTCCGGACCAACTAGTGGGGCTAGTACAAGTGTTATATAAGTTCCGGGAGAATCGAATCGCCGTAACGGGAGACATCCGCGAAATGTTCTTCCAGGTAAGAATGAACCCCGCGGACCAACGAAGTCAACTGGTGTTTTGGGATGATGGCAGCAAGTGTAATGGTGAACCTGGCGTGTACGCCGTTTCTGTGATGACCTTTGGGACAGCTTGCTCGCCTGCTGGAGCACACTTCGTTAAGAACCTGAATGCGGAGAGGTTCGAATCTCCAGCTTGGAAAACCCAACTACCGTTACAGTTCGACATCCAGCAAAAATCAAGTTTGAGGAAATTGTTGAAAAATTTAGTGGCGACGATGCCAACCATATTGTACGCTGGTACACACAATTGGAGCGGACTTTTATACCGTACAAAATGGACNGTTTGGAGACGCTTGCCACGTTTGGCAAAATGGTGAAAAAGATGTGTGCAACGATAGAGGCTTCCGGGTTGCATGATTACGACTGCAACGTGACGCTACTAAGAGAGTTGGTAGCGAAGCTTCCCGCTGAACGGAGTTTAGAATGGGCTCGTTATAAAATCAAACTGTCGCGGGAAACGATTAAGGAGTTCGACAAATGGTTCTATGAGATTGCGGTGGCTGCGAGTGCCGCCTCGAAAACCATTGAGCGAGCGACACGACCCGACGTGTCCCGACCACAACCGTTTGTGAATGGAGTAAGGAAGGCTCCCGCGCACGTAAACGTTCACAGCACTACGAAAAGAACGCCCTGCGTTTTGTGCCACGACTTCTGCCGCACGTTGGCTGATTGCGCACGTTTTATGGAACTGTCGGTGCCGGAGAGGCGATCGCACATTCAGGGGCGTAGACTATGCGATACGTGTTTAGGAGCACATAGGGGCACTTGTTTCGTCAGAACGCGCTGTGGGACTGACGGTTGCCGGGAGACGCATCACAGATTGTTGCACAACACGGAACAAAAACCACACAGGAACACGCACTCACTGAACTCTCACATTGGTAACGATAATAACACACTTTTTCGATACGTTCCAGTTGTATTGCACGGCGAGAAAACCGACATAAAGACGTTCGCGTTTATAGATGAGGGATCCTCGGCCACATTCATTGATTGTACACTGATTGAAGAATTGGGCATAGAAAGCAAGTCAAACCCCTTATGTTTGAAGTGGACGGACGATACCGTGCGGAACGAATCCGATTCAAGAGAGGTTCAGCTGCGTATATCAGGCGCGTATCAGGGAGCAGTGGTGTTTAACATACGAAAGGCGCACACCTTGCAGGACCTGACGTTACCGGCGCAGACGCTACCGATCGCGAAGTTGGTGGAGCTTTATCCGTACCTAAAAGGACTCCCCATTACATCCTATACTAATGTGGTACCGCGTGTTCTGATCGGCATCAACAATATTCACCTGGGTAAGCCGCTACGATGTGTGGAAGGTAATTTCAACGAACCAATCGCCGCCAAGACCAGACTGGGATGGACAGTGTTTGGTCCATGCCGCATACCGACATCCTCGAGCGCCACGACATACCATAACTTTCACCTGTGTGTCTGTAATGATAAAGATGATCAGAACCTCAACATGGCGCTTACGGAATACTTCTCTTTGGAGTCCATCGGGGTCAGCGCTGCGCGTAAACTTATGCCGAAAGAGGAAGAACGAGCGAACACAATGTTGAAAACCGGAACGCGCCTACTGGGAGATCGGTACGAGACCTGTTTGCTGTGGAAGTATGACGACGTGCGTCTTCCATGCAACCGCGAGATGGCACTCAAACGTCACATGTGCCTGAAAAGGAAATGTGATAAGGACCCGGGATTAGCTAAGGCAATTAGCGAAAAGATGCGTGAGTACGCAGACAAGGGGTACATTCGACGTGTACCGGAAGAGGAGATCGCAGAAAGGAAAGAAAGGGACTGGTATTTACCAATTTTCCCAGTTTACAACCCGAACAAGCCCGGAAAGCTGCGTATGGTGTTTGACGCTGCTGCGCAGGTACACGGGGTGAGCCTGAATACGTTCCTACTAGCCGGTCCGGACCAACTAGTGGGGCTGGTACAGGTGTTATATAAGTTCCGCGAGAATCGAATCGCCGTAACGGGAGACATCCGCGAAATGTTCTTCCAGGTAAGAATGAACCCCGCGGACCAACGAAGTCAACTGGTGTTCTGGGATGATGGCAGCAAGCGGAGTGGTGAACCTAGCGTGTACGCCGTTTCTGTGATGACCTTTGGTGCAGCTTGCTCGCCTGCTGGGGCACACTTCGTTAAGAACCTGAATGCGGAGAGGTTCGCTGACCGTTTTCCACGAGCAGTGGAATGCATCAAATTCGAGCATTATGTGGACGATATGCTGGCCAGCGTCGAAACCGCGGAGGAGGCAGTTACCCTGGCGGAAGACGTACGATACGTCCATTCGCAGGGCGGGTTCGAGATCCGGAACTGGCTCTCTAATGCCAAGGATGTCGTGCATAAGATCCGGTGGGGAGCTAACAACAAAATGTGTGTGGACATGAGTGCAGGACAAGGTACCGAGAAGGTTCTGGGTATGTGGTGGGATACCGAGAGTGATGTGTTTACCTTCCGTATAAATCCGCGCATCGATGAGAAGCTGCTAACGGGTGGTAGACTCCCGACAAGACGCGAAGTGTTGAGCATCCTGATGATGATTTACGACCCTCTAGGACTTATTGGCCATTTCTTAATGTTTCTTAAGATACTCTTGCAGGACCTGTGGAGATCCGGAATCCATTGGGACAAAACCGTTGAAGGCGAAGCTGCAAAGAAATGGTTAAGGTGGACTGGGTTACTACCGGAACTAGAGAAGCTGGCGATAAGGAGATGCTATCGGAACATAACATCATCAGATGTTCCATGCGTGCAATTGCATGTATTTACCGATGCGAGTCAAAACGGGATGGCCGCAGTTGCTTACCTACGTTTCGAGGAAAACAACACAGTGGAGTGCGCGATGATCGGTTCAAAAACACGTGTGGCCCCACTGAAGCTTCTGTCGATACCGCGTCTGGAGCTTCAAGCAGCCGTGATTGGAGCGCGTTTTGCGGACCACATCGCGAAAACACATCGATTGAGGATCAGCAAGAGGGTTTTCTGGACGGACTCTCGAAACGTCGTGAGCTGGATAAAGTCGGACCACAGGTGTTACACTCCCTTTGTCGCCTTCCGGGTGAGCGAACTTTTGGAACTAACCAGTGTTAACGATTGGCGATGGCTCTCTACTAAGGTTAACGTAGCAGACGACGGAACGAAGTGGCAAGGAGACCCTGGTCTGACATCATCCAGCAGATGGTTCCGTGGTCCAGAGTTCCTGTGGGAAGCAGAAGAAAAATGGCCTATAAATAAAGATAACCCAGGCGAGTCAACGGAGGAAATACGCAAGAGCGTATTGCACCATTCTGTAATCCGTAATGCGGTGGTCAACTTCTCCCGGTTCTCACGCTGGAAGAAGTTGTTGAGGACGGTGGGCTACATTCACCGATACGCTGGCAACCTTCGTCGACGAGCTAGGCGAGCTGATAAGGTTGTAGGACCACTGACGCAGGAGGAACTACTGGCGGCTGAGCGGTCACTATACATCTGGGTGCAGTTGGATGGGTTCGCTGGCGATATCAAACGGCTGAAAGGTGATGTGAAGAAAAAGCATCCCTGGAAGAANATACCGCGTCTGGAGCTTCAAGCAGCCGTGATTGGAGCGCGTTTTGCGGACCACATCGCGAAAACACATCGATTGAGGATCAGCAAGAGGGTTTTCTGGACGGACTCTCGAAACGTCGTGAGCTGGATAAGGTCGGACCACAGGCGTTACACTCCTTTTGTCGCCTTCCGGGTGAGCGAACTTTTGGAACTAACCAGTGTTAACGATTGGCGATGGCTCTCTACTAAGGTTAACGCAGCGGACGACGGAACGAAGTGGCAAGGAGACCCTGGTCTGACATCATCCAGCAGATGGTTCCGTGGTCCAGAGTTCCTGTGGGAAGCAGAAGAAAAATGGCCTATAAATAAAGATAACCCAGGCGAGTCAACGGAGGAAATACGCAAGAGCGTATTGCACCATTCTGTAATCCGTAATGCGGTGGTCAACTTCTCCCGGTTTTCACGCTGGAAGAGGACAGTTGTTGAGGACAGTGGGCTACCTTCACCGATACGCTGGCAACCTTCGTCGACGAGCTAGGCGAGCTGATAAGGTTGTAGGACCACTGACGCAGGAGGAACTACTGGCGGCTGAGCGGTCACTATACATCTGGGTGCAGTTGGATGGGTTCGCTGGCGATATCAAACGGCTGAAAGGTGATGTGAAGAAGAAGCATCCCTGGAAGAAGGTGGTAAAACGAGACAGCGTACTGTTCAAGTTATCACCTGAAATAGACGGAGAAGGTGTATTAAGGATGCAGGGACGATTAGACAATCGTTCAACGCTAGGTGCTTCGCTGGGGAAGCCCGTTATCTTACCTAGACGACACCCGGTCACGGATTTGATTATTAAGGACTTCCATGAGCGATATTGTCATCAGAGCCATGGAACGGTGGTGAGCCAACTCCGATCGCGGTACTATATACCGAAGATTTTGGTGGAGTTCAATCGGGTTAGGCGCGGCTGCCAGAGCTGCAAGATTAGGAACGCTGTACCTAATCCACCCCTGATGGGGAACATTCCCCGGCAGAGAATTGCGATGAATCAGCGAGCGTTCACATACACCGGGCTGGATTATTTCGGACCAATACTCGTGGTCGTGGGACGACATTCCGAGAAGCGCTGGGGAGCGCTATTCACTTGCTTCACGACAAGAGCCATTCACCTCGAATTGGCATACGCACTAACGACTGCTTCATGTATTTTAGCGATCCGTCGATTTATCGCCAGAAGAGGTCCTCCTAGGGAAATAATCAGCGATCGGGGCACTAATTTCGTGGGTGCGGCGAGAGAACTCAACGTCGCCCTGAAGGATGTGGACGAAGACGCTCTTAAAACGAGATTCAGCGGGCCAGTGCTGAAGTGGAGATTCAACCCGCCGGCAGCACCTCATTTCGGCGGCACTTGGGAGCGTCTTGTGCAATCGGTAAAGAAGATACTGTGCAGTTTCAATTTACCGCGTCTACCAACAGATGAGATATTGATGTCAACGTTAACGGAGGTGGAAATGATGATCAACTCAAGGCCACTTACCTACGTGCCGCTCGACGAGGAATGGGACTGTCCAATAACGCCGAACCACCTGCTACTAGGAAGCCCTGACGGGAGCAAACAAGCCGTTTGTTTGGACGACTCACCGACAGCAATACGGACGTCGTGGGGTGCCCTTTCGTGGGGTGCGTTCACTTGCACGCGGATATATTCTGGAAGCAGTGGATTGCAGACTACCTACCAACGCTCACCCGCAGGACGAAATGGTTCCACCCGGTGCCACCGATTAAAGAGGGAGACGTGGTGGTGGTCGTGGATGGGAACCTGCCTCGGAACACTTGGCCGATGGGACGTGTACTAGAAGTGACCCGTGCGAAGGACGGCCAGGTTAGGCGAGCGAAAGTGCGAACGGCAAACGGGATTTTAGAAAGACCGGCAACGAAATTAGCGGTGCTAGATATTGTAGGGAGCAGTTAAGTGTACCGTGTGGGTTTGACAGATTGATAGGAGAAACAAACGTTAGTTGAGTGTAACGCCCGGAGCGTTACACTGGTGGGGAGAATGTTGTGAAGCATATATCGCAACTCGTTTGTTTACGTTGTAGTATAGCAGCAGGGCCTTACAACAGCGATATTGTTGTAGGGTTTCGCAATGGGGGCGATGGTGGGACAGTGCCCACCATCATTATAGCAGCGGTTAGGATGGCGACCAAGGAAAACTCGATAAATAGGGCCGAAGGACGCGCCTTCGGTCTCTTTTAAGCGCGACAGTAGAGAACAAAACTAATTTGTGATCTCCCCAATTTCAATTACACCGGAAATAAATAGATCTACATTTTATAATTTTACTGTGGCTGCAACCATTCACAACACATATATTTATAGTTCATATAAGTTCATATAGTTCAATAGCACAGCAAAATGATTAGATCATTTCTGAAAAAGTAACATATAACAAAGAGTTTTGGCATGAAAACTTGAAAATGAAAACTAACTAACTAACAAAATGAACTAACTAGATCATTTGGATTTGAACTGGTCGTGTCGTGTCAGCGATCGGCGCCTGTACAAATACACCACTGCGCCGCCCCTAACTGATACTAAAATTGGTAAATATTCATTTGATGTACTAAATTACTCTTTACTTTTGCGTTTAAATTCACCACGAGAAACGCTTTTTATCGCCCCAGTCTTTTTTGCATTGCTTTTGGCATTTTGCAATTTTGTTTTAAAAAACTTTTCGATATCACTATGTGATATTGTTTCGAGTCCTATTTCACCTATGCCAGCAAAAAGTCTAAGGATGTTTTCAAATCGCCGGAATTCTATTTTACCTCCTCTACCGCTCCAGCTACATTCGACTAAAAATAGCCGATTGAAAATGAGGTAAAGAGCCTCATGCATACGTTGTTTCCCTACAGCAACTGTGATTTTTGCCTCCAATTTAGTTTTCAATCGATTAAATTCTTCCGTTAACGCCAATTTATCGTTTAACTCATGCAATTGCTGCTGAGATGAAATTAGGGGAATAATTTCATCATTGCTCGTCGTTGGCATCACAAGAGTTTGGCGTTGGTTAGGGATTCTCAAATTTTCATATCGTTGATTCTTCAAATCGGACACAGTTTTTGTTAATTTGTAAACTTTGTAATATTCTCTTTATTATATTCGTACTTTTATCTCTGTACGACCGTCTTCCTCCACCGTATACGTGCGTCTGTTAATTTTGTGTTGTCCCTCTTGACAGCAGTGCTGCCATACAAGCACACCTTAGTACAAACATGTTTACATATTTCTATTCCTATAGCTGTACAGGGACATTCGCTTCCACTAGCAACAGCGCAGCGGCATCCGACCGTAGAGTCTTTGTTCGATTCCATCCTTTAGCTAAAATAACAGTAAGGTAAGTTANATCGACATTATGATTATATGTTTGTGGTCTAGAATTTCATACGAGATGAAAAAATAATTTTAGAGTATTATTTAAGTCATATTTCCTGGAATTAATAGCAATGATGATATTTGTGTGCTTGAATTAATTAATTTTAGTTTCCTATGTTGTTTCGTATCCATCTTATTAACAATCATGAATCAAATAGAGTGTATAACGAAAAGATGGATAGCATTTTTTATGCTATAATCATCTACAAAACATCATAAATCAGGGTGACAGATACAGCAATATGTTGTCTAGTTTCGTATTTTATCATATTTCTGCAGAATGACATAATCATAAGTCCAAATGAAGGCGAATTTCTTCTCTTCCACCATCTTGAATATGGTATTCTAGCAGTGCAATTTAATCTTGAAGCAACATTTATTTTCTTCTCTTTAACATAAATAAAGCGTAGCTCCAAAGGAACACTTCATCTTGCGCCTTTCGTATGATTGTGCTCTTGCTAAAGCCTTGCTGTACATTTTAGATAAATTTCATTGCCTGTATTTCTTATTTTCTTATTCGATATGTAGTTTTCCCTGGATAGATAAATGTTTAAAGGCAGTTGGGCCACTTTCACTGTTCTTCTATGACATTTTTTTATATTTAAAGCAAAGAGCAAGCAGTACAAAACCCGCAAAGTGGCGTGAGATAATAAACGAAAGCGATTGATTTTTACAACAAGCAGCAAAACACCATGGCCAAAAGCACACCTGGCAGATTGATGGGTTCGAGGCTTAAATTGGGTGTTTTAAATTAATAGCAAACAGGTAATAAATGCTTCGGCAAAACCTCCGGGCCAATGTAACATTTGAGCGTTCCTCTCGCTCGTTTGGCGGTTTTGTTCGCGTTCCATTACGAATGCCAGTATTCAGCTGTTTCGGCGAACCGAACGAGCATTAGGATGGGCATGGTTGTATTCGATAGAAAGTAGTAGTGCTTTGGTCGGAGGCCTCTTGACGTTGCCTTCTAGTAGAGTTGTATCTTTTTCCCACCATCCGGCACTGGTGTGCGCCTTTTTCCCGCAACATCCCATCCCGATTGGTAACATCATTTGCAGAGCGGTGATAAATTACACTCCACTTTCTAGGCTATTTAGGGTGAGTTATGGCCTCGCAGTTGAAATCGTTTGTAAATTAGGCGTTGAAAGGCTGCACACGGTGGTTCCGTTCAGTTCGCTTTTAATGTTCGCACATTTTGCTGTTCGACTCATGGGCTGGGCGAAGAATGAAATGCCCTCGAACGCGTGTGTGTGTGAGAGAGAAATACATATATTTCCAGCTACCAGTATTGAATTAATGGAATATGACTAGCTTACGAAACAGCTACTGCAGAAGAAGCAAAGGAGCTGGTCGAATGTATGCATAAAGAGGGTAACATTCGTACACTATACGCAATGGTCAGGAACTACTAAATGAGTCTGCTTGGCTAAAAAGATGCCTTTTAAAAGCAAAGTTAGCATTACATTTGTTTGCTGCGAGAAAATAAAAACTTTATGTTGGAAAAGGTTTCATGCTGTGAAATTGTTTATTATACCAAGTGGCGTACATAGTGAAACAGAATTATGCGATGGTTTCCTTAATAAATTGCACAATAAACAGTGTAAAGTAAAACATTTTTTTTTGTAAATTTGAAAAACTAATGAATTCTGTTTTGGGTTTTTAAACTACATTCTTACGGACTTTGTCTTAAACTTCCTCATTTATTTAAAACCCCCAAAAAGCAAAGTTTGTGCGGCATATAAAAGTTTTCCTGAATTTTCGTCATTGCAATTGTCACCATCGCCGGCTGTGTCGACTTCTTTTTTAATGTAATTTAATTAACTTAATATTTAAAAATCTGCACTTTATTAGATGAAGGAGTTATTCATGGATTGTATTGTGATATAAAACATTATATTTATGAGTATAATTGTCGATAAATGCGTAATATCAACTACAGTCGATCGCAAGCCTCATTGCTCTTTAGCTATGCACTAAACAGAGAGCTTATTGAAAGGAAATACTGCTTCAAAGATCTAGGTGTGCTAACCGATTCATGACTCTCGTTCGAAAAAAAAACAGCTTGACCATGTCGTTACTCACATGACACGTGAGCTTGGTGACCCTTTATGTACCAACACGCTTTACTGTACAAGCATAGTATGGTGGCTTGCTTCGATCCGGGGCTTGGTGTGACTGGGGTGACCCACTGGTTTATATGTGTTGACTTCTCAACGCAGTCATCGATGCATACGGACCAGAGACTTTAGCGACCGAATTGATCGTACATATTAGCGTCCTGCGTGAAATTAGCCCTAACCCTTAATGTCACAGTTTGTTTTGCATCAATTTGCCTATTTATCTAACCATGTATGTCCAACAATTTGCTGTGCGAATTTTTTTTATCAAATGTACTGTCCACGTTAATTACTATGTAAACATAATGTTCGCGTTAGGTGCATTATCAAGTGGGCTAAACAGTCCGTCGGTAAAACAAATAATAATTATATTAATAATATTAATAATATTAATATAAATAATAACTTTGTTTTATATACGATTTTAACAAACTGCGTCAGAAATTAAAAAAAAAACAAGTTAATCAATTCTCTTTGAAATTGTTGAATCAACTTCTTTCCTCGCCAACTTCCTTCTTGTAATGTATTCCGCTCAGAATCAAAGCACATCGAAACCAAATCGGAAACTATTTTCAATAGTGTAGAAGACCGTGAAGAAAGTTAACGGCAGACTAATTGGCAACGTTGTAAAAATAAGTATAGTAATCCAGAAAAAAGGGGCGGTCCGGTGATAAACGGCGCCGGTCCACACGGCAGGACCGGGTTCAAATCCCATCCGGATCGTTCCCCCGTAGCAAGGACTGACTATCCGGCTACGTGGTAAAATAAGTCTAGTAAGCCAGAAATGGCCGGCGTGACCTGTAAGGTCGTTAAGCCAAGAAGAAGAAGAATCCAAGAAAAGGTCGCTGTTCTGCAAAACGGTTCAATTGAACTTTCGCTGCCACGTCGCGTTCCCGCTAGTTGAAGCTAGATAGCGATTTCGGCTGAGTGAGCTTCGGCTCAGCGAGGATATTCGGCTGAGCGAGATGAGTGCCGCTGAATAAAAGCCCACCGAAGCTGGCGCCAGGGCTCTTTCCCTAGCGACTCAGCAAGAACGCAGAGGTTTTTTTAACGCCACACCACACCACACAATCCACACACCACACTAACACAAAAAATACACGTGTTCAATATATTAGAGTTGAGTTAAAGAAAACTGCGTGTCGCGAGTAAATATTTAGGGAAAGAAATTTGTGATTGCTGGACGCAATCTTTGTTGCTGGACGCAACAGTCGCCATAATCTTAAAGGTCGTTAAGCCATAAATAATTCTGAACTAACCCCCGAGTATCTGCAATTCTACGTATAATCATTCACTTAGATTTAAGCAATTAAATTATAAATTTAATTACGATAAGTAAACTTTAAAAAAACTTAAATCCCGTCCTGTTTTCGAATAAATCTATCGTTAGCCGCCAAAAATCTATTTCCTGCAAAAGTGAGCATCTTCAGGAAAATGGTTTTAAAGGTAAGAACAATAAGAAATATTTAAAAATTAAACCGCCTTGTTCTGAAACAACAGTTCTTATTTAAAATAGGTAAAAAATGGTAAATGTTTTTTGCAGAACGTAAAGCACAATACTTGTTACATGCAAACCGTAAAATATTCGTCCAAAAATAAGTTTCGTCCCTGCTAGAGCCAATAAAATTAACATCAGCTTTTGCGTTGTTTGTTCATTGTCGGTTGACTTATTGATCGCCTGTAACCACCAGGATAGATAGTTGCTCGTTCTATTAAATTAAAATTCCCCGAAGAAATGACTCGATTTGTAGTCAGCCGCTGATGATAATGCTATTTTGGTAAAAGCGAGCGTTGTTCTTCCATCGGAATGCTGGTTTAGTTAGCATACAGTTCATTTACAATTTAAATATACCCTTCCGGTCCCAAAGTCGTAGATCGTACGCGTGCAAGAAGACACTGCGACCGTCAATGTTGCTCGGAAAATCATATGCCTCAACGCCAACGAACAAGACAACCAAAGAGGGAAACGAAGCAATGGAAACATAATGTCAAAGAGAAATACTTCCACTGTGGTGTAGGGAGATGGGAGTTTTGCTGATAATTGGCATAATATTCACTGATACATTTCAGTCGGTGGTTTTGATGATAATGATGCTGGCATGAGGTAAAAACCATCAAGCCCAGCCCGTTCGCTGGTGCAAAAGTGTGTCGAGTTTCGGTGTCGCGCACATTTGTCGATTCCGGGCCAATCAAAGGCACCGGTGGAAGCGTGATGGAGTGAGCTGATTGAAGCGGTTACGAATGGAAAACTGGGCTGGTTCTGGTGACGATAATTTCCCAACCCATTTTCCGCAACCGTTTCGCAAGAAAGGCGAGATGTGCCTTTCGGTGTGCGGGTAACACGACACGTCTGTTGCGGTCGGGTGTGATATCTTTATTGTCGGTTCGGTTTCGCAAATGGGCCCAGAACTATCATCTCGTTTTCGTAAACATGCGCCACTTTCCATCTCCGGCTTCTTTTCCTGCTGCTGCGATGAATATGTACGGATGGTGCCCTTAAAATCAGCGCCATCAGGAAGCCGTATGGCAGCAGGTCGCGATTTCATCACCAGGCAAGTGTTAATGTCACGTCCCAGCCGAACGCGTCGAAGTGTGTTCGTGTATGCGAACGCATTCACACGCTCCCATAGGCAGACAATTGGCATCGAACCACGTACGAACGAATCGTTACAACGGTCCGCGGCGAAAGCATGTCGTTTACATTCGCTTTCAATTCACCATCGCTCGGGTTCGGGGAATACCTCTTGATGCCAGGAATGGCGNAAGTGTGTTCGTGTATGCGAACGCATTCACACGCTCCCATAGGCAGACAATTGGCATCGAACCACGTACGAACGAATCGTTACAACGGTCCGCGGCGAAAGCATGTCGTTTACATTCGCTTTCAATTCACCATCGCTCGGGTTCGGGGAATACCTCTTGATGCCAGGAATGGCGTATCGAAATTAGCGACGAATGCACTTAACCTTGCGTTGTTTTGCAGGGAGTGTTCTTGCTCCATCGTCTATCTTCCTGGAAGGATTTTGATTGGAAAGTTTATTGTGTGGATGAACAGTCTAACGATTCGCATTGATCCGTTTCATGTGGCTTGTGTTCTAGGGATGCTGATATTTGCTCTGACTCTGACTAGCTCTGCCTATAAGCTAAAGAGCTAAAGCCTATTGAAAGTGTTATTTGCGATCAAGATAATGAGCAGATAGGATTCATTGATAAGCTATGATTTCGTTTTTCAATGTGCAAAACAGTATTCAATTTATTGATTCTACTATTTTTTAATTTTTTTTGCTATTTTTTAACTGAATTTATATTCTTTGTTTTTAGGTTACTAAATACAGAACGGACTTACGAAAACAAATAAACTAACTAAAATAAGCTGAGGTATAACTTAAAACAATGAAGTCGAAAGGTTCCCGTGGCAATAGTAAAAAAAGAAAAGTTATTGAAGGGTATTAATATTAAAGAAATAGAAACACAAAGTAGAAAAATAACAATGAAATAAAATAAATTAAATTAAAAGTAAAATTCAATGGAAGAAATATATAACTACAAATATAGAAAAGGACATGGTTAAATAGGAGGAAAACGGAAATGGAAATGAGAGCGAAAGGAAGAAAGTGAAATTTTAAATTAAATCAAATTCGAGCATTTAAACTCCCATAATATTCGAGCAAAGAGTCGTTCTGACTTATATTTGGATCATATTTTGTTCATATATTTTTAAACTTTTTCAATTTTGTAGGTTTTCTAAATTATCTAACTCAAATAATGCTGAAAAAAGGTACTGCGTTTACAATTTAATCTCAAAAGAAAAGGCAAAGTTTTAGGCATTTTAAAGTACGTTAAGGTGTCTTTATGATTCCCATTTATCTAATGTTTAGAAATTCTTTCAAATGATAAAATTAAATTGCCACGAAACCTTAACCTTTGACTTAATACGGTACACTATTCAATCCAGCAGTAAACACTTGAAATAAATATCACACGTGTAAGTCTTTACAATGTCGGACATCGATACATTACATCCATCAAGTTCACTCATCCACTGATAATAGACAGATTGTGCAGAAGCGTTCAATCGGCTCGAACATTACACCCGTGAAGTGGTCGTGTCTCGGATGTCGAATCCGAATGACCACTTGCACACCCTGCTAATCGCTGTGGGTTCGCCGTGAACCGTACACTGCAGCTTCCCGAAGCTGCCCGGAAGCCATCCTTAACGAGGCGTAAAGCATTTCACACGCCTCTCGCTACTGTGCGCCAGTGCGTCTTAAGCCTTCTGCTTTCCATTCAATCTACGGCACCATATAAGAGGGTTCAGAATGAATCGTTTACCACAAGATGGCCGGAGGTTTTGCGAGTGAACTTATTTACCCAACCTTTCGGTTCGCACACACGGTTTGGAAGGTGCAAAACACTCGTCAAATTAATCGAATCATTCGCAGTCGATGAGCGGTAACGGCTGAACAGTCAGGGGCAGAGCGATCAACATTAATGTCCAACACAAGGAGAACATCGGCAACATTACAATACCCTGGCTGTCCGGTTAAAAGGAAACACTAGAGATCCTCAATGTCGAACATCTCACACGGTGACTGGGTCGGCGATACCTACTATCGGTCTTATTTGAATCGTAAATACTTGACCGCTATTAGGAGCTTTGGTGTTTCTGCTAGAAGACGCATAATGTATCTAACTTCTGGACATTGGACGGGTAAATAGACCGTAGACTGAAGTTCACAAATAAACCCGGAAAAGAAACGGATCGGATCCAATGTCGGCAGGCAGGCAGGAATGCCTTGCGTGCAATAGACACGGCCCAGAAGCATTGCAATCGTTACACACTTGTTCAAGCAAAAGATTTTGATAGAGTGCCGTGTGCCGTTCCTGGAGACGAGCATTTGGACAAGATGTCATTAGGAAGTGTGATCTTATTTAATTATTTCGTTTTTCGAGCGGCAAGTTCATAGAAGTCATCAGACAAAACAGGGTTCGAGTGGCAAGAACCAAGCTTAGCCCAAGTGTGAACACGATAAGGATAAGGAATCTTACCGTCGTTAGAAACTTCGGCCAAGGAAACGAACCAGGGGCAATAAAAGCAATGGCAAGCTTGTCTAATGGGCAGAAGCAAAACGAGACAAGTGTACGAGTATCGTGTGCTAGTTTTGGGCAGGAACAAGAACTCTCTGACACTGTTTAGCTAGTGCTTGGAGGGGTGTTAAGTAAACAGAGCCTCATTCAACCCTCAATCGCACCGGTTTGTGCAACGTGTCGACGGACAAGCAAACGATATCGGGCTGTGTTTTCTTTCACCTCTCCGTGTGTCGAACCATGGTATAAGCCTTCTCATGTTGTGCCTTCTTCAAGACGGCATACAACGTAGGGATGGACAGTAAAGGGGGTGGGGTATAACTTTTCCATTTGATTATTTGTGTGTTGCTCGGACCGGGGGAACGGTTTGTTTCGCAATGAAACGAATTGACCGAAACATCGGTCCCGATCCGAAGGTTGTCTTCACCAAACCGTAGGGAGTCATTTCATTGGCCTCTGTTGAATGTCTGATGGATGCAATAGACACCCGGAACCGGTGTACCGTGCCAATCGAGCATCCGAGTACATTTTGTCGTTAGAGATGTACCGTAAAAGTTGATTGGCAAATGTTTGCACAAAAAGGTGATTCATAAGCTCATTTGATTGGGATACGTGTTAACAGAGGGCTTTTGAAACGAAGCCCGAAAGTCGAACTTATGTGTGATAATATGATTTACAAATTTGGTGCAAAAGTGCAGCAACGGACAAATAAACAAACGGACAATGCAGTGCTGCAGTTATTGAATGCAAAGATATCGTGCAGTTTATATGTACAGTGAGCAAAATTTGTCGTTCAAATTTCACAATTTCCAGCCACCCAGGTCACGGTGGTTGGCAGTTGATTTTGAATGTTTGGACGTTTAGTGGGTATAGTGCGCTTTACCTTTCCCATGATTTCTTGTCACGTGCCTATCATCCTGCACGCAACCAGATCGTAACCTTCCGGTACAAAATGTCCAATAAATTTTGCGATGCAATTTTCCACTGCCGCGATTTCATGACCGTGCGATGGCATAAATTTTAATCTTCTTCCAAAATGACCTCATCAGTGTGGGCGTGTGTGCTTGTGTGACGTGTGCACACTGCTGTCAGACCAGCTGAGATCGCTAGCGATGACTTCAATCACACTAAACTCCGCGTGCCGTTGACTTTATTAGATGACCCACGGAGCGTACAAAAAGTGACAAAGATGTGGAGTGACCCCAAAAATTGCGATCTGCTAAAATCGGGTTTATTAGTTTAAAAATGGTACCGGCGGGATGAGCTGTGATCGGGATGGTTGGAAACGGGACTAGCTGAACAATTTTGTTCAACGTACTCGGTCAGCAGGATGAGTATCTTTTGACTATTTGAATTAACAGCACCACTGCAGGCACACGGAACCAACCGGAATGGGACCGATGGGAAGTTATTTATGTGATGCCCGTTTATCAACATATCAATCGGGGATGGGTTTTACTGCTTGCAGTAGTGCATTCTGTTTCGTGGTGCGTAGGGATAACTTTATGGAAATTTTACTGCCCTTTACAAGAGACTGGCACGGTGCGTAGAAAGTTTGATAAACGTTTTGTGGTAAGCTTACTCGTCAAAATGAAGATTGTTATGGATAAATGCATGTTACTGGACCCTTTCGTCGTACTTACTCATGGAGGAAAAATAAATACAGTTTAGATATGGCGTAAGTTTACTTTTGACTATTATTTTTGAAAAAAAAGATGATATTTTGTGCTAAAGTTGAATTAAATTTGTAGCATTGAGTGCTTAGTAATTTTGAAAGCCCCTTTTTTCGTTTCTAATTTAATTATTACGGCTTTTGCAATTGTTTTCTTTTAATACTAACAGATATTTCGTATCTTGTGATCAATTATTTTGCAGAAAACAATAAAATAGTAAAATCATTAAATACACTCTTTATATATTTTTTAACTATTTTTGTTTTTATTTTACGTTCTACATTTTTAATTTTGTTTATTTTACCGACATTTGTTCATGTTTCATTTTTGTATGTGTGTCATTTTGCATAAATAGTTTTAAGGTGGCATAAGTTGTTGGCAAGTTTGATATAGGCTCGTTCCTTATGGTACCGTGTCCAGAATAATGGAAAATGGGATTTTTTCTATTTAAAAGATGTTTTATTTGAAATAAAGGAAAAGTAAAAGTTTACCTAAGAAAAATATGGGAAATTTGTCATTATTAGTAACAATTGTACAATAATCTTAAATAACTCAGAAATAAGAACACAAAGACAAGAAAATCAAAGCAACGAAAGTGCATTTCGAAACACCTAAAATTCATCCAAATGTGATTTCTCAACGATCTCCTACGTTTACAAACAATTTAGGCCTTGCACCTAGACATCATCCAACATTATCCATCGTCTTTGTGCTAACCAAGAGGTACCGATACAAGTTGTTAAAATTTATTCGAGTCAATTGACGAAAGTGTTCGCGGCCCAATGCTACCATCTCAAGCTCGCTCCCGAACTCGCTCACAATGGGCAGTTAATCAACGGGGCATCCGGGGTTTTGTTGCTACCGGGTCCGAACAATGGATTATCCTACGGCCCGTACTTTATGTGGCGATTATCAAGATCCGTTGGTTTATGATTCGCGCACCATGCCAACCGGAAGCGGAAGGCTGTACAATTGTATCTTTCCTTGCAATCGCCACATAAAACGGTGGGAAAAGGCCGAGCGCAATTGCTTCTTTTGTCCACCATAGGGGAGGGAGGAATGGTCGGAAGGAAAATCAGTGACAATCCGGGGTGGGGAAGGTTAATGGGCTGGACGCCGGGTCATTACTTCAGCGAATGTCACCTATATCCTTTTGACAAGAGCCTTCCGCACGGGACCAGATGGTAACGGAAGTGGAAACATGTTGAACGTTTATCAGTCTTCCGGGATGTTGTTTTCCTTTTGGGGTGGGGGACATTTTTTTTGGATTGCACTTTCTCTTACTTTACGCTGCGGGGTAAAATTTACGGCCATTGTTCATGTTTGAAATAATCGAGTGGTGCTATTGATAATTTTAATTGCTCATTAGTCTTATCCGCTGTTTCCTTTTGTGTTTTGTACCGTGCTCACCTTCCAAAGGGTGACTTCCTTTGGTGTTCTCCTTGTTTTTATTTCTTACCATCTCACATTGGTTGACGATTTTACACCGGATTTGCTACGGTGAAAAAAAAAAGAAGCAACCGGACGTAAAGTCATGTCTTGAGAAGAAAAGAGAAACACAGTAATACTAATGGAAAGGAAATAAAAATCTCACCCATCGCGGGATAGACGAGAATGCAAAGCAATAAACCCCATGTGCATTTAATGGGTTGCTATCGTTCCCGTCATCGCTTCCCGTAGGATGCGGTTTTCATTGCAGTTTGCTGATGCTTTGCTACAGCAGCTAGTGGCTTATACGTTGCGCATTCATTCTGCATTCATTCTTCTTAATGTTTCTGCTTCGACACTGTTTCATGGTATTTTTTTTTCAATTAAAACTGTCCATTTATTTTGCAATGAACCATTGAGCGCACCCGTCACAACTTCAGCAGTGTTGGTGTTGTTGTGTGTTTTTTTCTTGTAAATAGTACGAAGCGATAGATCTACATGAGAGGGTGTATTATGTTGGCACAAACGTTGCCCACCATTTGACTCTCGAGCACCACCGATGCTTGATGGCGTTGGTCACTTTTGAAAGTTTGAACAATTTGTTTCCTAGAGTAAACTGGTACACTAGCGGAGCATGAGAAAAATGCATTCAAGGGCGTGAAACATTGAAAAACAACAATACAATGAACCGATTTTACACATTTGGTGCGAAATTTGTAACAAATTAAAACTATGTTTTTCAAACGAACGCTTCCAAAAATTTTAATGAGATTATTTTTCAAGCGCGATCACTTCAAAAAATGAAAATTTTTGCTTTTGTTTTCGAGGCCGAGAAACATTTCCCTGCAGTTCATGTTTGATTTCATATTTCATGTTATGTAGTTAAACTGATTGCACTTTACGCTTAAGAGGTTTCCCCTTGCTTTTTGTTTTCAGCTCCTAACCCCTTGGGTTCTTGCAGCCGCCACACTTTTTCCACCATAAGTAAACGCGTGGAAGGTAATGGGAAAACAAAAAAGCCACGGAAAAAGTAAACCAAAACAGACACAAAAATCGCGCACGGAAACGATCTAACTTTAATAATGTTTTTAATGAGAAAAAGTTGCCATCGAAGGCCGGCGCTGGTCGGCTGGTATCCGAAACGGAAGCCACCAAGAGCAACGGCAAAAAAAGAAAAGGAAGAGAGACCAAGAGAGAGAAAACCTCATCGAAAGAATGTTGAAGTGGTGCACCGGTTTTTCGAACGGGGTTTTTCACACCTTCTTTCCATTTTCCGCCCATCGGGTTTAGCGGGCTCGCTTGCNGGGTTTGAACCGCGCTGGAAAGCGCGAAGCCAACGGAAAGTTGTTGGATTTTTTTTGCACTAGTATTTGTAAATGAAAGGACCGTTAAGATGTTGGATTTCCCGGTTGATTGGCGGGATTTTGTGCTACATTCGAAGCACGAAATTGCATTCAAAAATTATTCCACCGAGTGCTGCTTTATACCATTGGGTATAATAATTGCAAGCAGTAAGCTGAATTAATTGAAATCTGTTCCACTGCGCTTGTTAAGCAGGTTAATAGAATTGGGTACTGGTATTAAAATCCAAAGAGACTTCAGCTGGCTGAATGGGTTTCACATTATGACGATTATAGAATGTTACACAAATAGACTTAATTTGGTCGTTGATTCAATGAACGAAAACTTTTGAAATAACGTAATTTGAAGTTTTATTCCTGGACATAAAATGTAAAACGCATTAACGTATTCATTTTATTTATGGAAAAAGGCTTATTAGTTATTCCATAACTAAATATAATATAATCGACATTGGTTGGGAAATATTTTAACTTCCGAATCACGGAAGTCCGTTGGCTGTGCCTTTGTGTGCCGTTCAACACGTCATCTAGTAGAGATTTCGTTTGATAGCGAAGTTCTGATTCATAGTTTTTTTCATGTTTAGGTTCAAATAGTTAGCTTAACATTGATGATATATTTCCAAATATATAATATGGCAAAAGCCGTGATAATAACATAAATAAATAGATAACAATTAATTTATTTTGAATTGGAGAAATCCTATGATGATAGGGTTGGTGACTTTTGGTAAACATGAAATAATGGGATATCTTGGCTTGAAGACCCTATAAACTTTAGGTTAAACCAATCGACCAAATCCTGATTCAAGTGATGCTTTTGATGATAATGAGAATTCCTTTAAGACACCGATATTGGAATTGGAAACTGGTCTGCCCATACGCAGAAATTTGGAAAAACATAATAGAATCTATACAAAGAAAATTTACATGTTATGAACTACGGTGACTGGATTTTGCTAGCATTCGAGCAATCACAGTACTGAATGCTGCCTACAAGATCCTGTCCCGAATACACTTCTGCAGACTTGCGCCCCTTGCCACAGATTTTATCAGAAGCTACCGAGGTGGATTTGTTGGAGGCAAATCGACCACCGACCATATCTTCACTATACGGCACATGCTCCGGAACTGCCGAGAGCATCAGATCCCCACGCACCACCTGTTCATTGACTTTAAGGCGGCCTACGATACCATAGATCGGACCGAACTATGGAACACCATGCAGCAGTACGGATTCCCTGGGAAGCTGGTACGGCTGTTCAAGGCCACGATGGATGGGGTGCAGTGCAAGGTGAGAGTATCGAACATGCTGTCGGAATCGTTCGAATCTCACTGGGGTCTGAGACAAGGGGACGGACTCTCCTGTTTGCTGTTTAACATTACTCTGGAAGGTGTCATGCGCAGTGCGGGCTTCGACATCCGGCGCACGATCTTCACCCGTTCTTTCCAATTTCTCGGCTTCGCGGATGACATCGACATCATCGGACGGACATCTGCGGCGGTGTGCGACGCGTACACCCGACTGAAACGCGAGGCCGACAGAATTAGATTGAGGATCAATGCGACGAAGACAAAGTACCTGCTTGCCGGAGGCTCTGACCGTGATAGAGCCCGACTCGGGAGCAGAGGGTCACTGTTCAGTGAAATCGTGCCTGCTACGGGCTCCACAAACTCCTGCGATCTAGAAGACTCAAGCAATACACGAAATGCACGATATATCACACACTGATGCGTCCGGAAGTTCTCTATGGCAAAGAAAGAAGCACTTCGGCGACTACCATCGAACGATCGTGACTCACAACCACCATATCGATCACGTTGTTTGCTTCTGGGCTTAGAGACTCTTGCTCACAGACGAAGAAAGGCCCAAGCACTTGAGTTTCATGAAGACATCAGCACATTTAGGGAAATAACTGAAATAACTGCGTAGACCCTGTGGTAGAGAATGAATTGGTGGCGGTGTCTCAACGAAAGGACCTTGTATCAAATCTCATCCGGACTGTTCATTGGTAGCAAAGTCTGACAATTCTGCTACAACTGACAATCAAGTCAAGGAAGAAATGGCAGGCCAAACCTCGCCAGGTTATAGTGCCTGAAAATAAGAAGAAGTAGTCGCCAATGTTCTATGTACAGTAGATCATAAAGCAATTGGTCAAGGGCGGTTGGTCTTGACTGACAATTTCGCATAACAATGTCCATTTTTTCCAAACACTTTTAAACACTTTTCCCAGGTTGCAGCTATAAAGGGACGTAGCTCCCGATCTTCAACTCAAGATTTTTCTGTGATTTCTGTGATTTTTCGGTGATGTGAAGATCGGATTTATTTTTTTGACGGGGGAAAACATTTTAAATTGGTTATATACACTGAACAAGAATTACCAACCTTTGTCATACTACTTCGCTCGAAGGTGAAGCTGGTAGCACAAACATTCCCTAATTGCTAAACTTTTTGGCCAGTTGTTGCCTCAGATTTTGTCATTACGCTATGCACTTTATGTGGATTTTTTTAGCACAAAAGGATTGCTGCAATTTAGATAAATGGATTTACTACTAGATGAACTACATACATACAATTAAAATCTTTATTGCAAATAAAATTCAAATAGTGAGAAAGAAAGCTAGATTTGTGACAACCGGACAACATGACATGATGATGTGAGAAACATGTTTTTTTTCTATTTCTTTATAATTTTTCATGATTATTATGTGTTCATGAGTAACTCAAACGTTAGATTACCGAAACATAATTCGTAAGTTGATATATTTCTCCATTTGCTATTGCTTATGTGATGTATGTACCAACACTACCTACCTTTTGTTCCAAACCTAATGAACGGAACTGTCACCAAGACATCCCTTTACATTGAGTGTTATCAATGGTGAACTCACACACAATAGGATAAGATTTCGTATCCGGCTTCACATTCCCAGAGAGTGCGCACTTCATTGCCTTCGACTGATAAAGGAAAAGAAATAAAAAAAGAAAGAAAGCAACGTATTCCTGTTGTTCTGAGTACCCGGAAACTGGTACAACCGATAAATTCTTCACTGCAATGCATTTTTCCCCTTTCTGAACATGCCCACGAGCTGCAGTAAGGTTTTTGGGATAGGTTCGCGGTGCAAAATAATGGACAAAACACAAGACACAGGAAGTGTCATCTACCGGAGTGACGCTTGCAGGTGTTCCGCAAGTGTGCTTCGAACAGTTTTTAAAGCATTCTTGGGTATTCTTTCTAATTCGAGCGCAGGTAAAGAATTCGTTATGTGGTGGCGTAAGATAGCCCGGCATTGTTCGTCCTTTGTGTCCTAGACTTGGGGGAGCAGCAAATGGTGAGTATTCTTTCGCGCTCTAGACAACAACTAAGGCTTTTGGGGAAAATTTCCGAAGGAGCAATATTTTCCGAACAAGTTCGTTCTATCAAAGGACATTGAAACAAAGAGTTGGGATAAATCCCATCGGTTCCAGTACCAACTGGTCGGTGTGTGGTTGCGTACCGATCAGAGCACAAAGGATGCAACCATTGTAAGGTTCTTTCGATATTTCCGATAAAGGGCGCAAGATAAAAGAAGTTGTTCAAATGAAGATAGGAACCGGTATACTACCGGCTACTCGGTGTGAAAATATCAAAAGAACGCTATTGATTTATTGCTGGGTGGTGTGGTGTTGGAAAAATGAGTCAATTGTTCTAAAGTTTTCTAAAGTGTTGAACTGGGTGGTTGTGTGTTCCAATAATATTGCACGTAGACATTTCTTCAATCCTCGGATATTTGATGCATGCGGGTCTGGTGTATGTCGTACACATTGTTCGGTACCATGGAATTGAATTGGATAAAAATTATCAGATATGTCACCATACCGGCTACGAGCTGTGAGAAATATACAGAAATGCAACATTAGTCCCGGAAGCCACTATCAAAGACTGCATCCATATACCTACCCCCGATAGCATGTTGTAGTTAATAGTAAAGAAACCGAATGCCGAAAAGCGAACGCTTGAGATTAGATTCGGGAACCAGATGGAGGAATGTTGCGCAACCTGACCATGCTTCATCGATAGTTTGGAAAGGTAAGACATCAGCAGCTTTGACTCACTTTCCACCTGCTCGCAGATGTACGGCAGGGCAACGATTGCGATTACATTGAACAGGATGATGCCACCGGAAAGGATGAACGATTCAATCGACATACCTTGATCGACTTTGGTCAGATGTAGATAGCAGTAGTACGTTTGAATCGTTGTCACCGAAAAGAGCGCTGTGTAAACGGTGAGAAATAGTGGTCCAAAGTAGGATTCAAGTTTCTGCCCAAGATCGATCGTACGCGATACGATCGCGAGTATCTGCAAGTCGTCGGTCATTTCGCAACGTTCCGCAGGATGGATATCTTCGTTTGCCGGCGTTTCCTCGTCTAGCTTAATCATGGTCGCAAAGCTAATAATAGTTTGACGCTTGGGCGTAAAGATATGGCCCTGACGATAGTATTGTTCCACGAGCGTATTTAGACGGCGAAACCTTGCATGCAGCCAGGAGATAAGAACGTACGCATACAGAAATGCCAGTGCGTAGATTATGAACGGTACTTGATGGGACAGCCAGTACCACACTTCAATCGTGGAAAGCTTTACGAACGATACATACCCGTCGTAGAGCGCGAATGAAAACAGGGTCGTTAGAACCACGCCGAAACGCAACAGAAACGGTACACGTTTGCTTCCATTCGCATCGTGCACGTTGTAATTGCTCAGCTCACGATCGATTATTAGAAATCCGTCCAGAATCGAGCTCAGCTCGTTCGGTTTAAACTGCGGAACGATCCAAGCGGCCGTCAAGGCGACGGTATTCATGATAAACTGTATGTGGTTAGCAATTCCGGTAATCAATGCCGTCTGGCTTTTGATGAAGAATGTTTCGACCAGCGCAAACCAAGCCCCGATCACAAGCAGCAGCACGATCAACATCATCCAGCGTGTATTGCGCACAACGTACCGATCCCTTTGCTTCACCATCTGACCGGGCGTTAGGGCAAACAGTCGAAAGCACTTGAACGCGAAGTGGAACAGTTGCTCGAATTCGATCTCACCTCCCGTCGGTAATGTTGCGATCGATTTGGGAGGTACCTGAAGGTTAACGATGGACACCTTTCGCTTATTAATCCACTTCGACATGATGAAGATGGGATGTAGTTGTGGTGACGGCACGTACCGAACTGTTGGTTCCGATTGACTCGTGCAGCAGTTTTACAAATCGAACGAACGAAACGAACAAAAGGGACCAAAGTTTTGCGTCTCTCGGTAGCGGGAATAATGGAAGTGTATTGTGCAATTTTGTGTGAAAGTTTTCCAACTTACCGCACCGCTCCAACGAAGTATATTGCTCCGTCCCCTGTTGTGATGGTTTGTGCTGATTACCCAACATTGGCCAGTGCTACAGAAATTCGTTTTTCCGTGCCCTTTAGCTCGGAGTGGTTTTTTTATTCCTCTGTTCCAATTCATCGATTGCTAGCACAAGAAAATCGGACGGTGCTAAAGGAGAAAGTTTTTCGGTTATCAATGAGGCAAGAAATATTTTACCACCCGTCCCGTTGTCTCCTTCGGCTGTACCGACCGCACTCAACACTCCGTAATGTGGATGCATTTGATTTCGGTTGTTGATCCACCACCGAACTCATGGTTGCGCTCAATGGTTGTCTGATGAACGGGCTGTAGAAAGAAATGCTAAAAATCGACCACTAATGGAGCAGGATTGGATCGCCGGGAGTGGGATCATCTTACTAGCGAGAAACTACCCCCAAAAGACGTTCCTTTGCCATGACGCAAAAATACGTTTTTGAAGGAAATGTAAATAAAGTTCTGCTTGCGGTTTTTGGTAAGGAGTGGTTTTTAACTTGCGGACAGTTTTCCACTTGAATAGAACTTTTTGGAACGTACAGCGGGCGCAATGCAATCGTTGTAATTGAAAATGGGAAATAAATTTTCTCCTTTCAAGTCCAAAACCCGCAGGGTTAGCTTTGTAGTACAACTAACTAGCTTTGGAGGAAGATGGAGAGTGCATTTTGTTTTTTAAGATCATTTCTCTATGAATGGGATAATATTTATTCAAATAGGTTTTAGCATCATTATCTGTGCCATAAATTAAACTAGCTATGACAATTGGTTGTGCTTTGTGCTAAGCGTTGAGAGCACTTTTTCATTACTAACCACTTTTTCAGCTGTCATATTTATTGCCTAACAATTGGTGCTATAATTGGACGTGTCTTTGTTCAATAGGCAATCCAAGTTTCGGGCACATTTGTTTTTTTTTATTTAATACCGGTAATAAATCTCTCTACGTGCCATTGAATTGAAAATAAAACCAAAGCTGAAACAATTGAATTTGCGTTTTAAAACGAGAGCTTAAGGTGGATTAAATAAATGAACATTAAAGTAACTATTATGCAATGGGAGATGAGTGTAAATGGGACATAGTACAGGATTGGAATTATGTTACCAGTTGCAACTTTAAATGACTTTTTTTAGCTTTACATAAGCGGCTTTGTTATCGCGAAATTCTAAAATAATGTTAATGAAATTAAGGAAACCATTGTAACATTATCGTTGTTTGATGTTGCAATATTATTCTCCAACAACTTTTATGCGATTGCACAGAGAAATAATACTTGTAATAAAAAATGTTTAACGATAATTAGATGTGGCTCTCATTGTCAACAAGCGTTCCTGCGCACGGACTAGGCGGGATTTTATGCAGTAATGTTGTGTGTGTGGTTGCACGCTTCTTTAATTTTGTTGAAAATGTTAAGTATGTGGAAAATGGAATTAATCTTTAGCATAGTATAGAACTCGTGTCTATCAATATACTGAGGCATTTTTCTAGAAAAAAATTGTTCTTCCTTTGTAAACATTGTTTTAAGGAGCGATCAGGTTTTTCAAAGAGCATAGAACTGTTCAGGCTTTTATCAAATATATTCAACTATTTTGAGATTCACATGAATTAACGTACGTTGTCGGTGATTTACCGATATCATTATTACTCGACTAAAACCCTCATACGATCTGGGTCCACATGGAATTCCACCATTATGAACCGCTGCGCCACCGCTGTTGTCCTCATATTGGTCGCAATTTTTCGAGAATTTTTGAGGTTGGGTGTCTATCCTGCCTGTTGGAAACATGGCTCATGTTCGAGCCACTTCTTGATGCTGCCTCGAACTACATCAGCGCCGCTCAGCACGGGTATATCCCCAAGCGTTCGACTTCCAACAATTTCGTTAATTGTGTCAGCCTATGCCCCAGGCGCATCGGTGCAGACCTTCATGTCAATGCGATTTATACGGACATCAAGGTAGTTTTTGACATAGTTCACAATTCGTTCACCAAGCTTGCCAAGCTTCAGGTACTTGATCTTCCTGGTCAAATGTCTATCAAACTTCACCAACAGTTCATATCGCGTGAAGATAGCTGACGAAAATTCGCGACGCATCATTGCCTCTTCAGGAGTACCACAAGGGAGCAGCCTTGGTCCACTTCTCTTCGTGATCTTCCGGAAAGACGTCACTCGTGTGCTTCCTCCTGATAGCCACCTGATAGCGGACGACGCGAAATTGTACCTTCAGATACGCAGCCAGGAGGATGAGCTGCGTCTTCAGACTTCCCTGTCCCTGACTTGTAGTTATGCGGCGAGTATTGCGTTGTCATTTTGTCATTGCATTTGTTCATTGCAGTACGCTGCACGCTACTTGGTCTGGAGTCGTGGAAACAGCGGCATTGTAACGCGCAAATTTCGTCACAGGACTACTTGAAAATCGTATCGACTCGCTTGCGCTGCTCTCTGCAATTGACATTTACACCCCGGCAAGATCGCTCCATGCTAGATCACTTCCTGACGTTTCGGATTCCGCAAGGATTCCGGAAATTCCATATGTCCAGTATAAAACGAGATCATCCTGCATGCAACAGCTAGTTAGCAGCTTCAGCTCATCGAGTGATCATTTACGAAACCAACCTTCACAAGACCAGCCTTCTCCGCTCAGTTCAGCGCATAAGCAGTTGAGAACAGTTTTTTTCAAAGCTACCTATGTTTTCGATTTATTTGCCTGTATGGATTGCTGCTTAAGAGTGGGACGACCACACATCCGGAACCGGCAAGAACTTCCAGTTAGTGTGCGTGTGTACAGTTTAAAATAAATCCTGGTGAAAACTGACTACCGTGAGTTGCACCCCCTTGAATTCCGGAAACCCTGGATACAATATTGCACTCTGTCGTACATAAAAAAAACTATGAGGTTATTAAAAAATGAAAAACATTAAAACGCCTCAAGGAAACTGCATGTGGTCCGTTGAATTCAACGAATAAAAATACAAATATAAATACTCTTCCTCATGACTACTGTTTGGGCTATATTATGGTCTAAACTTCCAACTACCAGATAATTCGTGTTTGTTGTTTGGCGTGTTTGTACTTTCTGAGTATTATGTGTACGTGTTCAGCCCCCGGCAAAAATTTAACAATAACGAGGATATGCTCTATACTTGGCCTTCATCCTTCATCAAATTTCCTTCATCAAATTTAAAATCTGAAGATGATTTACATCAACCAAAACCAACCTTATTAATTCCAACACAGAATCCAAATAATTAAGAATACGTATAGTATAGTATAGTATAGTATTTAAGCCTGTTGCTCTTCTTGTGGAGTGAGTATTTTTGTATACTCTTTTTCAATCGTTACAATAATCAGATGCACAAAGATTATCAATCTCAAAGTTACGTTAGAAAGCCATAAGTTTTATTAAATGTCATTGCAGTTTATGAAACTTTTTAATTGCGTCTTTTAAATTTCTAAAGTGAATTTCAAGTTATAAAAAAGCTAGCTAAGCACGCAATAGAAAATATAAATCTTTAAGCAAACTCGCCCGATTTTAAAGTTTGGTTCTAAATTTAACTTTCCCCTACTTGAACCGTACCGTTTATGCACAGNTTTTTTTATTCCTCTGTTCCAATTCATCGATTGCTAGCACAAGAAAATCGGACGGTGCTAAAGGAGAAAGTTTTTCGGTTATCAATGAGGCAAGAAATATTTTACCACCCGTCCCGTTGTCTCCTTCGGCTGTACCGACCGCACTCAACACTCCGTAATGTGGATGCATTTGATTTCGGTTGTTGATCCACCACCGAACTCATGGTTGCGCTCAATGGTTGTCTGATGAACGGGCTGTAGAAAGAAATGCTAAAAATCGACCACTAATGGAGCAGGATTGGATCGTCGGGAGTGGGATCATCTTACTAGCGAGAAACTACCCCCAAAGACGTTCCTTTGCCATGACGCAAAAATACGTTTTTGAAGGAAATGTAAATAAAGTTCTGCTTGCGGTTTTTGGTAAGGAGTGGTTTTTTAACTTGCGGACAGTTTTCCACTTGAATAGAACTTTTTGGAACGTACAGCGGGCGCAATGCAATCGTTGTAATTGAAAATGGGAAATAAATTTTCTCCTTTCAAGTCCAAACCCCGCAGGGTTAGCTTTGTAGTACAACTAACTAGCTTTGGAGGAGGATGGAGAGTGCATTTTGTTTTTTGAACAAATTTTGAATTGAAGCCATACGACTAAGATCATTTCTCTATGAATGGGATAATATTTATTCAAATAGGTTTTAGCATCATTATCTGTGCCATAAATTAAACTAGCTATGACAATTGGTTGTGCTTTGTGCTAAGCGTTGAGAGCACTTTTTCATTACTAACCACTTTTTCAGCTGTCATATTTATTGCCTAACAATTGGTGCTATAATTGGACGTGTCTTTGTTCAATAGGCAATCCAAGTTTCGGGCACATTTGTTTTTTTTTTTATTTAATACCGGTAATAAATCTCTCTACGTGCCATTGAATTGAAAATAAAACCAAAGCTGAAACAATTGAATTTGCGTTTTAAAACGAGAGCTTAAGGTGGATTAATTAAATGAACATTAAAGTAACTATTATGCAATGGGAGATGAGTGTAAATGGGACATAGTACAGGATTGGAATTATGTTACCAGTTGCAGCTTTAAATGACTTTTTTTAGCTTTACATAAGCGGCTTTGTTATGGTGAAATTCTAAAATAATGCTAATGAAATTAAGGAAACCATTGTAACATTATCGTTGTTTGATGTTGCAATATTATTCTCCAACAACTTTTATGGGATTGCACAGAGAAATAATACTTGTAATAAAAAATGTTTAACGATAATTAGATGTGGCTCTCATTGCCAACAAGCGTTTCTGCGCACGGACTAGGCGGGATTTTTTGCAGTAATGTTGTGTGTGTGGTTGCACGCTTCTCTAATTTTGTTGAAAATGTGAAGTATGTGGAAAATGGAATTAATCTTTAGCGTAGTATAGAACTCGTGTCAATCAATATACTGTAGGATTTTTCTAGAAGCAATTTGTAGCGCCTTTGTAAACATTGTTTTAATGAGCGATAAGGTTTTTCAAAGAGCATAGAACTGTTCAGGCTTTTATCAAATATATTCTACTATTTTGAGATTCGCATGAATTAACGTACGTCATCGGTTATTTACCGATATCATTATTACTCGACTAAAACCCTCATACGATCTGGGTCCACATGGAATTTCACCATTATGAAACGCTGCGCCACCGCTGTTGTCCTCATATTGGTCGCAATTTTTCGAGAATTTTTGAGGTTGGGTGTCTATCCTGCCTGTTGGAAACATGGCTCATGTTCGAGCCACTTCTTGATGCTGCCTCGAACTACATCAGCGCCGCTCAGCACGGGTATATCACCAAGCGTTCGACTTCCAACCATTTCGTTGAGTTTGTTAGCCTCTGCCACAGGCGCATCGGGGCAGGCCTTTAGGTCGATACGATTTATGCGGACATCAAGGCCGCTTTTGATAGTGTTCCGCATTCGTTGCTGCTCGTCAAGCTTCAGGTGCTTGATCGTCCTGGTCAAATGTCTATCAAATGAGGATGAGCTGCGTCTTCAGACTGCCCTGAGTCCATTCTCGTAGAGGAGCTGTACGAATTGTTTGTAGTTATGCGTCGAGTATTGCGTTGTCATTTTGTCATTGCATTTGTTGACTGCAATGGACGCTGCACGTTACTTGGCCTGGAGTCGTTGAAACAGCGGCATTGTAACGCGCAAATTTCGTCACAGGACTACTTGAAAATCGTATCGACTCGCCTGCGCTGCTCTCTGCAATTGACATTTACACCCCGGCAAGATCGCTCCATTCTAGATCACTACCTGACGTTTCGGATTCCGCAAGGATTTCGGAAATTCCATATTTCCAGTATAACATAAAAGCAGATCATCCTGCATCCAAAAACTAGTTAGCAGTTTCAGTTCATCGAGTGATCATCTACGAGACCAACGTTCACAAGATCAGCCTTCTCCGCTCAGTTCAGCTTATATGCAGCCGAGAACAGCTTTTTCCAAACCTACCTGTGCTGCTTAAGAGTGGGACGACAACACATCCGGAAGCGGCAAGAACTTCCAGTTAGTGTGCGTGTGTAGAGTTTAAAATAAATCCTGGTAAAAACTGACCACCCTGAGTTGCACGCCTTTGAATTCCGGAAACCCTGGCTACAATATTGGACAAAGTACAATACATAAGTACAGTACATAAAAAAAAACATATGTGCTTATTAAAAAATGAAAAACATTAAAACGACTCAAGGGAACTGCATATGGTCCGTTGAATTCAACGAATAAAAATACAAATATAAATACTCTTCCTCATAACTACTATTTGGGCTATATTATGGTCTAAACTTCTAACTACCAGATAATTCGTGTTTGTTGTTTGGCGTGTTTTTACTTTCTGAGTATTATGTTTACGTGTTCAGCCCCCGGCAAAAATTTAACAATAACGAGGATATGCTCTATACTTGGCCTTCATCCTTCATCAAATTTCCTTCATCAATTTTAAAATCTGAAGATGATTTACATCAACCAAAACCAACCTTATTACTTCCAACACAGAATCCAAATAATTAAGAATACGCCCGACCAGTAGTTCGGCCTGTTGCTCTTCTTGTGGAGGGAGTTTTTTTGTAAACTCTTTTTCAATCGTTACAATAATCAGATGCACAAAGATTATCAATCTCAAAGTTATGTTAGAAAGAAATAAGTTTTAAATGTCATTGCAGTTTATGAAACTTTTTAATTGCGTATTTAAAATTTCTAAAGTGAATTTCAAGTTACAAAAAAGCTAGCTAAGCACGCAATAGAAAATATAAATCTTTAAGCAAACTCGCCCGATTTTAAAGTTTGGTTCTAAATTTAACTTTCCCCTACTTGAACCGTACCGTTTATGCACAGCAAATATAACCGTGCTTCACTCGCAGTACCGTAATGTCAACATCACATGAAGTTAACGTCAACCGCGACTGACAAGTTTTTTAAAGTTTTACACACCAAAGACGGCGGCCGGGAAACAAAACGACACCGAATGCAGTTCGTGACGGAGCGGTAGGGCAAAGAAAATGTTTTTCCACAAGAACGACGAACGATCACGGTACGATAAGGGCAAAGACAACGTTCCGGCACCGATGACGCTGTTTTTCGATGCCATCAGCTCCGGTACGCCCGAAAATTGAGTTATTGGAAGCAAATTCCCGCACGGGTGGGAACGAGTTTTTGCAACATGTTCGTCCAGTTCGCTCAGTTCGTACTGCCAACCCGGGGGGGGACAGGAAAATGCTACTTTGAGTTGGCAGTGCTGAAAATTAGTTTGCACAAAGTTTGGGTATGTTGATTTTTCGACGCCGATTTGTTATTCGCCAAAAAACCGAGCGGCCTCCATTTAGACGGTTGTTTTTCATCATTATGAACGTTATTACTGTACGGTCTGGGTTGGTTGTCTTTCTCTTTCCCGCTGGTAGTAGACACTTCTGGCTGAAGCATTTGTCATGTTTGCAAATCATTTATTGAAGTGTCGGTACCAAGTTATGCGTGTGGGCATGCACGAACATGCGGGTACTGGTAGGGAACTGGAATGCCCCTAGCCATTAGCATACACAACTGTGTTAACCACCAACATGTGTTGCACTCTAATGAACCTGTCCACACCGACAGATGGAACCGCTTGTGAAGGGAGAGAGGAAACGAAACAACAACTACAGCCGGTTGTGTAGTTTCTATAAGTTTTCCAAACAAATTTATTAACAAAAAAATAGAATAAAAAGAAAACAAACAACAAAACAAATACGTCTGGTTCATGTTTATGGTGAACATTAGCTCAGGTGGAATTAAATACGAAAATCCACTAAATTAACACCAGCCATCCCATGTTGGTTTACGTGGTGATGTTTGCGTATGTGAAACATGAACATTCATCCACCGGGAATAGTAATTTGCCGCAGGCTTTAATATTTCCAACACTGCATCGAAGGCCACCCAACTATCGTGCAGCTAGTATTGACTAGATTTTAAACAGTTGTGCACGAATATCCATCCACCATCAGCGCCAATAATGTTCACATCATTAAAATGCGATTCCGTTTCTACAATTCTCGGGGTTTTCAATTGAGTGCAAGAAACCAAAATGGTTTTCCAAATATCGATGAACATCGATAAGGAGGTAAGATTCACCCATAAAAAAGCATCTTTGACCCAGTTTCGCGCGAACAGAACCGTTCCCGGTAATGGTAATGCATTTCGGTTGTGAAAGAAATTAAAATTCATAACGTTTTACACGTTTCGCGTTCCGTTTCACCGTGGTAAACATGTTCACCGTTCCAGCTTCCTACCATGTGGTGCTTACGGAAACACGAGAAAGCAATCATTACGCGCATGGTGTAAGAGTTTTTCAAAGGTGCCATTTCAACACTTTGACGTTAAAAAATGCGTTCGTTACAGGCTGTTGATAGTGGAGAATGTGTGGGAAAAGCGTTGGAAAATGGAAATTAAGTTCACTCGTTTGCCTATCGCATGTGAATTTCATTCGGTTTATTTCGAGGTTGGTTGTTAAGAAAACGAAATAGAAGGATTTGTGTTTCGTTTCGAGAACATGGCGCAACAGAAAGATTTTTGATTTAGCTATGAAACTGGCAGAAAATTAAAAGCAAAATTTTATGTTTGAAACATAATATTAATAGATTGAAACGAGAAGTTTGAATTATGAAAACAATATTTGGAATAACTCTTTAATTTTGTTGTATTATATTGTTATTATTCAATAATATAATTTAATTTCCTAAATTTCTACAATTTTTTAAACTTTTGCTAATATTTCTTTTGATACATAAGTTTAAATGTTTTTAATGATAGGGCCCTCTTTAAATTTAAAGAATTCCTCTGTTTGTACATGATTTTCATTATTATAAATTCCAATTGAAAGGTGGTGCATGTGAAATACGGCGCCCGTCCACACGGTTTATTTAAGAAGGTCATACATGGTACGTTAAATTCAACTAATAAAAAAGAGTTTAATTTAAAGGCTTTCCATCTAAAACATCTGTACCGGCTGAGATAATATAGAATTTATAAAGACCCAATCCTCCGCTTCCGAGAATTTGTTCAAAGCAGGGAAAGCTCTCTAATCAGCGTTCAAGAGAAAGGACTTGCTAGGTTCGGTGGGTTGATATGGTCATTAGATTAACATCATACTATCCATCCCGTAGAATCCCGTAGAAGAGGAGCTCAAATAGAGATGCATAGAACTGGCAAATAATTCCTGTAGCAGGTTAAAACCACGAATCAGTTGTAACTTGTGATAAGTTGTCTGATAACGTCTGATGGTTTTATTGTTATATTTCCAACTAGAAATAAATATTTTATGCATTTTAGTAAAATAATAATGGTGCAAATAAAGGTCATCTTGCTGATAGCATTACCCTTGAACAAGAACAAATCAGTTATGTTGCACTCCTACATCAGTAATAATATATTTCTTGCGTGATATCATTACTCCTTTATCCATATTTTTCCCACCAAATTTTCCATTCTCCTTGAAGGCAAACCATCAATGACCGATAAATCCCAAACATGGCCATAAAAAATAAATTTGATTTTATCATCCCGCCCTATACAAAAATCATTTCATCAACTGAACGTTCAAAATGCTGTATTTTTTCAGCTTGTCTGCCTGCAAATCAGATGCAGCAAAGGTTTCTCATCATTTTGCGAATCATAATCGATTGGATGGGAATGGATTAGAATGATCCCTCTAGCTTATCGGCCCCTGCCATCCATAACTTACTCGAGCGTTTGTTTTCTTTTTTTTTGTGTCAGCAAATTACATCCATCCTTCATTAAAGGATAATGAAAAATTATCATAATTCCTGCAGGTTGCTTTAACCGTGCTCATAATCCTCGTACAAACCAGCACTCGGTGTTGGTGTGTCTGCAAAACAAACGATATGAGATTATAGACGAAGAAAAAAAACGTAGCAAAGCATGGAATAATAAACAGTAAAACGAGAGAGAAAGAGAAAGAGAAAGAGAGAAACAACTGTTTACACTGTTGTACAACGTAACATGCTTCATTTTTGCTAAATCTGTCCATGAAGGTACAGTGCAAACGGACGTCCCTGAGCAAATAAAATATAACGATCTCATTACCGTGCTGCAAGCGAGAGTTCGGCTTCTCGTATGTACACGCCGTTGTTAGCCGTCAACCTGTCGAGGATCTGGCAAAGCGGAGTCATGCTCATTTTTCTGCACGCTCGTATGGATGAGCATGTGTGTGTGTGTGTGGGTTCACTTCTTTTGCAAGCTCTCAATTTGTTATTTTTCATGCAACCTTATTCCTTGCCCGGGGAACGAAGTTGCGTTTGAATGGGCGTGAATGTGTTCGATTTATTTGACATATTTTGTTTCACATCCATACGATCGAGGTTAAAACGAGCGTTACCCAGAAGGATTCAGCACCGTACCATTTGCTATCCTTGTGGCGGCTGCTAGCGAGATAGCGGAGACAATCACAAGACACATCCGCTGGCACCGGCGGACTGGTGGAAAATCAAACAAGCGAAACAAGCGGTGTTCAGTTTCAATCTGTGGTTTCTCTCTTGGGGGAATATTTGAGGAACGATAGCTGGGATTCGAGTTCGAGGCACAAGCGATGCAGTTGTAACAGTTTTGAGTACAA
>CM028126.1:22867936-22892076 GCA_016254315.1 Anopheles parensis
CATTGGGAGATAGTGGTAAACGAAAATAGGGGATGGTTTCCTATTTTTCACCACAAAAAGTGGTACCACGAAAAAATGGAAAAGCTTTTGAATATTGGAAGCATTTTTTGTATCTTTGTATCTTAAAACTAATCATATTAAAACAAATATTTTATTTTGTAATTGTAATTTAATATTATGTAAAAAAACTTAATACAAAAAATGACTACAATTCTAAACATAACACTGTAATATACGAATCAACCCCTTTTATGTATGTCTCTCCCATGCTTGCTGGTGATGACATAAGTAGAAAAATGGATATAATCACCCGATTGACGTGTAATCGATCTTGGCAAATACGTAGAAACGAACGTTCTCGTAACATCTTAGCATACGTACGAGATGCCTTCGTGTGGGCAAAATTGCTACCATTAGCATTGGGAGTCAGGAAACCACCTGTCTCTGATTTCTAGAGAATCCTGGATCCATATATTTCTTGCAATTCTGTTTTTGTTAGACCAACCATCAGTTGAATCGAGATACTTCGTTTTATCTTGCTCCGAGCATAATTGCAAGTGACGTTTGGGTAAAGTTTTTTTTTCGAAGTTACCTAGCATTGAATGCACTAAAGCAGCACAGATGTTGCACACGAGTGCAGTGAGTATAAACGACCATTATCGGTGAAATAGCAGCTCCTTCCGGTGGTAAAGCTAATCGACCAATCAAACACCAAAACCCCTTCGGGCGTGACAAAGTGAAACGCTTTTCAATGTATTGTTTTTAAGCCAACAATTTGTGAACGATTGTTTTTCACCGACAAACACACACACACAGAACGCATTTACGTACGACACTGAAAGGGTGCAAAAACACTTTGCCAACGGAGGAAAGTTCAACGTATCACAAACAATTGGTAAAAGTGGGCTGGCAAAACGCCATAAACAGACGTGAAGTGGGACTCGAAATAAGTCCGACTTCATTCATGGTGGTGTGAGGAAACAAAAGGGAAGCTTTTTGTTGACGACGAACAGCAAAAATAAAAAAAAAATACAACGTACACACACAAAACTGGACATTATTCTCCGGGTATATGCCGGGTGGTCCGGTTGCTCAAGAAGGCGAAAGTATTCATACACTTTTATATTAATGCACAGGCCTCCATTCCATTCGCCTTTCGGGCGAAACTGTTCTGCACGGGAACTTGTTGAAAGAATGGAACAACGCTTCAGACGCTTGTTGGAAAACTTAACTCATCCCGGGGAAAAATTCCCAAACGCGTTCCAATATGCGGGCAATACCCGAGGCCGAGGTCGGTACAGGTGAGGGGAGAGTTTTTCATTAAATCCAGGCACCAGATGGTTGTTATGAAGTCGAAAATTGGTTTTTATGTGCCAGCGAACCGTTTTGGAGGCGTAAAAACGGTCTTCCAAGCTTCCTGGTTCACTATAAATTTGAAGGTGACCAACCCGACAGCCCGACCCCTCCCTTTATGTTGCATGTCTGAGATTGGGTCCAAAAAACAAAAAAGGGTTTTACTCGTTGCATCCAATGCCCTGAACAGGGCTTGTGAGCTAAACTTTACGAACGTGAGTGCTTTGTTTAGAACCTGGTTTCTTTTTGGTTCCTGGGGGCGGGTTTTGGGTATGTTTGGTTTGGCCGAGTTTCGTTCTAGCGGAAACAAGCCCGTGTGATGCCGATATTTGCCGCACGGTGATGCGAATGCAGCCGAATGCAGTCGGACGGTCGCGCAGATAGCTAATCAGATGGTTTCGGTGAAACCGAGAAGCCGAGATGTAATCGTGACCGGGAATGACATTACACCAGCGCGCGGTGGTATCGGTTACGAATCGATCCGATACACAAACATACGCAGAACAGAACGACATAACGATGGACGTCCGGTGACATCCGATGTCCCGCTGTACGGTGCTGTGTATGTGCCGGAAGGACCAGGCGTTGTCTGTGGTTCGGTCTACAGCTTATGATGACTAGGCTGCCTGTGGTCGATGCGATAGATGACAATCTCGCTTAACATGCTGCACGGAGCACACCATCAACTTCATTGGCATGCAACGCGGCGAGCTACGAATATCTGGCGACTCCTTCGCGCTCTGCCTCGCTGTACCGCACAAACCACATCTTGACCCTACTCCACTTGCCGGTATTGATCCTCGGGTACGCTCGTCGAGGAACTGATTTATTTACCCAAAGCAAAGTTCTTTCACCGTTGCATTCCATCTTTAACGGTGGGTTCGTTTCATTGGCCGTACTCGAAAGCAAGTACGTGCTACGGCACGTGCTTTGGCATAACTTCATTCGTACCACGGTGGACGAATCGATGTGAGATGCGCTGCCGGGAAGAGAAAAAAATCTATAAACAGCCGCTAGAAGGCAGGATGGCTGATGGGAAGAACCATGTTTCATGTTCGTACCATATGATAGGCTTGTTTGTGGAGCGTAAAAATAGCCCTCAAGCAATGCACAATGGGTTGGAAATAGTACCGGAACCACAGCCCTATCGTTTGCACTGCGTTACATTCTTATTTGATAGTTATCTCTCAGTTGTGCTTGTGGCTCATACTTTAAAAACATGATAGTTTGCGTACCCACCACTGCAGTGTATAATGGCGCTGCGCGTTGAGCTAACACAGGAAAACATTATTGCTGTTTACGCCTAAAGTTATGCTTATTATACACATTATTAATTTTTTAAGCACTTTTTAATTAGGTTTCAGTTTTATAATTGGTTAAAATCTTTTCTGCCATTTTTTTTGTTTCGCATTTTTTTTTTATCTCAACTATCACTAGCAAAATCGTCAGTTCTGAGATTTAAAAAACCAATTAATAGCTATTTAACTCATGGGAAAAGTTGATTTTTTATAATGATGATAGTCTTGCGGCAAGTTTATTCACAAGCAGTGCATTGCAAGGTATCGTGTTCGGAATTGCATAGGAAGTTAAATGTTCATTTTTCAAACTTAATCCATACGCTCGACTTCACCACTTAATTAGTCTCGACCTTCCTGCGTACTTTTCGATGAGCAGCTTGACGCTCAGATCCAACCCGGCCAAAGGCCTACTGGTTGGGCGAAAAAAAAATGGGAATATAAGGGGTGAAAAAAACAGACAACCACTGCCCATTATCTTGGCCCCTGATCCAGTTGATTGTAACCGTACCTCTGGTTGACCATTTTGTAGCCACGGTTAGCAATGAAAAAGAAGGTAAACGACAGGAGTGGATTCATTACGCCACATTGCGAAGGCAGATGATAAGGGAAAAAAAAACTTTTTCGATACCGTAGGAAGGACTCACCTACCGGAGGGAATAAAAAGGGAAAAACATATTTGGAAATGGACCTGTGCAAGTCGTTGCTCGTTTGCCTCAACAACCACGGGTAGCGCTGATGGGTAAGAATCCCATCAGCACTGACCGATAGTCATTCGTCGCCGGCTAGAATGATGACTTGCTTCATTAACTTCAAGTGGGTGCTTGTACAACGACGTTGGGGTGCGTCCGGCCTTTTCGGTAAATGAATCGGGGATCGTTTAGCTTGAATTGTCGAATAAGACCATCCAGGAAACCGTTGCTTGTTCCCAGCCCAACGTTTCGTACCGGAAACATATTCATCTGCGGCCCGTACCTTCATGATCATTACCACCACCGACGACATATGTGGCTGCTTGCAACAATCGGCAGTACGAGAGATTTGCTGAATGGGCTGAAAAAGACCACCAGAAAACGGTTTCGTCCGCTTTTGTCCAAAGCCGAGTCCCGTCGGGTGGCTTTTGGATAAACTTCCATCTGGTCGAAAAACATGGTGCTGACCAGGTTACGGTAAAGTCTGGGATACAGAGCAAAAAGGGACATTATTATGATGATTGTGCTCGATGCTAGAAGAAGCCTCGGTTGTGTTGATCTTGACCGGAAGTGGTGTCAGTTGGAAAAGACACTCTCTCCGTAAGTCCATCCGCAAATCATTCANTGGCTGCTTGCAACAATCGGCAGTACGAGAGATTTGCTGAATGGGCTGAAAAAGACCACCAGAAAACGGTTTCGTCCGCTTTTGTCCAAAGCCGAGTCCCGTCGGGTGGCTTTTGGATAAACTTCCATCTGGTCGAAAAACATGGTGCTGACCAGGTTACGGTAAAGTCTGGGATACAGAGCAAAAAGGGACATTATTATGATGATTGTGCTCGATGCTAGAAGAAGCCTCGGTTGTGTTGATCTTGACCGGAAGTGGTGTCAGTTGGAAAAGACACTCTCTCCGTAAGTCCATCCGCAAATCATTCATCATCCTCCCACTTCTACATTTTGGTGAAAGATCTAAGGAGGATGACACATTCCATTCTACAACACCAAAAGCCACCCTTCCCCATTCCGACACCTCGTCCCGTAGTTAAGCAGGGATTCCAACCATTTACAGGGAAAAGAAAAATCCCGGTATGAAGGTCGCCCGGAATGCACTTGAAGATGGAAGTATCCCAAACAAAAAAAAAGAATCGGGTCAAAGTGTTTGCTGCTACCGGTCAGAAGGTATACACGGCAAAAGGGGAAGATTTAGAAATTTCCCAGCAAAAGGACACACCGCAGCGGAAAAAGGGATGTGATTTTCCACCACCTATACCATCTATTATCACTCGTTGCGTTACGGTTTGATCCTTCGCTTATCCGGGGGTGAGTGTGATTTTTACTTGCCATGAGGTAAACTGTTGCAGAATTGATTGGAACTGGTAGGAAATGTATGCACGGATCGGAAAGTAGAACGCCTCCCCCCGGCGGCGGGGAGTTTACTTAAACAAACTGATATTTTTCAAACACGCCAAAACATGATGGATTCCCATGTGCATGTAATTTGTCGATATTTCACGCCGTCACTCGTCGAAAAAAAAAATGGGATTTTTTCGTTGTTGTCGAATGAAAGATGCCCCTACACGGGGAGAGTTTTTCTCGCGTGTAGGATGATATATTTAGCCGGAAAAGTGTTTTCGTGTGGTTTGAGTTTTTTTTTATTTGTTTCATTTTTGAGTTTTGATGGTAAGGGTGCAGAACACTTCCCTACAGTAAGTAAAGTTTAAGAAGAGCAAAAGCTGTGTGGCGTAAAGCGGATATCATAACAACACTTTCCGGTTGCTATCGTTACATATTCTTAGTACAGCGCAGAGTGCGGAATCTACTAGAATGGAAGCGAATGCAAGCATGAAAAAATGGCAAGCTTCTGACACAAATAAGGTACAAATAAACCCGGGTGAAGGTTTGTAAATAGCTACAAGTGCAAGAAAATGTTAGATAGAGGAAAAAAATGATAAACCACTAGAAGCACCTTTTTTGCCATGGAGTAGGAGTTTACCCGTGGTTACTTTTAGATATCCTTTGGGTGAATAACAGGCAAGTGTATTTTTTTCTTCCTTTCGTTTATTCTTCTTTTGATCTCGTTGGTGGTTTTTCTTTGAAGGCTCGGATTTAAAGAAGAACAAGAAGTACTATTCTTGGCTTGCCTGTTTGTCTGTGTATGTGCGCGCGAGAGAGGGATTGATTTTTTGTACAATTTTTTGCCACTATTTTCCCACGGTACCGATAAAGTCGCGTGTTCAACGCACGAGGCCAGAGTTTTGTTCTACTTTATGCGCACGTGTGTTTGCGTGTTTGCGTATGTTTGCTGTGACGCAGAATTTTTTCCTCTTCTTCTTCTGCGCCACATTTTCCACTCCAAATGATGGATCACGATACGCGAGTGAGCAGTTACCTCAGCACGAGATCGATTGAGATTTTTCATCCTCAAAAACGTTTTTTTCCCTCGCACCGGTCCCGCTGCACTGCTTTGCGTGAAATCCATCCGCCACGAGATTTCCCACCAAGTCTGACCGGAAATTGATTACATTGACGAAGTTGCTTACATCGTACGCGAGTCGCGGTTTATGGAAAGGCTCCGGTGAACGATTTGCAGAAGGGGTTTTCGCACATTTTTCGCTTGAAAGAAATGAAAACAATTCCACTGGATGGGGCAAGCCGTGTGGGAGGGGATTAGTAGTGGCACTTTGCTTGGAACGAGCGCACTTGCCTATGTTTACAACCCGATCCGAGATTTTCGCTCGATAAGTGGATGAATGACAAAAAAATAAATAACTGTGCTTGTGGTAACAAATACGCCTGGTTTCTCTTAGCGGCCGACAAATCGGTGAGTGATCGTTCTGATGTAACCGCTTTTGAAGAGGGGTTCGTTCGAGGTTTACAGATGCTTCCCATGTGGGGCTGTTGTAAAATTCGTGCTGAAAGGACATTTGCTTGACATGGGATGGGACGAGACATGTAATGAAATGGAAATTACGACTGCACATATGTTACATTTGTTTGATACATTATGCAGATTGATTGGTAAATGGAAGAAATCTCGTAAGATGGAATTTATTACAACAAGAAAAAAGTAATTTCTTACGTTAAGTTTCATGGAAGTATTTTCCATGGGTGTATTACCCAGTTCCGGCAGATTTTATTGTATATGTTATAAGTAAGAACAGAAAATGAGTTAAACATCCATGAAGATTTCCCTTTGAAACAATAGCTCTCAAAATGCTTACCAAAAGAGATTACCACATCAATATATTTATCAAGATATTGCGACTTATTTTTAATACTACATTTTATTTTGTTTCGCTAATTTAAATATTTTTTTTTTCAATGTTTATAGAAATAATTTAAGAGATTGAAAAATTCGTTCCCAATTGTTATTAAAAGAAGAACAATTGATTAATACATTCAGGACACAAATCACCAACTTATAATATTTATCTTATATTTAAAAAAAATCCTTGAAAAACTGTTCAGTTTTCAGTGAAAAAAAAAATTCAGTTTTTAAATCAGTTGTTATAAACATTCGAATTTGATTGTTAATCGCAAATATTAGCAGGTTTGGAAATTTAGTTCTTAGAAAAGTTTATGAAGAATGATGCTATTGGCAATGCTAAGTGAATATTTGAAAAAAAAATTATGTTCTAAATTACTATTTTTCTTTCAAATATAATTTAAAGCAATTAATTCAATGATAAATTAAGAAGTTATAAACATTAAAAAATTGAATGAAATAGTTCAACTTAAGTATAAATCATCATTAAGATATTTATTATGTCCTCGTACTTCAATAAATAAAAATAAAATGAAAATTAGTATAAAATGAAATTTAAGTATGTTGCAGCGTAAGAACAAATTAATTTTTATCAATATAAACAATTGGTTTTTATTGTATAAAATTGTGTTGCATTTTTTTCAATTAGTATTCGAAACAAATACATTCTTTCAGTTCTGTTAGAGTTTCAGGCTGATTTACAGCGATTCTAGCTCACAATATATAACTTTAATGTAGTCCAACCAGTCTCATACCATTCATATGAAATCATGAAATGACGGATGATGATACATTTCACGGGACATAGTATTTTTATATTTATGGGGATTTATAAATGACAGACGAGGACCTCTCTTGATGTTATAGTGCCACTTAAGAAAAAGAAGAGAACCACTAATAATTGGGATTCTCAAGTCATTTACCATAAAACAGTTGAAGCTTAATGATATACGAATGATATACGAAGTATGATAATTTGTTCCTTTATTCTTACGCTATAAATAACAGAAACTATTTACTAGTTACATATTTTCTATTGAAAGTTTAGGTTTGTACGTTGTCGGCAATATATTCCCCAAAGATTTGTTGATGCAATACCTTTCTCTTAAATCATTTTTGCTCTACCTTTTCTGACATGCAACAAAGGCTGTTCACCACAAACGGTTTGTTGTATTATAAGGCGTAGAATTTCAATTTTTTTTTTTCAATTTTTCAATTTCAATTTATTATTATGTCTGCCATAAGGCTACACATAGAATACTTATAATAATTTGACTTAAACCATAATATATACCTAAAACTAAACTAAAACTAAAACTCAGACAAAGGAAATTCATGAAAATAATAGTAGCTCATTGACTATGATGAGGAGGTCAAAAGGGAAATCTAAGACGATTACGGAAGGAGGATAAAGGGACGTGGAAATCAAACAAGTGGGAAGAGGAGTTAAACGATCGCAGAGCAAGCAACAATGGGTCAGAACGACCTGCTGCAGTGCGACGTCTGGGGATAATTAAGGGAGGACGAATACGGAGGGAACGGTTCGGAACATAGAGGGGGATCGAGGAAAGCAACATTGGAGAATCAATGCAATCGANCAACACCAAAAGCCACCCTTCCCCATTCCGACACCTCGTCCCGTAGTTAAGCAGGGATTCCAACCATTTACAGGGAAAAGAAAAATCCCGGTATGAAGGTCGCCCGGAATGCACTTGAAGATGGAAGTATCCCAAACAAAAAAAAAGAATCGGGTCAAAGTGTTTGCTGCTACCGGTCAGAAGGTATACACGGCAAAAGGGAAAGATTTAGAAATTTCCCAGCAAAAGGACACACCGCAGCGGAAAAAGGGATGTGATTTTCCACCACCTACACCATCTATTATCACTCGTTGCGTTACGGTTTGATCCTTCGCTTATCCGGGGGTGAGTGTGATTTTTACTTTGCCATGAGGTAAACTGTTGCAGAATTGATTGGAACTGGTAGGAAATGTGTGCACGGATCGGAAAGTAGAACGCCTCCCCCCGGGGGGCGGGGAGTTTACTTAAACAAACTGATATTTTTCAAACACGCCAAAACATGATGGATTCCCATGTGCATGTAATTTGTCGATATTTCACGCCGTCACTCGTCGAAAAAAAAATGGGATTTTTTCGTTGTTGTCGAATGAAAGATGCCCCTACACGGGGAGAGTTTTTCTCGCGTGTAGGATGATATATTTAGCCGGAAAAGTGTTTTCGTGTGGTTTGAGTTTTTTTTTATTTGTTTCATTTTTGAGTTTTGATGGTAAGGGTGCAGAACACTTCCCTGCAGTAAGTAAAGTTTAAGAAGAGCAAAAGCTGTGTGGCGTAAAGCGGATATCATAACAACACTTTCCGGTTGCTATCGTTACATATTCTTAGTACAGCGCAGAGTGCGGAATCTACTAGAATGGAAGCGAATGCAAGCATGAAAAAATGGCAAGCTTCTGACACAAATAAGGTACAAATAAACCCGGGTGAAGGTTTGTAAATAGCTACAAGTGCAAGAAAATGTTAGATAGAGGAAAAAAATGATAAACCACTAGAAGCACCTTTTTTGCCATGGAGTAGGAGTTTACCCGTGGTTACTTTTAGATATCCTTTGGGTGAATAACAGGCAAGTGTATTTTTTTCTTCCTTTCGTTTATACTTCTTTTGATCTCGTTGGTGGTTTTTCTTTGAAGGCTCGGATTTAAAGAAGAACAAGAAGTACTATTCTTGGCTTGCCTGTTTGTCTGTGTATGTGCGCGCGAGAGAGGGATTGATTTTTTGTACAATTTTTACCACTATTTTCCCACGGTTCCGATAAAGTCGCGTGTTGAACGCACGAGGCCAGAGTTTTGTTCTACTTTATGCGCACGTGTGTTTGCGTGTTTGCGTATGTTTGCTGTGACGCAGAATTTTTTTCCTCTTCTTCTTCTGCGCCACATTTTCCACTCCAAATGATGGATCACGATACGCGAGTGAGCAGTTACCTCAGCACGAGATCGATTGAGATTTTTCATCCTCAAAAACGTTTTTTTCCCTCGCACCGGTTCCGCTGCACTGCTTTGCGTGAAATCCATCCGCCACGAGATTTCCCACCAAGTCTGACCGGAAATTGATTACATTGACGAAGTTGCTTACATCGTACGCGAGTCGCGGTTTATGGAAAGGCTCCGGTGAACGATTTGCGGAAGGGTTTTTCGCACATTTTTCGCTTGAAAGAAATGAAAACAATTCCACTGGATGGGGAAACCCGTGTGGGAGGGGATTAGTAGTGGCACTTTGCTTGGAACGAGCGCACTTGCCTATGTTTACAACCCGATCCGAGATTTTCGCTCGATAAGTGGATGAATGACAAAAAAATAAATAACTGTGCTTGTGGTAACAAATACGCCTGGTTTCTCTTAGCGGCCGACAAATCGGTGAGTGATCGTTCTGATGTAACCGCTTTTGAAGAGGGGTTCGTTCGAGGTTTACAGATGCTTCCCATGTGGGGCTGTTGTAAAATTCGTGCTGAAAGGACATTTGCTTGACATGGGATGGGACGAGACATGTAATGAAATGGAAATTACGACTGCACATAGTTACATTTGTTTGATACATTATGCAGATTGATTGGTAAATGGAAGAAATCTGGTAAGATGGGATTTATTACAACAAGAAAAAAGTAATTTCTTACATTAAGTTTCATGGTAAAATACACCCAGTTCCGGCAGATTTTATTGTATATGTTTTAAGTAAGAACAGAAAATGAGTTAAACTTCTTTATTTATTTGATCATCCATGAAGATTTCCCTTTGAAACAATTGCTCTTAAGACGCTTACCAAAAGAGATTACCACTTCAATTTATGTATTTATCAAGATATTGCGACTTATTTTTAATACTCCATTTTATTTTGTTTCGCTAATTTCAAAATTTTATATTTTGTTTTTCAATCTCTATAGCAATTGTTTAAGGGATTGAAAAATTCGTTTCCAATTGTTTTTACAAGAAGAACAATGGATTTATACATTCAGGACACAAATCACCTGTTTTTAATATTTATCTTATCATTTTAAAAAATCTATGGAAAACTGGTTAAAAACTCAGTTTTTAAATCAGTTGTAGTAAACATTCAAATTTGATCGTTGATTGCAAATATTAGCAGATTTGGAAAATTAGTTATAAAAAAGTTTATGAAGAATAATGCTATTGGCAATGGTAAGCGAATATTTGAAATATATTTTTTATGTGATAAATTACTATTTTTCTTTCAAATATAATTTAAAGCAAATAATTCAATAATTGATTAAGAAGTTATAAACATTCAATTATTAAATGAAGTAGTTTAAAATTTCATGATGTTTATTATATCCTCGTACTTCAATAAATAAAAATAATTGAAAATTAGTGTATACTGAAAGCTTAGTATTTTGCTGCGTAAGAACAAATTACATTTAGTTTTTTTTTTTGTTAATTTATATAGCGCTTTTTTCAATTAGCGTTCGAAACAAATACATTCTTTCAGTTCTGTTAGAGTTTCAGGCTGATCTATAGCGATTTTTGCTCACAATATATAACTTTAATGTAGTCCCACCAGCCTCAAATCATCCATTTGGTATCATGAAATGACGGATGATGATACATTTGACGGGAAATAGTATTTGTATATTTTTGGAATATTATAAATGACAGACAATGACCTCTCTTGATGTTGTAGTGCCACTTAAGAAGAAGAAGAGAACTGCTCAATAATTGGGATTTTCAGGCCATTTACCGTAAAACAGTTGAAGCTTAATGATATACGAACTATGATAATTTTTTGATCTTTTTTTACGCTATGAATAACTGAAACTATTTACTAGTTACATATTTTCTATTGAAAGTTTAGGTTTGTACGTTGTCGGCAATATATTCCCCAAAGATTTGTTGATGCAATACCTTTCTCTTAAATCATTTTTGCTCTACCTTTTCTGACATGCAACAAAGGCTGTGCACCACAAACAGTTTGTTGTATTATAAGGCGTAGAATATTACTCGGTTGTAACGAATCTCAAATACCTTTCCCTTATACAGCGTGTGAACTTAGGTGGAATAATAACTTTCATCAATCTATACATCCAAGATGCACACAATCACCTTCAATGGTCATTCGTTGCAAAAGTGAGCGGCGTATCGGTCCGTGTGGTACACTCAATTACCCCCGAGGATCGTAAATTTACATGTCTTATGTAGGTGAATGTCTGCTCCCGTATCTGTACAACCATGTGCATGCTATCGAGCATGTAGGAAATGAGCTGTAAGATCGTGCTGCTGGTAAAAATGGCACATCCAACGTACCTGCAACCATCAAAACCCACAAAAGCATCGAACGGGAACGGGCCGGCCAGTGAAGTCTTGGACTCATCAGACTTCCCCAGGTACAGCAGTGTCCATAATGTTGCCCTTCTGTGGCGAATGTCAAAACGGGAAGCAGAAGGACACGGTTCATGTTTCACTGGTACCCAATGGTGGAACGAAATTCCTGTTCTGTTAGTTTTGCTCCGAGCAGGACGCATGTTTTTGCCTTGAATGATCTCAATAAAGGAACGATGGAAAGATTCTCCAAGGTTAATAAAATTTCACCGAACCTCATCCAGCCCAGTGTCCGTAACACTTGCTTCTTGAGATAAAGCGTCCGGTGTGAACCCGTTTGGGGTTGTGTGTAGATCGTTTCGATGTACATAGATCGTCTTGATAGTCTCCCGAGAGGATGATTTTACGCAAAAGAACGACCATATCGGCTCGGAAGGTGGGACCTGCACGGTAACGGCAACACGGGATTGGAAAGAAGAAAATACGCATTCCATTCTTAAATCGTACATTTAGCTTGAAGGAGGGAAGTTGTGCTGTCGGAAAAGCGGAAGCAAAATGGCATTTTTTCCCAATAAACATGTATGATATCAATATTTCTTACCATCGTGTTCGCCTCAAAACCACTCGAGCAGTAAACACTCACATAGACACACACACCGTTTTACAGACACTCTGATACGGTCCGGACGGAAGTGATGGCGGTCGATCTTTTGCCAGTTCCCGGCGACAGTAGAAGGAAGCTGCCTTCTCACTTCCTGAGCCTGTGTATGTGCTTTGCTTTCAAAAGTGTGCATTTGAGAAAATAATAATAAAACAGCGATTGGTTTGGTCACACACAAACACACACTCACACGGCACACAAACGGCAGAATACATGCCGAGGACACGATTTCTTTATCCCTGCCGGGCTGGGCATGGACAGGAAACAACCGCAAGCGGAAGCAACATGAAACATAATAATATTTTCCCGTGTCCCGTGATTGAAAACTGAACCGAGCGGAAAGACCGAGATCTACCTCAAGGACTGCACTGCACGAAACATATCCGGTGTGTGTCTCCATGCGTGTGTGTGGGTTTATGTTTTTCTTATAATACATATCTATCCGTGACTTTCTTTTTACAACAGCTTTGAGGGTACGGTAAAACATGCCGCACAAAGCACTCAAGTCAAGCGACTTTGGCAAACGAAGGATAAGAAGATTGAAATTGAAGAAACGCTGTTCCTCGGATACCCTGTTTTCTATCACCCTTCTTTGCTCCGTCGTTTGCAGGTTTTGACGTGAGCGACATTTCGAAGGACAAAGTCTTCGCTTTGCATGCAACCGGCTCGATATTGTTAGGATATTAAAAATGGAACAATCTTATAGGCCCATGTGAGCAAAAACGGTGTGTGCATGATAAAGTGTTTTCAATTAAATTCGCCCTGAGCCATGACATCNGAAGATTGAAATTGAAGAAACGCTGTTCCTCGGATACCCTGTTTTCTATCACCCTGTGTTCCTTGCTCCGTCGTTTGCAGGTTTTGACGTGAGCGACATTTCGAAGGACAAAGTCTTCGCTTTGCATGCAACCGGCTCGATATTGTTAGGATATTAAAAATGGAACAATCTTATAGGCCCATGTGAGCAAAAACGGTGTGTGCATGATAAAGTGTTTTCAATTAAATTCGCCCTGAGCCATGACATCGGGTGTAATGGAGGCGCCCAGTCACTCACAATTGCATGAATGCTTTCTCGTGTTGTTTTGTGTGTGTGTTTTTTTTTATTTCCAACGTTAGATAGAAAATTTTAAATTTTCCACAATTTTTTATATATTAAACAGATTCTTTAAAGCGAAATCCGCTCTGAGCCATGTCAACGATTGTAATGGAGGCGCCCAGCCAATCACAATTGCATGAACGTTTTCTCGGGTTGTTTTGTGTGTTTTTTTATTTCCAACGTTAGATAGAAAATTTTAAATTGTCCACATTTTTTTTATATATACATATGTATAACAGATTCTTTTAAGCGAAATCCGCTCTGAGCCATGACAACGATTGTAATGGAGGCGCCCAGTCACTCACAATTGCATGCACAATTGGTTTATTTACTTTACACGCTCTATAAATAGAAGGCTTTTAATTTACCCCTAAATTTACGAATTTAAAACAGATTCATTTAAGCTGAAGTTCTATGTATAATTTTAACCTGACTCTATCTTTAAAGATCCTGTCGGCCTGCGAACCGTGCCTGTCTTATGTGCATAATTTCAATAAGAGCTTTTTTAACACAAAATAATAATCAATTGAATCATGTACGGTATTCATTTTTACAATTACTGTTCTGAAATTCATCTTAAAAAACAGACCTATTTTTAGTGAATATTTGTGTCCTGACATAGCGCACTGTTTATTGATATTTTATTTAAATACTTGAATACCATTCGTGGAACAGTTTTACGCTCTGTTAATTTTTGTTTCTTTTTTGTTTCTCATTCTTATCTCGATTTGATTGATTTGTTTTAATTTTTGTTTTCTGTAATGGTTTTTCTTAGAATTTTTTATTTGTTTTTTTTTATTAGTTTTTGTAATAACACCATGAAAGGTAATGCTTTATTTTCATAACCTATTTTCAACCAAAATCAATACGCTGCAGAATTTATTCAGTACGGAACGAAATCTCACAAAAGCGTGACATTCAAGTTCTGCAGTGTGCTCGTTTGTTTTAGCAAAAAGTCAAGGCTGTGCAGACTGGGGCTAAAATTTCATTGTTGCCCTTTCGAAATGCTACCATTAAGGGTACAGGCAGACTGACTGTGACAGCAGGGCGTACTGGCGCTGGATGGGCGGAAAGTGAACATCCTTCCGTGTGACAAACCACGCCACGGAAACACACACATATACGCTCACGGAAATACCCATAAAGAGAAAAAGTAGGTCGTGGCTGAAACCACCAGTAGATTTCGTTTCCATTAGTTCTCATAGTCGTCACCGAAAGTGCTACCTTTGCGTTGTGAGTCGTTGGACTGTGCAGCCGTCCGTACTCTGACGTCATGTCTGCAGTGCATCATGCATTCCTGATTTTGGGGAAAGTTTATAACCACTTTGCTGCTGCTTCTACTACTACTACTGCTGCTGTTGCCAGCCGCACGGAACCAAAGGCATTCCAAAAAGCTTCCGAAAACTCGTCCAGCTCGAACATTTTGGTTGGACATTTGCATCAGACCTCGGGGTAAGCTTGCGAACGGTACAGCCGGGAGGCTGTAAACATGGATAAACTTTTCCCACTTCATGTCCTGTGGCACTGTGCGACTATTGTGGCACAGCCTTTTTCAAGGTATAGACCTTATACGAGGCACGGGTTATTGAAACCGATCCTGTCCCAACCGTAACATCACATTCTGGGTGAGTTTTTGTTAATGCTTGATCCTCTGACTCGTTTATTTCGGTAGTCTTCCGAAATAGTTAAAAAGCAGAATCTATACGGGAGGAAAAAACAGATCACTTCGCTAGGTATCTGTCCTGCCGATGCATCCAAGCATCCGGCAGCCATACTGTAAAAGCTTTTGCTCGTCCTACTGCGGATTGTTCCGGACAGTGAAAGTGAAGGTGCAATAGTTAAAGAATCCACCACTAACCCGGATGATGGAAATGAAAGCCATGCGCATCCCGCTGCATCTTTTGGTCGATGCACTATCCACGATGACACAGCGGTGCAGTTGCTAGCCGTTGCTACGGAATGTGCCTAGCGACTGATCCGAGTGGAAGCTATCTTCACCATCGCACAGACCAGCGGAATGAATTGTAATGCCCACAATGTTCGCTCAGGCAACGAATATCGGTTTTGCAGTTGGAACGATTCGTGCTGCGGGAATGTGATTGTTTGCGCGGCCGAGTAGAAAATCGATCGGAATCTTGGTGAGTGTCGTGCAATGGCAAGCAATGGCATTTCGATGGACGCACTCTATTGCTGGACACGTTTTGAGGGAGTATGAGATGGAGACAGGAATGACGGTGGCTGTTGCAATGTTATTTGCAGAACCGGAAGCAGCGTGGAGCTTAAAGTGCAGTGAGTTAAATGTATTACAATGAGATTTGTTTATTTTACTAGCTGCAGCAGGAAATAGTTTATTGTGAAATATACAGACAAACTGAGATTCACTATCCGTCTACGGGTTAATCAAGTCAAGGGAATCCAAAACGGCAGGCCAAGACCTCTTCAGAGGTTGTAATTGAGATTTATTAATTTATTGTGAATTTTACGCAAAATTTGAACAAGCTCTTGCGCATGAAATACATATTAAATGATCATTTACTATTTATTATTAATCACTTTTTGTACATGGAACATAAAATAGCCATGTTGCACTTATTAGCCTGTTACCATTGAGAATAAATCTGATATAAAGACGTTCAATAATTTTTGTTTTCTTCTTTTTGAATTACTACTTTATGACCTAAGTCATGTCGGCCATTTCTGGCCTGCTAGATTTATGTTTGCCACGTAACAATGTTGTTTGTCTTATATTGCTTATTTTGATTCTTGATTTGAATATTTATTTCCAACATGGGATATTAAGTCGTTAAAGAATTAAATACTGTAATTGAAATGAAAGTAGTCGATGGCGAAGTTTTCCAGCTCATTGTTAAATATGAATAGGTAGATCATAATAAATACATCATCAGCTTTTGTACTTTGATTGTCGAAATTTGTTTTAAAATCTTAGTATTAACACATTTATAATAAATAATCTTTTTTGTAACATTATATTAGTAAATTCTCGTGTGTTGATATTCTGAAAATGAATTACTTTAAGATTCTTGTTGCAAAAAAATTACAGTACTTTTTTGTCTTCATTTTTTATATTATCGGAGATCAATCGCACGATTCTGTCGTGCTTGGAATATATTTACTTTTATCAAGCAAAGTGTACAACCACCAACGGCATGGGGGATAGTCTTCATTTATTTTAATATGGCTTACGATAAGATTTAAACTTTCCACTAGAAATCTCTAATTTTGTAGGATTATTTTCACAAACATCTGCCTATCGCTGAAATCTTCCCGCTTCTTGTCCAAAACCTTCCCTTAGCCGAACGTTTAAACTCAATCCAATCCCTCACCGTGTACGCTTTACCATGGTGTGGTTTGCTGTTGCCTGCTTTTTTCGTTCTTGTGCCATAAAGTTTGATGGACAATTTTATTGGATTAAGCTCCGCCAACGTTGGATTTTGGATTGTGCAGAAAATTTAACCAAACGCTCGCCGTGTGCGTCGTCTGGCCAATTGCTATCCGCGCCGGTTTCGAAACAACATGCTACGCTCGATAACCACATCGATTGAATGTTATTAGCATAAAACCGTCGACAATACTGCGAACACATCACAGTTCCTCTTGGGCGCTTGGCGTCTTCGTTTGGCTTGCGTGCCCGTTGCTATGCTACCGTAGGATAGGTCACGTGATGTAGACGAGGACGATGATGATGATGACGTTGGCTGATGAAGCCGTTCGGTAGAGCTTGGCTGCGATAGAAAGGTCATCGATGGATGGGATGAGTACGGATGGGAACTGATCCAAACATATCCTCCTTTTCATCCGACTATTCAACGATAAAGCTACGGGAAAGCTCAAAGTACAAAATACAAAGCATCAACAACAATGGATATTGGTAGCGGTTGTACCACTTTCCACCCGTCACACGATCATGTTCGATCCATTGTTTCAAATGCCCGAGTGAAAATGTACGCAAGCGACCGGATGGGCTTAAGCTTCGACGGTGGAAAACATCGCTACGATGTCTGAAAAGTAGCACAATAAAACAGAAAATTTCAACCATTTTGACGACGACTGCGGATGAGAAGTTGGATGGAAAAGCTTGTTTCTTTTGTGATGGTGCTCGCCTGATCCGGTATAAGTCACAACTTACCACAAGCACCAACATGCCCAACCTCCCATCCGGGCGGTGCTAACAGTATCTTCCGTAACTCCGTTGTGCTTTTGGTGGGAGGGAAATTATTAGCAAAGTTTGTTACCACAGCTATTTCTTTCAAGCCTGACGAAGAACACTCCGGGACATTGACCCTTGTGTTGCGTTTCGGGGAGATAACTTCGCGAACCAACTTTCGGCTGCTTGCTTTGAATTGCTAACTTTGCTTTAGTTTCTTGCTGCTGGTTTGCTTGTGGCGCGAGTGCTTGACTGATCGGACCGATAGACCGAGATTTGATGAGCATGGACCACCGTGCGTGGAATGTTTGAACAATCCTTGTGCTATGCAAACCACTCGAACCATCACCCGGTCTCCGTAGCGATAAAATCGGTACCACCAATGAACGGCATCGACGACAACTTTCGGCTGTTTATCGTACTCAAGGCGCTAATCTTATCGCGGGTTGGTGCGTATTTTGGTTTCAGCAAGTTTTAAATTGCGATATTTTATCGATGCTGCACGCGCACTTGTAACTCAGCACCGTGATGGTGTTGGTGCCAAAAACCGCGCACCAAAGACAAAAGAGTAAGCCTTTGCAATGGGTAGCGAGGCCTTTTGTTTCCTGTTCCCGGGTTCGACGATACGGACGCCACGAACGCCACGAAAGAAGTCAATCAAAAGTCAATTTTCCAACTTGAATTAACTCGCGCCCGCCGCGTACTACGTGGAAAGTTGGCCTGGATTACTTTTTGTGCTCGATTTCAGTTGCCTCAGCAGCTGGAAACTCCCTGTTTTTTTGGGGATGGGACCAGGGTGTGTTTATGACTCTTTTGCTTGTTTTCGCAATGAGGGGGTGTATCTATCGTCTTGAATTAGACGCTATCTGAAGCATGTCCGGCGGGTTGCATACTGTTTCGGGCGCACAAAACTTTTAAGTGACATATTTTCCAAACGAACGGGGTTTGTTTCGCTTTCGCAGTCATTAGCTGTGATGGGGGGGTGGAAGCGAATGTCCAAATGAGGCTTCAGTTGTTTGCCGTTGCGATCAATTAGATTTGATGATCATTAAAATTGATTTCTTTGAACGGATTGAATATTATCGTAAAAAGGAGTATAGCTTTTTAAACGATTTTTGATGTATTTCCTTTATTGCTAACGGGTACTTTGGGTTCACAGTTGGCAATTATGAACGTTTGATGCTGAAATGGTTTCTCAATCTCATACTTCTCATCACCCTCGTTTAATATTTCGCTCCAAATGAATCGTTAGCAACGTTTTCTTTTCACAACCAATGCTGCCATTTACCATTTTGTTGCATATTCAATCCGGATCATAAACATCTTTTCCAGTGAAGGCAAGCTTTGCGTGCGAACTGTTTTGATTCAACCCAAAAGCAAATAGCTCGTTTGCGTTGAATGTACCGTTCGGTTGACTTTTAGCACAACTCGCACACAGCCGGATGTAGCAGACGAGTTTTTGAGCGAATTCGATTAATTTTCCAAATGAAATTGATGCTCCAAAATGGTAAATATTTGCACTCGCGCCATCACGATGCCGTTCGTTCTCCGGTACCACCCGGAACGTGTGATATTTACGTGCGAAAGCTTGAGACAGTATCGGGCAAACGTTCCTTACCCGTGCGTTAGTCAAACAGAAGTTCTTATCTGCTTCTCACCTGCGTAATGGTAAATATGCTACGATATGATATGGTTGCCAGCTGCCAGTACCGATCCAAAAACCGAATGCTTCGGGTTGCGGAAGTTTGCTCTCTTCTTCGGTGCGAAAGTTTTAGGCAAACCGTCTTGGCACGGTGAGTGGCGGTACACGACGTATTGCTTGTCTTGTTATCTTAATTAGATCCATAAAACGAAAGCCAACTCAGCTGTGCTGTTTGACTTTTGCTGGTTTGGATTGGCTTCCAGATCGGTGGGTTCGTTTTATGGCACAACACTCGACTGTATAACGCTGTGATTTTGTTCAATAGCAGAAGCGAAGGTTTGGTGTCGCTGTCGAATGGTGTATAGCTTTAAGTATTTAAATAATCATGAGAAATTTTTAGCAGCTCAGAATTAGATTGTGTACAAGATCATTCTCACTCGATAGTTTTGGAGATTTGGAAAATACGATTTTTTTAGGATCTCAGTCGCTAAAAAACGCTCATAAAATGTCATGCTATTGATCAGTTGGTCTTTAATTGGTCCTTAATTGGTTGCGCCTATGAGTATGCAATATGTGGACAATCTATCTGTAAGTAACGTAAATGACAGTTGTGAGGAACATATTTAATGTTAGTATACGTTTAAAGCGTAGAGAGATCCAGTAAGAATCAAACGACTCGTAATAATGTATTTAAAGCTTTAAATAAATATTTAGCCTTTGTAGAATCGAAACAAAGATATAAAACTTACTGGAAAAGCAGGAACGCTATAAACAACCTTCCTGTAGAATAAACATTTACATCAATCGCATGGACTAACTTCAATATGAATAAAATTGTATAGAGATAAAGAGATATTTGCAGAGATAATGCAAATAGGAGCAATTCTTCATAAAATTGTAAGATAAAGTTTATCTTCTCACATCTCTGTTTCACAAAGCTGACTAGTATTTCACCAATCTACGACACTGGTTTACGATCGTCATTCGAATGAAACTACCACTCCCACAACTTAGACAACGAGGTATTATAGTTTACAATCTGCTCTGCTTATAACAAAACATCCAGCTGCCCCAACTGCACTAAAAACTCGAAAAGACAAAAAAGCAAACATACGAATACGAACAGCAAACGAATACCTTAGGAGCTGGAGCTGGAAGGAACTGGAAATCGTGCAACGGATTTGTTCTCGATTTGATCCATTGAAGAAGCGTCTGCGTTGTCATCAGATCAGTATGCTACAATCGGGCTACAAGGAATACAGAACCAAATCCCTCCCATCAAAACGCTACATTTTCGTTTATGTATTTGTGTTGCTGCGTTGAAACATTTATTATTATCATCTTCTCGTTTCGTTTCACGATATCCTTTTTCTTCGACTTCCCGTCGTTCGATCGTTTGATAAAGCCCTGTAAAAGGCGTCGTAGCACCAATCTCACTTACAATATGTGGGAAATTTGTATGTTTGTGTGTGTGTATATGATTTGTCTGNGATCCATTGAAGAAGCGTCTGCGTTGTCATCAGATCAGTATGCTACAATCGGGCTACAAGGAATACAGAACCAAATCCCTCCCATCAAAACGCTACATTTTCGTTTATGTATTTGTGTTGCTGCGTTGAAACATTTATTATTATCATCTTCTGGTTTCGTTTCACGATATCCTTTTTCTTCGACTTCCCGTCGTTCGATCGTTTGATAAAGCCCTGTAAAAGGCGTCGTAGCACCAATCTCACTTACAATATGTGGGAAATTTGTATGTTTGTGTGTGTGTATATGATTTGTCTGTTATTATGTTTTATGTGTGTACGTGTACGTGTGCGTGTGTGTGTGAGTGGATGTGAAAATGGACGACGAATCCTTTACGGCGGTCGAAACGTGGCGCGATTTTGGGAAGCTGATCGCGTGCCTTAATGCTATTTATGCACACTTACGGTCGGGCGTTCTGTTTCGTACGTATCTTTATAAAACGCTATTCAACATTGTGTGTGTGTCTGTATGGTTTGGTTTTTTTTTCTTACTCACCCGGGTCCATCTTATTTCCATTGTGTGGAAGATGGAGAATAAAGCTGGCTTTCAAATATTTGAATGATTTTGTGTTTTGTATAAACATTTCATTTTTCAGAATTATATTGCATGAAGTAATGTGTTTGTTTCCTATGCTTCCCAATTGTTTTCTTTTTGTGTGTATGATCGGTTGAATCGTTTTTAATGTAGTTTGCTTTGCAAATAATGATGAAATCGATTGCACTAGTTACCATAACTATTCTCAATCCCTTTTTTTTCGTTTATACTAATTGTCTAATGATTTTCTTTTTATTATTTTGCTAAATAGATTCTAAACTAGCTGGTTTCCTTTCAGTTTTCCACATTTTTTTGTCACGTAGAACTATAGGGTTTCCTTTTGTGAAGGAGAAGGAAAAGGATAGGGACTAACAAGGGAAACGGGGAAGAGGTTGGTACGACTCAAATCACGTAACTGCTTCACTGTTCTAGGCTGTACACATCCACTTACGCAAAACAGTTAATAAATACTGGTTCAAATTCACTCTATAGTCAATATCTACATGCGCGGTTCCCAGTTTTGGAACTGGATTTTTAGGTTTTAAAATTTCAATTCAAAACTCCTTACGCCTTGCAGCAGGTGATACAATTCCCGGAAATGTTCACCCAGGTTGTAGAAACAACCCTTACAGTAACTTTAAATATCGTTTCACATACGATAAATCCTCCAGATACACTCTTTAATTTTTGCTACACTTTTAAACACAATTCTTCGCAATTCCCTTCTCAATTCACCAGCCGTGTTGTGGAACACGTTCACCTGCACTGGTGAAGTAAGGGCGAAATGTTAGGGATCGTCTACATCCTTCCGTTTCATTCGGGGCGGCATCGTGTCTTATTTACAGTTGAGATTTATTCTCCCGGTACGGTCACGTGTACCATCCCGAATGGGCGCTTGATTTGGATGTCGACCTCGGGCAGCAATCGATCGGAAGGGGCATGCACGGGTTACGGTAAAAAAGAAAGGTTCTAAAATCCAGAAGAAGCAGCAAGCAAACGGTACCTTTTTTTTGGAACTAATCTTGCCTCCCCGTTTTTGGTGTAGTCTGAATGCTAGCAAAATCTGTACCAGCGAAAAGGAAAGGAACAAAAAAGGCTAAGCTTGACTTTAACTTGTTGCAATGGTCGAAAGCTTTCTCGTGCTGGTTGTGATTTTTTCGCCCTTCTTAAACGATGGAAATGGCAAAGATTTATTGATTGGAAAATGGTGAAATGGCTGCAAATGCTTCCAATCGATTGAGTTTATGTTTTTTTTTCCTTCTTCTTGGTATCTGGTTTGTGAGAAGTGAGTAAATGAAGAATTATTGCATTGCCAATCAACTGCATGAAGGAATTGAGCAGGACCACGGAACATTTTTAGCTTGAAAAATACAAACTCATGCATCCTGATTTACCGTCCGATCGATTGTTTGCACCCTGTCGACGACAAGGCGTTCGCGTTCCTTTCGCTCGAACCGATCACCGTTTTCTCGATCAGCCGCGTTTAGCATTTTACGTTAGCATTTATGTCTTCACACAGCTTCCTGGTCGTCGTCAGCTGTGCTGTACCGGTGCTATACGGTTACCTCCTGGATCTGGACGCGTTTCTTGAGCGTGGCCGTACTGCCAGCGGGCGGTCCAGCAGTGTTCCCTGCGTTGGCTGTGGCAATCGGTCCACTACCGTTCGCATGGTGATGCGCATGATGGTGATGGTGGTGCTGATGCTGATGATGTTGGCCACCCATTGCCGATGGGCTTCCGGTGGACGCCGCCGTAGTCGAGCTCACCAGGTCCACCGTTATGACGTTGCTGTTTGGTTGCGGTGACAGTGCTGCCAACTCGCAGCCCTGCTGCTGATAGTGATGCTGATGGTGGTGGTTGCTGTTGCTGTTGTTGCTATTTACAAGGATGGACGTCAGTGGAGCGATGGAAGTGGATGCCGTACCGGAGGATGTGGAGGCATTGCTACTGCTACTGGTCGTTGATCGGATCGGTGGAAGGGGCGCTTTGCTGGCACGTGGCAACGTTTGATGATGGCTGACGGTAGCTGTCGGCGTTATTGTCACTGCCGTGTGGGCGACGCTACTACTGTGCGGTGAGATTATCTGCGAAAGAAAAGGTAGGAATGGCGGGAATTATTGACTGCTCATTAAAACTGGGATGCTGTGAGGAATATTGCGAAATTTATTTTGGGAACAAAAGTTCATCCTCAATGTTAAAAGAAGTAATGGGATATTTTTGGAAAAATTGTACTCTGACGTATTGCTTTAAATATGTGTTAAGACAGAAACACGCTTTTATACCTCTCGCTATGTAAAACGACCAGGAAATAACGATCAATTTGTAGCTTCTTTCCTGAAAGGAGACGTTTACTTCGCAACTGGGTATTGAGGAGATTTACATAACCGATTTATTTTATTATATTGGGTTTTCAAACTAAATTGCAATTGTGTAAATGAGGCGTGCGGCGGAAAATGAGTATTTTGAAAAACGTCATCAAGGCAATTTTGTAATAACTCTTCACGTGCAGATCGACTCATGGCGCAGTCTAACGAAGAAAATTGCTCAAGTGGCTAAATTTACAGAACTGGAATGT
>CM028126.1:22900734-22929847 GCA_016254315.1 Anopheles parensis
CTTCCGGAATCACTCACCCAACCGTCATACAGCCGGGCGTGCCAATGGCAGTTGGGAACGGTTCACTTGCGTTCGAAGAAACGGCAAGGTTCACAAGGTCGAGAATAAATTGAAAGGAGAGCTTTTTTTTGTTGGGGAGGGACGAAAGAAATTGATTCGTATTGCACAGAAAACAAGAGAAGAAAAGAAACGATCCACGACGGAATTGTGATGTGCGAACGAGACGGAACTGTGACAGGAGAAAGGTAGAGCAAGCTTTGGGACAGCTGTACCTTTGCGTAGTGTCATTCATGGGTGAGCAACCTGCAATGGAGGTATCAGTACAGGGGGCGAGGAGGGGTACGGGAGCAAAAATAAAACGTCTGTACCCGTCTGGCCCGCAAGGACGGGAACGGAAGCCACCACAAACCGGGCCACCAACCGGTGCGGAAGGAAACCCCCCTTCCAGTGCACATCGCTCACCTCTCCCTCACTAGTTGGTTGCCCTCTTTTTGTGGTATTAATGGAGTCCATTAACGACATTCAGCTTCCATTATTCGTCAGCAAATTGAGATGAATGAACGATGGCATCGTCCGGCTTTTCTTTTTCTGCAACACTGGATTCGATCGAACCGGCGTGCTTTTTGGGGAAAGTGCTTGGGCGCACAAATAAAAAAAATAAGAGAGGCAAAACTCCAAAGGATCGGGTGCTGATGAAATGAACGTGGTTTTGTGACGTTTATTGGCATTTCCTTCGGTCGAATTAATGTTGACCTAAACAATCACCCGTGGAGCAGAGGGTACACTGCAAACAAGGGGGTGGTGGTGGGTTCGGTTCGGTATGGGTAAAAAACAGATTTGCAATCAGGCAAACCCCGTCTTTTCGGTACCTTCAGTGATTATGCTGCAGAGCTATGTTAAAGGATTATCGGAATTCATTCAACCGTGCGATGAGGGCACGCCGGTAGAATCCGGTATGTACCAATGTTCGGAGCAATTTGAACGAAAAGATGAAAAGAGTTTCGTTGCTTCTCTCTACTTAGCAAAAAAGGAAAAACCAATCATTATGTGATGCTTTGGTATGTTTAGAAAATGTGAAAGAAGTAGTTTTCCTAATGAATTGACTGATGAAGTAGAGATTCATTGGTTGAGCACTTTTTTGGTTTATGTACAAATAGAATAGTTGATCACTTGACTAGTTTTTTGGGGTTGATGTTATCCAGTTAGTCATTTCAAACAGATGCATCTTAATTAAACAAACTAGAAAAATAAAATATTTACATGGGAAAAACATTCGGTGCAAAGAGTGTTGGTAATGAAAAAAAACGTGCAGGGAGTTAGGGACCATGCTTCAAATTTTATAATGTTTTATGATGATTGATGCTAGCAACGTTCGTTGCATCATTTATGTTTGAAATTTACATTAGTTACGAACAATGTAAAAAAAAAATAATTGAGCCACGACTTTTAGATATTTTTCCACATATTTGAAAGCTTATATTGGGACACATTTATGAGTAAAAAAAAAAACATAATACTTAATTATGAAATCTGGTCCAATGATCCAATAACTATGAACCTCTATTAGCAATTGGACTACGACCCACAAACATGAATAATGCTTAATATTCAGTTTTGGGCAATTCAAGTCAGATATATCCGAAGTTTAGGGCATTATAGAATATTTAGAGTTCTAGAACTCACAAACGCCTTTAAGATCGCTGTCCAAAACTGCCAACACAATTTTTTAGTATCGTTTATGTAAAAGAACAATACAAGATAATGACCCGAGATTCATTACTGATTTTTAACTGAGTTACAGTTATCAAAGCCTTGGAAATTTGGATGGAAACAACTTAAACAAATTTGCTTGCGATTTCTCCGCCTTTACATATACGCTCGAACACTTTGTACTGTTCGCTAGTCAGATCGGTTCTGGAGTACTGTTGAGTTACCGGTCGCTCTGAACAAAAACTCATATTGAAGGTTTTTAGGTGATGCAGCATTCGTCATGTTTGCTGTACGCAAATCACTTGGTAAATTCCCCTTCTCTCTGCTTCGATGTGAGTTCAGATATCAGGTGCTTCATTTGGACCCTCTGGATGTTCGACGATCTCATCTTCAATTCTTCCTTATGGCCGCTCTTCTCTTCGGTCAGACCCTCCCGCTTTGCTCAGGCTTGGTTCATTTAGAAATGGGGCACTTTACTTTATAAATGGGGCACTTTGCTCCAGGATGTTCGACAAGCAATAGGAGAAGCGAAAACATAATTATCTGCATAATCCATAAGTGTCCTCTAGTCAGCTGGCAAAACGGTTAAGTTTACCTAAGTCGACTGACGGAGTGGATCCATGTATCGTCAACTGCAATTGAGAGTCATTCGGAAATTCATGGCTAACCCAAACATCTCGGGCTACGATTTAGCCAAAAATCTTACCGCAGACCTATTGTACCGTGAAACCGACTTCGAGAAGATTTTAAGTGTTTTCCAGCAAGTAAACATCCCAATCGAAATTTGAAAAAAAAAACAAACAATGACCAGAAATATTGTGGAATATTCTAATTTAATTTAAATTCTTTCAATTCTAATTTAATTGTTTTTATTTATCAGAATTTGCAATTCCGTCTCTAGTACAACATTTTTCTTTAAAAGACTTTGACCAGTTTCACACGATTGGACTGGGTATCGTAGCAAGAACTGACTATCTGGCTAGTGACCTTAGAGGTCGTTAAACCAACAAGAACTTTGATGGGCTGGTCATATGATAAGAATGCCACTTGATAAGCAATGAACCCTAAAAAATCTATAAAACAGTCTATAAAATAAGAGTGAGTGTTTTATTGCTATTTCCAAATGATAATATTACGACAATTTTGAATAATTGCTTTTCGAAAGGATATATAGGTACGACGAAAAAGGAAACAAATTAGAGAAACTATGAAAAAAACTTAATGACCTTTACCGGACGTGGACGAACAGTTGTGCAATTTGGTCGGATTTAATTAATAATTTCAATCGTGGATAATAAATATTAATTTAATCAAATAATTCAAACAATTATTTACCTGTTTTATTCAATTCGAGAAATTACGTATGCTGTGCGACTTTTAATTGTATATTAAAAACTTTTCAGTGAACCAAGCAAAAAATAAAACATTTTGTTAGATTAATTCCACCGAAAAAATAGAACAAGCTCTCTGTGAACACACCAAAAAAAAGCCAGCAATCAAAATTCATGATCATTTTAAAACTGCTTTCGCTCTAATGCGCCCCTGACTGAATTGTCGGGTTACAAACAATACCGCTTAAACGAAACCATTTTGTTTGCAACGAAGCGAAACACACTGTTGTAACACTTCGTTTCGTCTGGGCTCTGGGCGGTAGCAATAAAACCAAACGAGGGACAAAAACTTTCACGTACGCTTTCGCTTAAGCAATTCCCCTTTAACTCCCGTCCGTAGCACGCACGTACGCCTTTTTCCCAAAAAATAACATACAGAAATACAAACAAACAAAAAAAAACAAGCAGCAAAATCCGTTCCAGCCGTAGTAGTACGGCCAGGTTAGAAGGATTTTGTTTGTACCGAAGTCAATGTTGTGTGTGGTGAGAGTGCTTTTTTCCTTCTATTCGCCCAACCCACTTTCGCACGCTTTTTCTCCAGCTGCGCAAGTTAGCTTTTAGCGAAACATGTGGTCAAAGTTAAGCACGGTGAAGCGATTTGATTTATTCAACAGCCGCCATCGTCGGGCTGTCAACGAAGGGTCTCGGTAGCTTGTACGATCAATTTTTAAACCAAACAAAAAAAAACTTTCCAAAAGCTACAGCGGGGCTAAAGTGATGCCTTTCTTCGTGTAGCCACATGGTTGAAGGCCACCTAGAGCTGGAGAGAGACCCTTTTCCTTTGCCATCGTGTGTGCAATTGGTGCGTGTTTTTTCATCTTCATTCGTCACAGCATCGCACAAGACAAACAGCACTGGAGGCAAACGACATTTGAGGAGCGATTTAACTTGTTTCGTTTGGCACATCTTCTCGTGCATGTTTTTACTGTACACGTGAGCAAGTCGAACGGGATTCGAAAAAAAAGAAATGAAGATTAAACATGGCAGCGCTTTCGGGAATAAATCAATCATTGTTATTTGTATTTTATCTTTTTTTACCGACCAACAATCGAGAGGTGATTTTGTTTTTTTTCCCCATTTTGTTCAGCAATATACGAACGATATCAGTTGGTCATAAGTCATCAGGGTCAGAAGAAACTGACAGAAAGGACGACCTTATCGGGGTGTTACATATATAAAAAAGAAAAACCAATTCCACTCACCTGTTGTTGTGCCGAATACTGCTGTTGCTGCTGCTGGTGTTGGTGCCGACTGTTTGTGGAGGAGTCGTAGAAACTCCCCGTGCCGGATCGTCCGAGCGTACCGGTGCGCAGATGGGTAGATGTCGGTGGCGAACCAAGCTTCGTCTCTTTCGTCCCACTTGCAGCGCCTTGCAGATGCTGATGCAAATGATGATGGTGATGCTGATGATGTACGCCTCCAACGCCCGTACCCGAACCATTGTTGTTACCGGCCGTTCGCTTCGGTAGTGTCGCGTAACTGGGCGGTGGTTCAAACGTACGTTTCACTTTGACCGGCGATGGAGTCGGTATGCTCGTGAGTGGAATTTCTGTCGATCGCACAAATACAAGATTAATCAGTGCGCTTGCACGCGGGAAGGGTGTCAGAGAGCAAGCAAGATTTATTGGCCCCGACACTTACCCGATTCGTCCGGCGTTCCGTTACTGCCCGAAAGGGAGGCGGATGTACCGGTCGTAACGCCACTACCACCGACCGTTCCGCTCGATTGCGATGCTTGCGATTTCCGTTTCGTGCGGTCCCGCTGGTAGTAGATACCGGCAAAGATCAACATGTTGAGCAGCAGCAACAGACACCCAACGCCGACCGTTACGCCGAGGGCAGCTGTATAGCTGTTTAAAAATCGAGACAGAGAGAGAGAGAGAGAGAGCGAGAGAATGAGAAAATCCAAAAAGGAAATTACACTTTCGCTCGCTAGATGGCGTGCATCAATCATGCCTACCTGTAGTAGTGCCGGTTGGCAAGCTTTTCCAGCAGTTCCGCTTCCTCCTCCTCGCTGAGCACGTTCCCGATGGTGTCACCTGGACCACCGCCACTCTCCTGCAGGACCTCGCCCATCGTCGGATCCGGTGTACATTCGGTGCCGAACGATTCCTGGCGCGATTCCTGCGCATCGTTTATGATTCCGTTCTGGTAGAGCGATCTCGGACGACTGAACGATTCTGCACGTACCGATCCTGGTGGGGTGGAATAATTTAGAAGGTTGGAATATCTTTAATGCCGTTAGCCTTCAAATGAGCAATTTAGTTGCGAGTAAGGAAGATTATTTTAATGGTTGTAATTATTTTAGCTAAATGCTTAAGAGAATGTTTTTAGTTCTTGCGTTTTCCCCGATAAGATCTAAAATTGTACAATAAAATAAGTTTTTAATAATAAAACTCGCTTAACATAAATGGAAAACCAGCTGAAGATTTCTGCATTCAGGAGTATCTTCTAATTTAAAGGAGTATTTAAAAGTGTGGTCCGATGATATAGTATTATCGGTAACAGATTTTACACATGAAGCATAACAAGAATTTTGGTTTGCAAGTACTGAAAATATCTAAGATTAGTTCAGGAAACCCTCTATAAGCAAGTAAAGATCCACACCCAGACCCCAGACCCCATATATGCATGTAAAGACGAAGACCTACTGAAGATATATTGTTCTTTAAATGAAAGTGTGGTAAAACTTCCAAATAAGCAAGAAACTGCGGTTTTATTTTTGGAAAAATCAGGTATACTTTAACTAAATATTTATTTATTTCTAAGACGGAAGCAACTATTAATTAATGAGCCTGAGTGAGGCGGTTCTCGAGGGAGTCAATACCGAGCAGCCGACACCTGGAGTTTTAGTTGGACAAGGCAGCAGAGGAGCCACACAGAAATTTGTAAACGTCAAACCTGCTGAAGGGTCTCTGCATTGTGCTCTATGCGTTGAATATGATTTCGAGCAGTCGGCCATACTACATAGCAATACTCCAACAAATGACCTAACCACCGAGCAGTACAGTGCCTTTAGACACAACGGATCACAAAAATCATAGGCAATGCGCTTAATGATGCCTAGCCCAAGACCCACTCCTTGAGGCACGGGATACCTGGACCTGATCGAGGACGTACGAATGGAGTAAAGGAGAGCAGAAACGGGAGAAGGAGATAGTTTTACGCTTATCAGGACAGAGGGACAGGGTCTGATGAAATAGTACTATCGGTACCAGTTTAACAATCGCAGAAGCAATCGAAACCTAATCCCAAGCGACTTTTGTTTCCACTTACTAAATATAGCTAAGATTAGATAAAGTTCAGGAAACCCACTATATGGAAGGAAAGACTAAGACTTACTGAAGATATCTTGTTCTTTGAATGAAAGAGTGGTAAAGCTTCTTAAAATTTCTAACTGACATTTTTGCTGGGCTTTTATAAAATTAGTTGTGCGTATCGCAATAATCGAAGATATCATGGACGCATCACATCCGTATTGGGTTAGTAGAAAAGAGAAAAGATAACCCAGTGCATAGATTTTATTTCTGGCCGTCAACTGTAAAAATGGAGTCATGGTTTTGATATTCGAAATCGATTCAAAGAAGTGCTTCTGTAAATCTAAATCATGAAACGATTCTAGCGACTTATGCACCCAATTACACGAGTTATTAATTAGATTAAACATATTCACATTAAATCAACAAAAATCATCAAACAATAATACAGACAGTCCAAAACAAGAGCTATTGTACTTAAAATATCTAAAATATCACAAAGACAATTTAATTCACTGAACAAATAACCGAGTAAATCATACGTTAAATTAAAAATATTGAAAAACGATTACTTTACCTAAATCTACATTTTCTATTTCCTTCGCAGTTGAAAGTTAGAAGGAACCCAATTGTTTTCTGAGATTTTGTTTTTTCTTTACCTCAAAGGCAGCTTATATTCCGTGCAATAAATGACTTGAAAAAAATCCTAATATTGTTCTCAGACAAATGAGACGCTGCTTCGGAGTGGATAGTTTTAGCGTCGTGTTACGAGCTTGCAGCAAAGCTTATCAGTGCCTTGCAGCAAAGCTCAGGCATGCGTGACTCTAACCGGGATAAAGTAATTACAGTAAAAGTTATTCCATTCCAACGTAAAAGAACGCCTTTGTAGTACCAATTCCTGGTTGCTGCGAAGCTTCCTGTTACAGAAACACCCTTACCCTCGCTAACGAAAGCTTCTTGCACATCCCAGTGCCAGTTTTGCAACGGAACCAAGCGTCATCATTGTTGGGCGAGTTTCAAACGAAAGGGAAAAGAAAGAAAGAAAAAAAAAACAAGCAGCCCACCCGTATGCAGTGGAAACGTTCTCCTTAACGGTCCGCAAGAATCAACCATTCCAGTTCTTGCATGATCTTCTTCCGTTTCGTGTGATGCTAAGCTGTGAAAAGGTTATTTTCGTTGTTTGGTCCACGTCGAGGCGGCGACCGTCTTGTTAGTCATGTTTTTAGTAAAATGTTAGAGGAGTAGAGATTTAGTTTACCGGGACACACCGAAAGTGGCTTCGAGGGGGTCCGAGGGGGTTAGCTGTATGCTGTGGGGAGGAAATGAGGAAGCCAAAGTAAAACCCTGTTTCCGGCTCGCTGCAAAACAACAAACTGAACGGAAACGAGTCGTTGAATTTCATGCTCGCTTGTCGGTACACCTCGGATTGGTAAGATTCGGTGTTACAAAACGGGGTGCAAACGGGGAGATGATGGAATCGTTTTTTTTTGTGGATCCGTTGTTATGAAGAAGCAGGCTAAAAAATGGCCGCCATTCCGTCACTGTAAGCGGGCAGTCGTGCGAAACTCCGTGCGGGTCGTTGGCAGTCGCGAGAACGCGTGCAANGGATTGGTAAGATTCGGTGTTACAAAACGGGGTGCAAACGGGGAGATGATGGAATCGTTTTTTTTTGTGGATCCGTTGTTATGAAGAAGCAGGCTAAAAAATGGCCGCCATTCCGTCACTGTAAGCGGGCAGTCGTGCGAAACTCCGTGCGGGTCGTTGGCAGTCGCGAGAACGCGTGCAAAATGCCATTGCCAAGGCCTCTAGGCTTGGAACCACCGGGGTTAATGTTTCCGATGGCGACTCGTCGACTGCAAGAACCAAAAAAAAAACAAGGTTGAACTGCACCAAAGTAGCTAGCTAGCAGCATTTGGAAGCAAGATTGAATGTTGAAGCAACCGAAATGGATGAGTTAGCAATGTTGAGATGACGTTTGTAATTTTCCGGCTTCACATCGGTTCCGGAAGCAATTAGAGTTTAGATTTGGAAATATTCTCTCTCTTTTTGTTCATTTATGGACGAGAATCTCTATACGCAAAAGGGTCCTTAAAGTAGATAGTTTTCTCGGTATATATGTCTGAATTGTGTTGGACTAATTTCCTGACATTCAAACTCCTTCTTTAAGCTTTAAAACATATCATAGCAACTTCACGTTTACATGGAAGGATCGTGCTTCAACGGCTAATCAAACAACGGTTACGATAAATCCCTGCTTATAGAACGATTGGATTTAATGTGCGTCAACTTTCACCAGATGCGAATCGCTGTTCCACGGAACTGCTCAATCTCAGCTCCTCACCAGAAGCACTTCCGCGAATCATATTAAGTTTTGCTGGATTCGCGGCTAAATAGCCAACAAACCGCAAACCGACACTTTACCTAATCGGCAAACTTTCCGCTCACTGGAATTCTCAAGGGCTTTCCCTTGCCAGTTAGGACAGCGTGCGGTTTTCCGAGTGGATGTGTCCACCGAGACGTCGACATACATCGGGATCGTCTCTCGCCGATGTCACTTCACCTTATGTGACGTGTAGCAGCGGTCGCCAAATGGACAAACTTTCGATTGAACTACACCGGGCACAGGGATAGCTGCTTCTTCAACGCCGTGTGTAGCACAGCCGTAGCAATAGAGCACCACTTATTAAGCACCACCGGAACCACTCAACGCTCGCTAGTGTATCGACTGTTACGCACACGAGTTGCACTGCCGTGTAACGGTTTGAAAGTTTCACTTCACCGTCGGCGTTCGGGTGAGTTGTACGTTTAACGACTAACTTCTATTTTTTTGTTTGCAGGTTCCATCCGCACTCACGAGCATGTTGTTGACGGGTTGTGAGCGAAAGGAAAAAAAACGCAAAGTTTGGGCAAAAAATAAATTGCTTTAGTTTCTTGTACTGTTGCCGAGGGCCACAGAACCGGTGTGTTTCTTTTTTGTGTTGGAAAGTATGACTTTTCTCTTCGTTGATGTGCTTGATTTGTTCCGAAGGAGGAAGAATTCTTTCATGAAACATTCATTGCTTGTTTTGTTTGTTCTGCTAGTTAAGAAATAAATTGCAGTTAATACATTGCCATTGTGGATGGCAAAAAGTAAATAAGTAGTTCGTTTCTAAAAATGTTACTTATTTTAAAAATGAAAAACTGTTTTTTGCACAAAAAGTGGTGTAATATATGAAAATGAAAAAAAAATCTTTAAATTTTGTATATCTATTGTGTAGGTTTTAGCAAATTGTGTATTTCAAGTGTTCATTACTCTGAATTTAAATAAGTTAAAAATTGAGAAAAAAAAACAATTTAAAAAAGTGAAAAATACAAAAAGAGTGAAATTCGATTAGCGAAGCTAATGTGATCATAGGTGTGAACAAAAGAATAAAACAAAACAGCATATAATGTAGACAAAATAAACATAAATTTCAGTGTAAAGCAGACAGTTTAAAGAAATAATTAAACGAAAAAGGGATATTGTTGAACCTGACATTAGAGTATAAATACTTGTTGGAAGTGTATCAGAGAAATATTAAAATTACAGTTGAAGCTTAACCAACTAGAAAAATTCATTTAAACAAGTTTAGTATTACAGTTCATTTAATTAAAATTTTACATCTGATCATATCTTTCTAACAACTGTCTAAAAATTCAATGAAGTTTTTGTTGTACATACAATATTGCCTTCGTTATTAATTAATGATTTAGTTTATGCAAATAATCAACTGAAATCCGTTAAAACTACAATAAAGATAAAAAAATATCTAAATAAAAATAATTAACTTAAATAACAATAAAACATTAAAATACATTCAACATAAAGAAAGAATATTAAAAATGAGATTGACAAATAACCCACCAAAACACGCATTTAGAGTTTGAAATACTTTATGTACGTTCTTAAATACCCGTAGTATATTTAAGAATGTAGAGAATTTATTTCACCCAAAAGATTCATCTTGCATATTTCATCATATTTTCCCGGTGTCATAAAAATTGTATCAACCGTATTGATATAACTCTAAAAAAAAGTTTCCTGTAATTACTCTTCAGCTGGAAAGATTTCACTATTTTGTTGGCAAAAGAACTTCCAAGATCCTAGTCGACATTCTTATCAACAAAATGAAGGTGATAAAGCACGTCGCCCTTTTGGAAATCACCGAGAATATCCACCAGCATGGACACCATCAGCCCATGACAAAACCAGCAAAAGAAAATGCTCACGTGCTGGTCGGGACAACAAGATTGATACAAAACTTTTCCTCCCCTTCGTAGTCATCGTATTGCTTTGGTTGAAAAGCAACAAAAAAAGGAAAAATATAAATGTTTTTCTCCATCACATGCACACACACACACATTGGTTGTGGTTTTTCTTCGATGGCAAGAGAATTCATGGTGCGGAATGTTGACCGCGATAGCAGTACATTGTATGGCACACGGGTATATAACGTGCGCCCGTGTGGGGGGTGATGTTCGTTATTGTTGACTTAACTTTGTTTCGTGACCAAAAAACCCTCTCGTCATCTAGTATTACCCGGTAACACCCCGGTAACGCCCGGTAACGCCTTTTGCTACCACGGCGACGGGATTAGTTTTTGGGGGTGGACTGGAGTGGGTTTGATGCGAATCGTTGTCACCGTGGATACCGAATGCCATCCGTCTGACGGATGGGACTGAAACTTACCGGCATAATAGTGTGGTTCCCGCTCACGGAAGTGATGGTGTCGCATGGAAACATCCGGATCGCCCGGTCGGTGAAGTTGCGGAATTAGGTTCAACCAAAGTGCCATCTTGTGTCCCCGGTAGTGGCTGCGCATTTTTGGCTTCGTTGCTGAAATGAAATTGGACGCAAGAAGTTCGACAGAGTGTGAGTGTTTAGTGCCACAAACATACTACGCCCGAAACCCCGTTCCGTTTTCGTGCTGATGATTTATTTTGTTTCGTAAAGGATTTACCATTAAAGTTTCACACCGGGTTTGCCGGAATTTAAAACAAAATCGAACGGAGAATAATGAACGTCTGTTTGAAATCCTGTACCGCTAAATTAATTTCATAACGTCGAGTTTTAATTATCCATTCATTCTCCAGTCTGTACATTGTTTCATGTTCGCCAATGTGCAATAATCGAGAAAACAAAACAAAATGCTTGATGACGGTGAACATTTTAATTCCCATCATGTGCGATGACCTTTATTGTGTAGTGTCCCGTTGGAAGCAATAATCATATTTGCGAGGTGTATAATTTTTCTCACGGATCAACGCCCGACCTCGTATCGGTCGAATATGGGAATCCCTTTTCCTGCCGGTAACTTTTGCTTTTATTTTGCATATTTTCCTTTCATCCATAAACGTTATGAAAATGGGTGTGGTGAGATATCGGACTCTTTATCTACATTAAACGATGGCAGCTTTAGCATGATTAAAAATTATGCGTTGATGATCTTTCGCACACAGACACACTTCGGAAGAACCAAAATTGGGTTGGCCGGAAATGGTCAGCAAAAAACAAAAACGAAACGTAAAAGGCGGGACTAAAATGTCAAAATTTATGAAAATGCATTTTTCATCTGCATCAACACAAGGCGGACATGATTTATGTCAATGATCCTCCCGTACAGTGTTGGCAGCACTCAGGGGAACACTGTCAAAACGTATGTTCGAATCAAAAGGACAAGAATTTCATCCCCAGACACTCGGTAGCCAGGTTCCCAGGGTTGGTCCCGTTCGAGCTCCAACTGGGCGAAAGATCTATCACGGTTCTGTCACGTTCACGTTGGCAGTGAGATTTTCCAACCTTGATCCATTTGTTTTCGGACGGTACAGCTGGCAAGAAACTCGATCCATCCGGCTAATGCATTCCTGGGAGCGAGCGATAGTGTAGCATCGGAAGTGTCTGTCAGGCTGTCATTTTTAGCATCTGCTCTTGGAATTCTTTCCACTGAAAGAATCTTTTGATTTTGGCACTGGCTTAACAAATCCGAATGCTCGATGAAGTTGATACGAAGAAACGAGTGAGATTCACTTAAAGTATTTCAAAGGAAGATGATATCCTATTTGGAACGTTAATTTAATGGAGGAATGAAGTGAAGACGGGTTTGATGTGTTTCGTTACATTTTAATGCGTTTTGACAGTTTCTTTGTTTAAGCAAGCTTTTTAATGGATCGAAAGAAATACGTTTGTTAAAACCCTTTGTTCACCAAAATATTTTCCGTCGAAATTTTCTTTATTTATTCGTTTTCTCGTACTTTTATTGTCAAATGGTGGAATCTATCTAGAGATCAAGTTGTGACAATACATTGGCAATTCTCTTTATTACTTTAATAAGCAACTTTTCTTACCAGAAGTTTGTGCAATGCCAAATGTACGACTCAGTTCTCTCTTGCTAAAGATAGTTTTATCAACTTCAATATTTCGCATTTGGATAAAGTCTTGGAATTATGAATAAAATTGAGACCGAAAAAAGTTCTTCCTTCAGTTCTTGAAAACAAAATCAAAAAATCTTGGAGATACGAAAAAATGAGAAAGATTTTTTTCTTTTTTTTCTAAAAATGTTCATTTCTTAAAAGACTTATAAAGATTCTTTCTCCTTTCTTGAAAGAGTCATAAAGATTCCTTCTCATTTGTATAAGAACGAACCATTGATACACTTAAAGATGTTCATACACAAGGAGAAACCATAACAACTTCCTGTATGCAAACAAATCTGTCAATACTATTCTAAAGCAAAAAGCAAGTCCTAAACTGATTGATATATTAATTTGTCATCGTCAAAATACATTCTAAAGTGATTTGTATTCCTATCACATACCGGCATAGAAAAGGGTGCGAGAGAAAAGCTTGCACAAATATAAGTTATATTGAAACTCCCCTAATAGCTAGTGACATGTTGTATTGCGAACCGTTGCCACTATTCCAATCCCTCCATTCTGGGAGCTGAATCTTTCTGGTCGCATGGATAGTGCAGCACAGGAAAGGCACAGACTTGGCTCATCTTCGAACAGTGCTGCTAATACGAATATTGGCAGCAGCCGCCAATCGTACGTACGAAATGAAACTTTCCATTCGAAACACGGTGTCTTTTCGACGTGAGCAGATCTCTTGCTTCACCACACTGCAAGCCGAGGGCGTTCGCGTTCCGGGCGTATTATTGTGTGCCGCACGAAAACCGGCAGCCGGGGAATAGGCAGAACGGACGTGAACGATCGAACAGAAGGTGGATGGGTTTTGTGTCATGCCGGCACGAAAACAGGGATAATCCGTACTCTTTTCGCGAAGAAAGCGCTAGCTCGGAAATTGGATGGAAACTATCCTTAGTGCACAAATAAGCACTAAGCACTATGCTTATGCTGCCGGCAAGAGTGGATTTGAAGGTTGGATGTAGTAGCAGATGCACACACTACAGAGGGTATTAAATTTGCCATCCCACCATTTCCTGCTTATTGAAAGACGAGCTGCGGTAACCGTGGTTTCTTGGCCCAAAAACCATACCCACAGATGTGCAATGTGCAGGCGACCCGAATGCAGTTCCTTTCGATGGATGCACCAGGAGTTCGTACGTAACTTCGTTTAAGTCGCTCCCAGTCATAATGGATGGTTTTGCCAGAAGTAATCAATCCATCGCTCCATCCGATCAAATACCTCGAGCTGATGAGAATCGGAACTTGTAGTTTCATTTGTTTGTTAAGAAGCCGATCAAGTGAAGCTTTTACCCTTTTCAATGTGAATGTTTTGTGGTTCCCACAAAGTCCCGTACAAGAACTGTTGTTTGAGTGCCGTTGATTGGGTTTTAAGCAACTCGTCTGCTTCCGATTTGGTTGATGGATTTCAATGAACGACAATCGTCATTTAAACTGTCACTGTTTGAACCATCGAATCGTTAAGATCGTATGCATGGATGGCGATAAGCAACGAGTCAGTGAACATTCGTGTCAAAATGGACATATTATATTAAATTACTTCACGCTCTATCGCTCACACGGGCGCTTGCCGTTTTTGGTGGTTTTTGAGACATCGCTGAACAGATCTTTCGGGCTCATTCCTTCAAAGTCTCAAAATCAGCCATCAAATTCCAGCCGTCCTGGTGCTGAGAATGCGGTAGTTCATGGCAGGGTTCATATTTTCCAAGGCTAATGAAATGGCGGAAAGTTAGTCTTGCTTCGTTTGAGGAAGTTTTCCAAGGCCAAGCTTATCAACCGGCTAGCTGTTCATCATTGTGCAATCTTTACGCCGTTCCCTTGCCAATGCCATGCCAACGTAAAATAATTCACTTTCGTGTCTGTGTCCATTCTTGTGTCTTGTTTCCTTGATGGAAGAATGCTGGTATGGTTTGGTAAGACACTGAGATCTAGAGCAAGATGAAACGAAACGGTCCCCGAAAGCACAGCTAGGCTACGTTTGCCGTTTGAACGTGTCTTTTCTGGGACAGTAAATCGTCACTTTTCATCATTGACCTTCGTCACCATGTACGGGTCTTCCGTACCGGAGTAGTAAAGCACAGATGCTGGTTGACTCGTGCCTGACAGACGAACCGTTTTGATCTTCACCGAGCGTCATTCGTCTTTCACTTAACTGGTGGCTCCACTCCGATACAGACTCCCCCATCCGACTCCTTTTTAGGAGGCCCCCCATTTTAGCCTCCCACCCAGTTGGATGTTTATTTTTCATTAGACTCTTTTCGGCTAATGAATGATGCAAACAAAAATATGCTTCATTTCATCCCGGGAGTCTGGGTTTCAATTTTCCACCGACAAACAGACGGAGGACAATACGGTTCGGTTTCACCATTAGTATGCCACCATTGTTCTACGAGATACAGGGAGGGAAAATAGGAAGAATAACAGCATTACGCAGTCCATGAACGGCTTTCACTTTCCGTTTGTAATAGAGCATAGTCACATACAAAAAAAAATGGAGTTCAACTTCTTCAGTGTGCTTCCATTTTGTTCCTTTTTATTTTGCAGCTTTTTTCCCCTCCTACCATACATCTCTTTGAATGGAGATGAATGGAGCCCATGAGAATCAATGGTGGAAATAGATTCTTATCAGTTGGCGGGTCGCAAATGCAAACAGATTCATGGTCCTTGTACGTAGGCGATGAACACCAGTTCAATTTATTATGCAAAAACGATTCGATCCGCGGATGCTTTATAAACAGCTACGCATTGTTATTTTTAATTTGAAATGTAGGAAGGATTAAGTATCGCTGTTTCCGTAAGGGATTTACATATCGCGATTAGAAGTTATTTGGGGGAAATTCGATAAACGTAATTATTTATGGTGTTGAATAATTTATTTGCAAGTTGAATTACTGTATTCTGCCGATTATAAGCTGCCCTGGTGTAAAAGAACTTAGCCTCAAATTTTATGCAAAATAGTTGAGTGAAAAAGTTTTTTTTTTCAAAAATACTGTTAACAATATCTATCAACATTATAATTGTAAGATTTTTCCAATGCTTCTGTCAGCTCTTTAAGAATGAAGTTTAACATTTACCCCTTTCTTACATATAAAAAATGTGTCACACAACTGTCAAGCAATATGTCACAATAATCCGTTTAAATCAAGAATTGACCTTAATCCCAACTTCTGTTATCCGTTTGAAGCTTTAAATTAAATAATATGTAGCTTAAACTAATTTATTCAACACTGAAAAATTACACTTCACGTGAAACTGAATTCTTAAAATAAATTCCACGAAATCTGTCAGCTTGCCCCCAGAAAGTTCGTGCCACACACACACACATACGTCCCACTGGTGGTGAAATATCGGCAAACAGTCAGCAATGGTTTCTCCGAACTCCGAACTTCCCATGTTTATGTCGGAAAACATTTACTTTTTGGGGTGTGTTATTCGATTCCCTTCGTGTAAGAACGAAAACACGGTTTTTATAGCAAATAAGCAGAAAAAGAAAGCTTAGTGATGTGAAAAATGTACAATTTTTTTTCCNTTTCTCCGAACACCGAACTTCCCATGTTTATGTCGGAAAACATTTACTTTTTGGGGTGTGTTATTCGATTCCCTTCGTGTAAGAACGAAAACACGGTTTTTATAGCAAATAAGCAGAAAAAGAAAGCTTAGTGATGTGAAAAATGTTCAATTTTTTTCCACCCAAAAGTATTTGTAGAAAACTTTACAGAGCAGATATAGCATCATAGAACGATTCCCAGGAGTCGGTATCGATTTCATGGCCACTTGAACACGCAGCAATCGCCACAAGTTTGACGGGCGATTTGCTGTAAAAGCAATACCACTTCCCGTGGCACAAAGCAAACAACACGTCGTTTTGAAAAAACTTGCTATAGAAAAGGAGAAATTAAAAACCATTTTTTGTGCCTAGACTGGCGGTGTTTGAACGAAGCGACCAGCGCAAAAACGGACGGCGTGAAAATCGATCACCGACATCGCCATCGATTTATGGACGGTGACAGCCACCGGTGAGACCTTTTGTGTCGCAAGATGATCAAAAAGTTTTTCATTTAATTGTTTACCCCGAAAGTTAACCATAAATCTCCCTGTCTGGACAGTTGTAGTCATCGAGTTGACCAAGAACTGACACTTTCGATCTCTTTCTAAGGGAAACCCTTCCCTGTTCCGGGGAGGACGGGCGAGTGTCGACGCCGAAGAAAGGAAAGGCAAGTTTCTTTTTTTCTTTGAGAGGGCAGAAATCCTGTAAAGCCATCGTAAACTTAAACCATTCTTTCATCTCCCGCGTGGGGCATTGCCCAAATGTACTCGTGAAACTTGCCATGGTGCTCGCAACTTTGAACGAGTTGCGAGACCTGAAGCCCAGCTTCAACATTGTCGTCACCCACGGGCGTCCCCTGGCGAACATTCGTCTTCACGCCAATTGCTTTCTGGAGTGTTTTTTAAGGAAGAAAGACTCAGCCGGTACTGCGAAAGACACATATGTTTCGGTGTAAGGCACACACACACACTCCCTTACATGGTTGGCAGTTTTTAGCCACAAAATAGACGACCAGCGCTATCTCGGAACATATCGCCGGAAAAATATGAAACAAGCATCGCTTCTGCTCGATGTTTCGTATTTTATTTTCGTTGTATAAGTTTCTTTCACGGTGCACCAGCATCACGATGCCAGACGAAGCAAAAAAAAAGAACGTGGAAGTAAATTTAAAAAAAGATACAAAAGCCAACAAAAAAGGAGTCCCTTTTAGCACGACGTATTTGGCCCAAAAACTTCACCGTTCAACTCCCGCTGAATGCGGGATGGTGCGGGCAGACAGCGTACCGCAAAAGGTCCATACGGGGTTGAAAGATTTCCCACAACCAGCGTCCCATCGGTCCAACGGTAGCTCTTTTTCTTGTACGTGAAAAAGATTTTACTACTTTACCCTGAGCTTTGGATAGAGAAGCTGGACGAAAGAAAGGGGAGAAGAAAAATCCTCAAACAAGTAAAAACTAGAAACGGAAAAAGCTTTGGCCGGAAAAATGGGAACGGCTACAGTGCTCGCACAAAACCGCCAGAACGTCTTCGTCGCCAATCCGTGATCCGATAAGAGCCTTATAACTAAATTGAATTTATCTCTTTGTTTCTTTGCAATCTTCGGGTGGACTTTTTATTCCCCCGGAATCAGTGCTTCTATCGGAGAGAAGAAAAACGCCGGAAATGGGCCAGCTTTTTGAGGTTACGATCTGTTTTGCCGAAAAGCTTGTGATTTTTCTTCAACACACGCAGGGTTGTCGAATGTAAACGTTTTGGAGCGATGAAACGTAACGTTACCGGAGCTGTCAACAATTGCAAATGAAAGTTTCGTTTTTTAGTTTATGAAAAACCTTTTCTTATTGTTAGCTTTTTCCATATGCATCTCATGTTCGGCATCCCTGAAGTCGGAAAACCTTTATCCAAATTTTTCGCATTCCACAGTGCCTAGGAGTTAGTGCACATACACGCACACTCTTAGACCCAAATTATTCATGGCAAGGTTCTTGGGCCTTTTTTTAGTCTTCTATTACCCACCCGACGGTAATCATTTCAATCGATCTCTGTCCCCAACCGCATCTTTCGGCCGGAGTTGCTTAACGCTGACTTACGACCGCTTGAACTGTTCAAACCAAGTACTCTTGTACGCACACAGTGTAGTGTAATTTATCGGGTCGAAAGATAAGTTCGGTCGAAAAGGCCAGAAGTTACGCTGCAGAATGGTGTAGGGTTAGCGAAAAATTAAAGAACTACGGCACACTGTTTCAATATTCCAACGTGTCACTTTTGCATAATTCAATAAAGTGACCCCCGGGCAAACGGATTTCAGGTCCCAGGGGTAGTACTTACAGATGCTAAGATACTGCTGCGTGGTGGTTTCGTACGTTTCCCACGTGATGAGCCGGAAACGGGTTCGCTCCTTCGCCGTACCGTAGTCGGGATGGAGCGGCTGTGCCTGCTGGTGGCCGGCCTCGTTCGGGTCACCCGTTTTGCAGAAGTTGGTCACGAAGTTCAGTACCGCCTCGTTGACACCCATATCCTGGCGCGAGAAGTTCTGCGGAAATACTGGACCACCCTGCACCAGCGGTAGTCCGAAGATGTACGGTAGTTCTTCACCCCGTACACTACCCAGCCTCTGTCGGTGTGTTGAGCGAGGAAAAGCGAAAATGAAAATGTGAAAAGAACGCGAGTTAAATAGAAATATGATAAAAGGTTGTACTTTATGGAATGAAAAATAGCAGAAAGGCAAAGATGAAAGTCTTGTCGGTGCATTAGCTCTTTTTATAGTGCGCTACAGTGCGAGGCGGCGGGTTGAACGATAAGAAACGGTGAAGTAAATCATAGTTTATAGCGAGATTCTGCACGAAAACTAAAAGTTGGATAGAAAAATGGGTACTTGAGAAGTGAGCCGTTAAATCATGCTATAAATGTAAATCATATGATAAGTTTCCTCCACGTAAAAGCAACTCCATTCTAATGCTAAAAATAAAGTAATTTTGAAGCAAAAATGTGTCCGTGTGCGTGTGTTAAACTTTCACCAACTCTGTAGAGAATTGATGTCTAGAGATTTTTTGAATAAATGAACTAGGGTGTTGAAGTTTTAGCAAAAGTGATCAATTTTTTTATTATTATTAAATTGAAATTAATTTTTAACGTTTGAGTTCTGATAAAAGAATTGTAAATTTTTGTGAAATATAGAGGGAAATTATATAAATATTTCGAAATAAATAATTTTTGTTTTCCCTATCAATTATAATTTGGATCAAATAGCATAATTTTACATTTAAACATTTTATTTTATTAACAGATAAATCGAGCAGTTCAATCTTTTATGTTTCTATTTGTTTTGCATCTTACTTCGTCCGTCTCATTATTCTTCTTCAATAATGTAAAGCACCTTTTAATTATATTATTGTCTCATACGATTACGCCATGTTTGTTATCTTTGTATTTTTTTTCTTTTTTTCTATAAATTGCAAAATTTCGAATTAAAAACAAAAGCTTACCTGTGGATATTCACTTTCCTTGCTTTGGTACCCAAAATGAAACATGTAAGTCTTTGCACCTCGTCTCGCATGCAGATAAGCCACCTTAATTATGGGTGCCACCGTATGGCCATCGCTCAAGGCTTCCATGGTTGAGTCTCTGTGGAGAATAAGAAAAAAAAACATCCAATCCAATGATCGTTAAAAAATGTCCCATCTCATGCTGATGATGCTGAGGTTTGTTTTTGTTTTTGCCTTTCCTTCAAAAAGCACAGAAAAACAACAAACCCAATCAAACTGCGAACCAAAAATGGTAGCATAACAGAGATTAATACAAGCAGGTTGCCAAATCAGTCCATCCATCAAGCCGAACCAAACACAGAGGAAATATAAACAACAATCATCTTTCATCAACAATTCCTCACTCCGGGAGTTAAAACTTGGTGGGTGGAAAAAATCGTTGAAGCAAAACCCAAAATTAGCCACCACAGGAGCGGAAAATACTTGTCACGTCATTTCCACTGTCGCCCTCACGCCACGGATGACGGACAAGGGAAATGTGAAAAATGTGTGCAAGAGGTCCGATCGACGTTAAGCAGTGGATTTACTTCATTTTTCAATGGTTTCCGATTTTTTTTTCATACCGTTCCCGTGCCAATTAGGATTGCATTGTGGAGGAAAATTGTGGAAGTAAAATTGTCCAACCGAACGAACTGCCATCACGCTAGTTACTGATAGAACAGTCTTCCAGTTGACGAAGACTGAAAATGTTTCTCTCTATCTCTCTCTCTCGCTCGCTCTCTACCAGACAGAACAAGCCACAAATGACAGGATGGTGACAGTGAAAATGAGTGGATACTCGCAGGAATTCAGCTCCAGCAAACGATTTGAAGCAACAACAACAAAACCGACGTAAAAACAAAGCATAAAAGAAAAGCGATAAGCTGAGTGACTGGCAGCAATGTGGGATATAAACGATTGGATGCCGTCTTGGGTGGGGTTTTATTATTATTTTTTCTTCTTCATTTTCACCTCGAACCGCAAAGAGGATATTATTTCTGGACTGTATTTATCCTAGCCGTTTTCCCACACCAAACCTCACATCACCAATCGGGCAGCCGGGTGCCAAGTAGTGCTGAGTGCTTTTGTTTTCGTGGGAAATTCTGCGCGTGCAGTTGGTCGCTCCGTTGCATTGAGGCGAGACGTCTTTCGTGCTTGTTTTTTTTAGCTTTCCTTTCTCGTCATCGAAACAATGTATCCATCCGATCGTAGCACGTGAATGGAGAATATTTTTCAAATCGTTTTTGTTCGTCCATTTTTTTGTGTGTCTTTGTTTTTAGATTCTCATCCATTCAACATTAACAGACAACCTCGCAGATGACAGTTGACACATGCATTGTGGTTGGTATCGATAAAATAAATACTGCCCGACATCTTTCTACTCCCTTTGCCCCCGGGGTATCTCCGTCCGAAGACAAAACAGACGGACTGAAAAGAATGTGGATCGATTGTTAGCATCCCAAGTGCATTAGACTTTGAGCACTTTGTCCCCAAAAAGGAAATGTCCCGTTTGTCGTCGTCGACAGGAATGTCGTGATTATGTCAAGTTGTCCATTAATACGATTGACAACATAGTCGGTGTCGATTATCCTTCAAGAATGGGCAAAATCTTTTGAATATTTCCCTCCCCAAAAAGCAGCATTAAGAATGACTTTTCATCTGGTGTTTGCGGAGAAACTTTTACCGCTCATGCAAAACTGATCCCGGGTCAAATGTAGCCAGAGCCTTCTATATCGGTAGTCAATTTTCTGTTTCTGCTCTAGCGTGACAAAACCATCCTGCGGCACTCATAAACTTCACCCTCATGTTTGCCGTACAAAAGGTGAACCCAATTCTTAAAGAGGTGGTTTATACATTTTTTATGAGCTTCACTTTTGTGCTTGCACCCGGATTGTGCTGGCACCTCATTGGTCGAATGCTAACGGGCCGTGTATACTCATTGGGAATTTATGCGCATCGGAAAAATGGTTTCGTTCAGGTTCGGTAGCACCGGATCCATTTTTAGCCAGTGTACTCCGGTCCGGTTCGCACCATTTTCCTGACGAAGGACAAGAACTCATTTCACGCCCTCACGACCACCGTTAGTTCTCGGACCCCAGATGATCTCTCGGATGGATCGATCTGAACCGGAAGTTAACCCAAATCTGTACCGTTGGTCGTCATTCACCCTCTCCCCTCTTACCCGTGCATGAATAACTCAGCGATCGAGTGCTAGTAATAATTTTTATCACAAACCTCTGATTGATGAGTTTGTGTAACTGTTCGCTTTTTGTGCGTGGAATCTGTTAGCTTATTTCTCACCCTGACTGAACTGGTCCGTTTAGCCTTCACCGTGCCTAGTGCCGTAGCAAAGTTTTATCCCAATCATTATTGATGTTTGGGGGATTTTTTTTGTTCGTCGTGCGCCTATATACAGTTCAATTTTTTTTCCCCCTGATCGGGTAACCGTTTGGTGGGAAAAATGGGTATTAATATTTATTGCCGCTATAAGCAGAGTGACTGGGTCGCTTAATTCGCTCCGCGTGCTGATGCAAGCGAGCGGAGTGTGTAGTGTACGTGTGACAAATGAGCCGGAATTATTCACATCACGAACAAAACTGGCCACTCATGGCGGATTAGCAGCTTCCGCGTGTGTGTGCCTGTCGTATGATTGTTCGTTTTGGTTGACTCCTGCGCATCATTTAGCCTTCTGCTGACCCAGGAGAGCCGGGAGGTAATTTGTTATTTTAATTGCAAAGTTTGATTGTGCCGTTTGGCTTGTGGAACTGTATTTCATGCTGAATCGAATGAAACAGAATGGTTTTTGTTAGTTCGGGATCATATAGACGATTTTGATAGCAATATCTGTTCATTTTTTCAAATCAGAGTCAAATGTTTTGTGAATGATATTTATAACATTTATTTGTTTGAAGTCACCATAAATGGTCGTCAGATAGCTTTTTAGAAACAAAAAAGTTTGCTTTCACAAATCGGACTTTTGATAAATTATCATGTATTTTATGTGTAAACACCACTTTTGAAAAGCAATTGTTGATGGTTAGATAATTTGGTGATTCAGCTCAAATTCTTTTCCTCGAAATCCAAATCATATTTGTACATAAGTTAGAGGAAGCCATGTCAAAAACTGCTGATGGGTGCCAAATGAGAATCCAATTATTTTTTTTTATTTTTTTTTATTTTAAGATGAATAAACAGACTAATGGCTTTTGTATTAGTTACTTATACTTTTCCATTTATAGCAAAATATTTTTTTATTACTCTACGACACTTATAACGAAATTTTGTGCCTTGTCAGAGGGTGATCATGACTATTATTTCATATCAGTTTGTACCGTCCCTACTATCTTCAATTCTTTGCCTTTAGGGATAACTTAAAAAATTGAATCTTCGGAGTTATGATCCGAATTCATTTCTGTAAATGTTCTGTGCTGCCCTAACTCGTAGAATGATTATAAGGAAAGGAGCACAATGCCTTGATTTGTTTTTCTTACTACAAGAAGAAGACATTCATTACAATTTTAAACCTATACCTTCATTGTCGCTTTAAACAGCTTTAAAATGTGTATGCATTGCATACATTTTGGCGCAAAAAAAAAACTAACTTATGGTTGTATTTTTTAATTATTTTAAAAAAATCAGCGACAGGAGTACGGTTTACGAAATTATTTATAATGAAATAAATTTATAGCTCTAAAAAATCACAAAAAAAAATTCAAAAATGAAAAGTGAATACAAAATATTCAAAAACAATACATTCCTCTACATGACATATAAAATGCATCCCACACATATGAACACACATAACTACATTCCAGTCAACAAGCCTACACTGAAATGATGACTCCATAAATTATGCCGATTCCCAAAACTACTTTACCACCCTCGGTGAACAGAAATGAGCGGCAAAATCGCATAAATACCAAAATTCCAACCCATCGACCATAATTGGCTAAAGCCATAAACCGCGACACTTTGTTATCGCGTTAGCTCGTTTCATTTTTCGATTCGTTCGCTTTTATCGATACTCGAACAGATGCTCCAAAACAGCGGTCAACAATGATGCGTGAAATGTTCGTCTAAATTGTTATTTGCTCAACGGAATTTGTACCGTGCTTGTCAGTGAGCCGAATTCTAATTTATCGATCGATTAATGACTAACTCTATGCTGAAGGACTTCCCTTTGTCCATCGATAGTTTTGGGTGGGTGCTAATGGGTGGTGTGGTTGGGTGGTACGGGTAGGTGAATTATCGAGTTGAAAATTATTAATACTCTTACTGTATCAATACGACAATGGACCATGAAAATGAAGCACATGAAGTGGTGATGCATACGCAGCAACGAATGATTTAATGCATCAACCATAGTGATGATGATGATGATCGGAGCAGTGCAAAAGGGTAAATGTGCCATCCCCAGCATCCATCATCCAATCAGCCACACACACACACGGTCACTTCAGTACACCAGTAGAAGTTGTGCCGTTTCGAAACGAGCTACATAACTAATCCTATTTCACGGTATTAATTGGCTACCTCATTTTCATCCGTTTTGCAACAGATGAGGAAGCATCTCTGGTACGTTTTTGCTTTTCCTGGTAGTCCGGCTATAATCGAATCGAAAAGCTTTTGCTGTACGATAGGTAACGCAAACACAATCGTTGAAAAGAGACAGATAATTCCTTTTGGGAAAATACACATGTTTTGTGGACACATTCGTTCAGTGCGTCTGGTTTTACGTCGTTGGTTACAGTGCCGTAATGATTTGACCCTTGAGCCTGTCCCTTTTACAGTTCCCGCATACCAGAACGGCTTCCCGAACGAGGCGCATTCCTCCGGGAGCTTTACACTGCCGGAAATCTTCAGCTACGGATGATTACACAAAAATCGTCCACTGGGAGCGGTTGCTGCTATCGAGTGAAATGTTTAAAATAATATCATTACCATTGGTCCCACTCGAGTTGGAGTCGGCTTAGAGTATGCTAAAAATATTTTTTCTAATTGTACCCATTATTGGGGTAGGCTTAGACGATGAGAAACCATAGGGAAGGTAGGGTGGAAGGCTGGGCCAATGTTGTTGTGGGATCACAATTTTATCAAAACCATGACTACCGACAATCATACCACTTAACACACACGAGTGAAAATGCTTCGGTTGGTACGAAATTACCTAACAGTCCCACTGTGCACCGGAAATTTCTGCCTTCTCTTTCGATCTCGTCTCTTTCGCCCCCAAAAACCCGCCTGTCCGATCGGTTTCGGTTTGCTGCTAGAAGGTTTAATCTCATGTTGGGAATTAAAATTTCACAAAATCCAATTTAGAATCAAAAGTCTCGCTTTACTATTTCCGTGACGCGCTAGATTCAGCCATGGCCGGAGCAGTAAAAGGTTGCAGCAGTAGAAGTGGCAAAAGCCCGCTCCCACACACATACGCATTCGAAAACTGGTAACATCCGCGTTTGCTGCTGAAGGTGGCAGCCATCTTTCTCCCAACCGAGCCGGTGCCGAGCACAAAACGAGTGCTGCCCAGCCACCCACACACATGTACGGGTTTTTTGCCGATTGAATTCCATCTATTTCCCAAGAAACAACACACGGGCCACAGCCAGCACACTCGGGGAAGCAATTTTCATTTTCCATTCCGTACCAATTTCACATCCGTTCCGTTTCGTTTGCGATTGTTTCGCAAACGCATCACGTCCGGTTCGGCGAAAACGGCGTCCTGAAACTTTTATCAAACCGCGCGACTTTGGCAAAACGTGTGCCAGAGAATTCGGTTATTCTGGCCAATTTTGAACATTATTCTTATGCTTCGTGTTGCACGTGGGAAATGAGCCGGTTTCGTAGGTGAATGGTATTGAGTGCCAGGTGACATCGGCAGTTACTCGATTACTGTGGTGTCCTTGGAAAACAAAATTGAGGCTAGGAAGTGTTCCTAGGAACATTACAAGCAGGAGTTAAATAGATTACAACATAAACAGGTTGCCTTTATGCAGACGGAACGATACGGCCAGCTCAATGAGAATTGTAAATTTGAATAAACAACCATTGTTTGGGTTGAGTTTTGATAATCAAATGCTATTAAACTATATTGGGGTACATTAAACGATTCATTTTTGTAAGAAAATTTCCAAGGAATTTTGTAAGATTTTCGATATATCTAGTTAAATTTAAAAAATGCTAAACATGCAAAATAATAATGTATTATTCTGCGAACTAAGCTTGTACCACAAAGTATCTCATGATGTTCAATAAGCGTGCCATCTTTATATCGAAAGATTTCTTGCGTCCTGGCAATATCCTCCAAGGAATCGAAATCAATTGATTTCTCTTCGACCACAAAGCAAACATTAGACATTTGAATCACAGCCGTCAATTCCCGCGAGAAACACCAAATTTCAATCACCACGAAAACTCATGCCCGAACGGGCAGTTCAACCTGGCTGAGGCTGTTTGGTTCTCACGTGGCTTGCCCACATTGTCCTTAGCTGAAGCGTTAAATCCTCCCGAGAGGGATCGGCGGTACAATTACCTACCTGATATTGATTGGATGCTGGATTGGTTTGTCCCAGTCGGTGTACTCGTTCCGGACGGCGGAGAATATCTCGTTCAGATGGAACGTGAACGCATTGCGAATGTACGTCCGCAGCAACCGGTTTCGCTGATCTTCCTCCAGTCCGTACTGCAAGTGGAACGAAAGGGCACCGTTGGCAAATTATTCATTTGTATGCCACCAAATTTCACCTTCATTTCATCTCATTGCTCACCTGAATGTCTGACGCGCTGAAGTCGTTGTAGCTTTCGGTGGTACTCATGCCCAACATTAGCTCGCTCGTGATGAAGCCCTCGCCCGAATGTTCCATGGCAAACTCGGGATCCATCGAGTCCTCCAGCGGTAGAAACGGTCCCCAGGAAGGCATGAACCGTACGCTGGTCAACCGTACGCCCATAAGCGCCTCGATCGGTTTATCCCGCAGGCAGTCGGTAATGTCGTCGGTCGATGGTTTCCGACCGTTCCGGCCCGGTACTAGATGGCATGCCATCTGTTGTGACACTTCCAACCGTACCGCGTCCGGGTCCGGGATGAGTGCCCACGGGCTGAGTGCTGAACCACTCAAAAGGATTGCCCTTTGCACAAGTCCTGCATCAGGTTTAAATACACACAAAAAAAACAGAAGCGAGAAAGTCATGATAAGAAAAGAGCTCCAATCAAACGATGGGCAAAGTCGAAAGAAAAACAAAACAAAACCTAAGAACAAAAAAAAGAAAAGCACATCATACGACCGGATGATGACGTACCCTTTCCCGACTTGGAGATAAGGACGAGATTCGCGAGTGCCGCTCCCGTATCGTGGCCGACGAGAGTGATGCGCTTCGGGTCACCGCCGAACGACGCAATGTTATCTCGTACCCAGTGCAGAGCGAGAATGATGTCCATTAATCCTAGATTACCGCCGGAACCGGGTGACAGTGAGGCACGAGTTTTTAGAAAACCTACGAAAACAAAAAAAAAGCGGAAAAGCAAACCGTTAGCAGCAGTTAGGATGGGGAAGGATCGACCGTGCAATAAGATAAACTTCTTAGAAAATCACAACATTTATCTTGTCACAACAGCATTTACGAATCCTTTCTGCTGTCACGTCTAATGAGATTATGTTCCCTTCCCCACTGCAAGATATGCTGGCAAAGAGGGTTTTTGTTTTTGTTTTGCGAAGCGAAATAAAACATCGAAATTAATGCGAACCCCCGGCACAACGATGGGGTAAAAATTTTGATTCGAATTTAACACAAATCATGCCATCTTACGGCATAATTTATGGGATGGTATTATTTAAATTAGGAAATTATTTACATCACTGACCGTTGTTTTTTTGGTGTACAGAAAAAAAGTGGATATTTTTTTTCTTTCCAATAGCTAACATGAGTTTTTGTATACGTATGGATGTAATTTATGTACGTACATCTTACGTACAATGAAATGCAATTTCATTTGATGATTTTTTTAAATGACATTAAAAATGTACTGAAAATTCTCGTGTCTAAGCTTAAATTTTATTACAGTATTAAATACTTAAAAATTAGTTTTTTATTAATTATGAGTTTTCTACGAATGCAATGAAATAAAAATTTTAAAGATTATATAGGGTAAGTGCGCCAGTTTTCGGCAGTGTACCTATTTTCGGCAGGTGTGTAATAAAAGCTAAATTATACATAAATGCGTTATAGAACGCGGTCAAACACTTTTTAAAACGTAAATACCAATAGATATTCTCCAAATACGAAGTTTCGCTTCATTTAACCCAATATTTACCGAGATATCGCAATTTTCATAAAGTGTTAACAAATTTTCGTCCAATTTGCTGTCAGTCGATAACTCGGCAGGTACTGGAAATAAGAAACCACTGCATAAAAAAAATGAATGAAGCACTTTTCTGAATAATAAAATGATTCTAAAATTTATGCTATTTTAAAAAAAAATTAAAAATTCGATAAATAATTTATTTTTCACTTTAAAGGCTGCCGAAAATGGGTACATGCCGAAAGATGATGTTTGACAACACAAAACTGTGTGATTTTGTATGCAATGACAGCGTGGTCTACTAGATTAAGCATGAAAACTGCAAAATCTGACAGCAAAATTGTCGAAACGGGCAGCATAAAATTACATTTTTAACCACTTTGCGGCCACAAAATTAGCAAACTAAGAGTGAAAAAGTGTTTAAACTTCAATTTTCTAATCATTTCAATCGTTTAAAACGTTTCACGGTCCTTATTTACGCTGCCGAAAATAGGAACACAGCCTGCCGAAAATAGGAACATTGCTGCCGAAAACAGGAACAAAACCAATGTTTACATTTTCACAAATATTGCACATAAAACGGATTAGAATCACGAAAATAAAATTGCAGAAAGATACTACGAAAGTTTATCAACCGAAATAACATCACTTTTAATCACAAATATTGCAAATAATAGGTGTTTTTTCGTTTTTTTCCAAAACAGCTGCACTAACCTGCCGAAAACTGGCACACTTACCCTATAGATGTATATTCCGCTTGTTTCAAAATGATTGGAATCATTTAGGAATTGATCGTTTTATCTAAATAATATATACCAAAACGCATGTTCTTCAACCTGCTTATAAAGCAAGTGTTGAACGCCTAAAGGTATGCAAATTAAGAACACCAAAAGACGTTCAGTAAAAAATCAAAGCTAATAAGTATATCTGTATGCATGCAACAAAGACGA
>CM028126.1:22930506-22970657 GCA_016254315.1 Anopheles parensis
ACCAGCCGGAGTCACAGGTCCAAACGATTGCTTGACTCATCCCACCCGGCCCACAAACGAGACGCCGTGGAACCGAAAGGGCTCACTGGACTCATAAAATTGATAAATGGTAATCTGCTAGGTAAACATATGCTCACTAGCATCATTGAACAAAAGGTGAGGATGCTCGATAGACTATGGCCGCGCCCTATGCCCGACTGGTGGCCTCCTTGACCATATCAGTTCGATCGATTGGTTCCGATTTCCGATGCATGATTGTGGGCATTTGCTTCAGCCATTGTCCTCCCGGTGGATCATTATGTTTTCGTGCAAATAAGAAACAATCGCTTTTCTTATCGTATTCGCGGAAAAAGAGAAAACTACCACCCCAAACGCGTTAATCTAATTTCAAATGGATGGTGGAAAGTGGCAAAAAGTATCCCTTCGCCCTCGGAGATGGGAGTTTATTTATTGACTCGTTCGGGATCGATTCCAGTGAATGGTCTGGAGCGTTAGTTTTTCCTCCCGGGGTTGCATCCTTTTCCATAGGAAAACCCCACGAAAACTAACGGCGTGCTTGATTTATGGAAAATTCATAGTGAAAAGTAAACAAAACCCCACCAATAACCTTCAAGCCGTCGTCTTCTACGGTCTTCAGTATCATCCTGGTCTATACTAAATATTGCTTCCTTCCCAGCAAAAAAAAAAACCCTGGAAAACATCCTCATCGAAGCGAAACGATCGGGCAAAGCGAATAAATTCGATTATTGAACCGCATAAATCAAACGACACACTCGATAGTTTCAGCAGACTTTCGCCCATCCACGGGTAAGTCATAAAGCTCTCCTCTCCTGGTGTACCTCACCCGGGGAGACATTGACATCGGTACGAGGCGTTATTTCTCTTCTGCAGGTGCATACAGTTACATACAGATGTATATGATCATGATGTTGGCTTTTTTTAAACTGTTGTTGCTCATTTTTTTCATCGATGGAATTTTACTTCAGTCCAGAAATCATTGCATATGACATCAGGTGGAAAAATGCATCCGCTGCATTGGAAATGTTCACCCAATGGAATGCACCATTTGCATTTTTTCCAGCATACCGGTAACCATTCACAGCAGGAACTGTACTGGTTTTGAACTCAGAGTTCCTTTTTTTTTTGCTCGATGCTTTTCTATTGGTCCACATTTGCATCATTTTTCGCGTTGGAAAAATCGCGAAAACTTTGAGTCTGTTGCAGTTGGGATTTTCAATCGTGCCTGGTCATGATTTACAGGCCATTTTTGGGGGCAATGTTTTATGTTGCATTTGAACGGGCAGTTTTTTTTTCGTTGCTGTTGTTGTTACCCTTGTTTGTCCATAACAGACCAATATCGATGAATGTTCGATGACCGTACAGTGCACATGTTCTCCACCGGTACACTCTTTATGATGTGATTCATATTTCCAAGTTAAACCACCAAGCTTGTCGCATTTTGAAATAACATCCTATTGCTGCCACCCATCCATTTTTGCCGTGTGTGTTTGTTCATGCCTATGTTCATTATTTAAAAGGTGCGCGGAATAAAATATATGACTGAAATCTAACTGGCCAAACAGTATGGTGTATATTTTCTGTCGCTTCGCTCATGCAAATTGATGTGTGTAACTTTGTTTTGCATGACTGATGATTTTATTTTTTGTTTTAAAAAAAGTTTTTTTCTACTAGATTATGTACTGTATGTTTTATATGACGCATATGGTTTAGTTTAGCTCGATATATTAGTTACAACATATTTGGCTTCCATTTTTGAGCAATTTGGCTCCATTTGTGTACTTTCGGGTGATTATTTATCTATTTTTTTTTCAGTAGAATAAATTCTATTAAAAATCGATAGATTTGAATTTGTTTTGTTTAGTAAAAAGGTTTGCAAAATTTAATTATCTTTTATCAATTGTGCGAATGTTGTTTGCGACACGAAGAACCAAAAGTCTCCCCGTAGAAATGAAATTACCATTATATTTTAAGAGAAGAAAATAGAAAAATTTTCAAAAGATTTTTTATAACTTTCGAAACATTCTTTTTATTGCCATTAACGGTTTCACGTGGTGTCAGGCGTAACGTTTATTGGGTAGAAGGATTTAAAAAAAGGCATTAAAAACAGTAAAGAAAAAAATCGATGCCAAAAATTTATGTCAATCAAAGTGATGCAGGTAACCGGATAACCTGATTGATGCTTAAACACCGAAAGTTTGTAAAGGTAACCAAAAACACAAAAAAGATTGAGAGATTCTTTTTTTGTACGAAGAACAAATTTGAGACCGTTAAGAACATGGAAAATGAAAAACCAAATTATGTCAATCGTAAATGAAAAAAAAAACAATTAATTGTGTTTTGAATGGAAAAGCAACGAGCAGAAAATCGTTCAAACAATTATTCACAATTTGTCAANCGAAAACTTTGAGTCTGTTGCAGTTGGGATTTTCAATCGTGCCTGGTCATGATTTACAGGCCATTTTTGGGGGCAATGTTTTATGTTGCATTTGAACGGGCAGTTTTTTTTTCGTTGCTGTTGTTGTTACCCTTGTTTGTCCATAACAGACCAATATCGATGAATGTTCGATGACCGTACAGTGCACATGTTCTCCACCGGTACACTCTTTATGATGTGATTCATTTTTCCAAGTTAAACCACCAAGCTTGTCGCATTTTGAAATAAAATCCTATTGCTGCCACCCATCCATTTTTGCCGTGTGTGTTTGTTCATGCCTATGTTCATTATTTAAAAGGTGCGCGGAATAAAATATATGACTGAAATCTAACTAGCCAAACAGTATGGTGCATATTTTCTGTCGCTTCGCTCGTGCAAATTGATGTGTGTAACTTTGTTTTGCATGACTGATGATTTTATTTTTTGTTTTAAAAAAAGTTTTTTTCTACTAGATTAAGTACTGTATGTTTTATATGACGCATATGGTTTAGTTTAGCTCGATATATTAGTTACAACATATTTGGCTTCCATTTTTGAGCCATTTGTTTCTATTTGTGTACTTTCGGGTGATTATTTATCTATTTTTTTTTCAGTAGAATAAATTCTATTAAAAATCGATAGATTTGAATTTGTTTTGTTTAGTTAAAAGGTTTGCAAAATTTAATTATCGTTTATCAATTGTGCGAATGTTATTTGCGACACGAAGAACCAAAGGTCTCCCCGTATAAATGAAATTACCATTATATTTAAAGAGAAGAAAATAGAAAAATTATTTTAAAATTTTTTATAACTTTCGAAACATTCTTTTTATTGCCATTAACGGTTTCACGTGGTGTCAGGCGTAACGTTTATTGGATAGAAGGGTTTAAAAAAAAGGCATTAAAAACAGTAAAGCAAAAAATCTATGCCAAAAATTTATGTCAATCAAAGTGATGCAGGTAACCGGCAAGCTGATTGATGCTTAAACACCGAAAGTTTGTAAAGGTAACCAAAAACACAAAAAAGATTGAGAGATTCTTTTTTTGTACGAAGAACAAATTTGAGACCGTTAAGAACATGGAAAATGAAAAACCAAATTATGTCAATCGTAAATAAAAAGAAAACCATTAATTGTGTGTTGAATGGGAAAGCAACGAGCAGAAAATCGTTCAAACAATTATTCACAATTTGTCAATGTTTCGTGATTCTTTTCTTTACGATAAATAATCTGTAACAAATTTATCGTTATGTGCATTTTATACGTACAAACACTATTATCTGATATAATCACATCTGTAAAGTTTCATAATCTCATCAGCATTTTCGTCATCTCGTTCGTGATATGGATCATAATCGTAAACACTAAAGAATGGAGATGGAGAAAAAAAATGGATCATATTGAAAATCGATTCCAATTTACGAACAATATACGTTTGCAAAATTCAACTCTCCATTAACTTTAATACACCCTTCAAAGGTGTTTTGTAAAGCGTAAAACCATCCGAAAGGTTCGCTTTTTTTCGTAAAAGGAAACACAGCCAGAACCGGGTCACGTGTTTGTGTGAAACGTTGGGAAACGGTGAAGAATCGTTGTGCGATATTCGTCTTCCCACTGAGCCGAAGGTGTCGGAACACCTGCGGTTAAATTACACGTCAATTCAAATGCAGTCCCCTCTTTTCGAGATTATTTCGGTTTGCGATGCGAGGTTAGGATTTTACTCGCACATGAGAGCTAGTTCGTGCGTGTATGATGGGTTTTTTTTTATTTAGTCTTTTTTCCCTTGTGCCGTCATTTCTCGTTTTCACATTTCATAATCTGTACTACCAGTTCGTATCCTTGGCAGACGATGAGATGAGGATCCTCACCGCAGGAGGTACCGCTTTACAGTGGCGTTTGGTTTTCACCTTTGCACCGTAGGTGGTCTAACCGCAAACCCAGACGCGTACAAAACCGAAAGTTCTTCTATTTTTTTGGGTGCGGAGAAGAAAAATAGGTGTTTAGGTGAGAGTATTACGAGTATCCTTTGGGGCACGCGTGTTGAATTCGAAATTTGAAAAGCCAAAGGCGTAGGCTTTATGGTGAACGTTGCTGCTCCTTCTTAATGCAATGTGTGGCGACCCGGTGAGCTATAAATATTTGTGTCTCACTTTTGGGCGCTGGACAAAGCGTCTCTTCTGGTGCTATCATCGACGATGATAAGAGAGTAACAAAAAAAAATACAAACACACCTCCCGATACGCACATATTCAAGTGAATCACAGCTCTCAGCTGGAGACAGACAGCTCGTACATTATCGTTTCTGATTGTAGAAATGTAGTACGTAAGAGATGTTTTTTTTTTATTTTGGTAAAAATGGTGACCTGATGGCGATGGTAGAATAGAAAAACCGTAATGGAATATGAAATGCAGGTAGTTGGAATTTCTTTTCCACTCAACCGAATCATGTTCTAGTTCTTCGTATGAGTAAGGTTGCACGGTTGTTGGCTAATGGATGAAAAGGATGTAAATTGATGCTGTCGATTATCGATGGCACGGTTAGCAGGAATTGAAGATATGAATAGAAATAGAACATACTGCACGGTGGTTATGAATCACATGTAATATCGATCGTGCATGATGTTCGCTGATAGCAGTAAATTTACCAGTAACAACACCTATATCACACTTACAAAAATTTTGTATGAAAATGTATAATGGATGTATTAATGACATCCATTTATTTATATTGCATGCCTACAGTTTTTATTTTTAAATAAACTAGAAAACGCTTAACCACCGTTATCAATATAGCACCATCATTTAATTAGTTTGAACATTATTTTTCTCGTTTATAGCAATTAAAAAGAACTTCATTGTATTGCTGCACTTTAACTAGAATCATAATGATGTGATTCTCAGAACAAGTATTGAATTATGCTTAAATTTTGACGTAAAATATGCTGAATTAAAATGTACAATTAAAAACGTAAAAAGTTATCAAATTATTATACTAAAAGTAATACGATTAGGAGTGGTTCAACTATTATGTAACGCAGAAATAGCAAATTTTTGACCCTGTCCCCCTCGATCGAAAGAAAACGTAACGCTGGAAGTTTCCTCCTTCTATTTATTGAGTAAAATAAATTGAAAAAGATTCATTGAATTAAATCTACACCTTCAATCATCTCTCTTGTAACAAAATTAACAAAAGTTAAAAATACTGTCAATAATATTTTAGCGATCTTGAGAAGGTTTGCGATTTACGATCTTAAATCACCTCTTACATTAACACATCTCTGCTTCGTTCCTTTATATAATTTTCATAATTAAGCTAGGTTATGACGGATCGCAGACTCTTGATGACGGATCTACAGACCATTATTGGTAAGAAGATCTTCATATCTATGTTCTGCTGCACTTATCGTGGTCCGATACACAAAGACGAAGAGAATCGATTTAGAGACGAAGTTGTCTCTAAACGAATTAAATTCTTTTAAATCCTACTATATTATTTTATGTTACGTAACCCCGAGGTTTTGTTGATCGGCCAGGTTTTCCTCAAAACGGTTGTTTCGGAAAGTTCTTTATTCCAAAGGTTTATCCTACCTTATGAACACATGCGTGGCACAGTGTCTCTCTGTATGACTCGATGGCAGAGTTCATGGAACATTGATGAGATCGTGAGGTTTTTATATTCGATCACTCCTAGAGTGTCCTTGCAGCCTTGGTTTCACGGCATCTCAGGAGATCGTGCATACATTCGAATTATGTCTAGACTTAGGTTTAATCACTTCGAATTGGGCGCACATCACCAGCATATAGAACAGGTCGACTCCAAAATATGTACCTGTGGCCTCGAATACTAAGACAAAGATCATCTTCTATGGTCTTGAATGGAGTACCAGGCTGCTCGACCCACTTTGTTGGACGCAGTTCATAGCATTGAAAAGATGCCGAACATTTCGATTCGAGACCTGCGTGGGGACGGTGTAGAGGCTTACCTAAGAGCCATCTTTGGTTTTTGCCATGCGAACGGATTATTAGTGTGATCACCTCTCCTCCCCTTCCTAAACTCCTGCTGTTGGTTTGTCTTTTATGTGTTGTACCTCGCTTGTATGAATGATGAATGAATGGATGAATGAAAGAAAGTATAAATGAGTGCGATGTATGAAGGGTTTAATACTACGTGGAAGAAATTACACCGACCGATGCTATGGACCAACAAATCATTGAAAAGGGTGAAGGAAGCCACGAACGAGAAACTACCCGATCGGACTCAATCAGGAACATTCGAAATGGAAAACGATCAGCACCTCGCACATGGACTACGGAACATTTAGCAACGAAGCACCCGATATGGTGCCGGCTCACGATAAGACCCTCACTACGAACTCGACTCTGACTTTGGATGACGGAATAGTACGCAACAATACAACCGAGCAGACCCGGAATATGGTGCCTTGATATAGCTCGGACGAAGAAAAGCCACCCACAAAAGCCTAAGGTAAAAGGTGTTTTGATTTTATTCATAAGTTAGGGATTAGGCCGTTCTTCGTGAATAAAGTAAAAATGTGAATAAAATAAAAAAAATTCATTTCTGCTTTTTAAGTTTATCCAACGATTATTATTACATTAAAATTTCTATAAAACACTGTTTTAAAAAGTTCAGTTTTCAGAAGAATTTACTAATAGAATCTACTGAAATTTACAAAGTGCAACATACAACCTGCAACGTCAGGTTGTGCTGTGTTTAGCACAGTTTAACAATGTTTACATTTGTGTTACATTTTAACTTGGTATGCAAGGCAAAAACCCAAATATATGTGTGTTCGTTACTAAATTCCATGCCAAATGGTGTAATGGTTGTCCACCCGGATCGTCCAAACACAGCCGACCGATAACGACATCGATAGTGTTGTCTCGATGGAGAGTAGAAGTTTTCCGATGTAATAAATATAATTCCATAACGAAATGAATTCCATCATGCACCGTGCCAGCAGCTGGGTCGCCTAAATTCCGTAACCTGACAGAACGTGTACCAGATTTTCACGGATTCCGTGGGATGTCTGTTACGTTGGAAATGGTGCAACACAGCTGGAAAGCGATTGGATCATTTTTCAACATTTATTTATCGTTTCGTTTGGCGTTAGTTTTTGGCTGGGTATGGTGTGTTTTCTATTTTACCGTGAAGCTAACACGGTACAATGTTGGAGTTTGTTTGATACTGAATACGTTGTGTCTGGTCCACAAATAAATTATTCGTGTATGTCACGTTTTTATTCGGAACACCATCTAATGGCTTCTGTAAATACTTCAAATAGCGCCTCAACAATATGCGATATCATTTCAACGAGATGTTTTCTAAGGAAGAAAGATTAGAGATAATCGGGATGAAGGTATACCATTTTATGAAAAGTGGTTTTCCGAAGAGATGTTAATGCTACTTCAAATGAAAGGATTTCTTTTTTGACCATAGTTCGTGCTGTGTAGCGTATTGTTCGACTTTAGAGTTAAGCTACGGGGGGATTTAGCATCAGAAAAAACAATTCTTGCACGAATGTTTATCCCTGTAACTTATAATGATGTGAACCTTTGGTACTACAGGTTTTATTATTACTTTTCTGTATTACAAAAGAAGCAATTGCAGCGATATAGTTGAACAGATAATCATCTTATTGTACACTGTTCGCACGAACAAAGCGAACACTTCCCCCCCACGTGATATACACGTGTCGTAAAACATGTCAAGAGAAAGAGAGTGGGAAAAAAATTAATAACCCCATAAAATGGGAACCATAAAACTTCAGACTCCAAACGAACACCAACGATGATCGAGCGTTACCGTACATATAAACATGCATGAAAAATGAATCTTTCGGCTGTTGCCATTTCAATCTTTTGATAAGTAATGATTTATGCTATAATTGTGCGAAAGAACGAAAAACATAAAACACACGAAGGTTAAAATATGTTACGTTCGCCATACGTTCTCGGTTTGCCATTACTGTGCGCCTGGCGGTGTGCGGTGGCATAGTATAATAAAAATATGTGACCAAAAACAGAAAATCCTTCCCGAGAAAAACCACTCACCCGACAGATGGGTTAGCGTAGTGGGGTTTTAGTCGGCCAGAAAGCCACAGAAGCAAACGAATCAAAACCTTCGCCGGTTGGATAGTACTGAGCACAGTGAATAATATAAATTTTCATTATTCTGCCTCCGGTAGGAAAAGCGAGCTAGAATTGCGACGGCTTTCAGTCGCACAGTCCATCGGAGCGGGGACACGGTGGTGAGCGGCGATAGTGTATGTNACAAACACTATTATCTGATATAATCACATCTGTAAAATTTCATAATCTCATCAGCATTTTCGTCATCTCGTTCGTGATATGGATCATAATCGTAAACACTGAAGAATGGAGATGGAGAAAAAAATGGATCATATTGAAAATCGATTCCAATTTACGAACAATATACGTTTGCAAAATTCAACTCTCCATTAACTTTAATACACCCTTCAAAGGTGTTTTGTAAAGCGTAAAACCATCCGAAAGGTTCGCTTTTTTCGTAAAAGGAAACACAGCCAGAACCGGGTCATGTGTTTGTGTGAAACGTTGGGAAACGATGAAGAATCGCTGTGCGATATTCGTCTTCCCACTGAGCCGAAGGTGTCGGAACACCTGCGGTTAAATTACACGTCAATTCAAATGCAGTCTCCCCTTTTCGAGATTATTTCGGTTTGCGATGCGAGGTTAGGATTTTACTCGCACATGAGAGCTAGTTCGTGCGTGTATGATGGGGTTTTTTTTATTTAGTCTTTTTTCCCTTGTGCCGTCATTTCTCGTTTTCACATTTCATAATCTGTACTACCAGTTCGTATCCTTGGCAGACGATGAGATGAGGATCCTCACCGCAGGAGGTACCGCTTTACAGTGGCATTTGGTTTTCACCTTTGCACCGTTGGTGGTCTAACCGCAAACCCAGACGCGTACAAAACCGAAAGTTCTTCTATTTTTTTGGGTGCGGAGAAGAAAAATAGGTGTTTAGGTGAGAGTATTACGAGTATCCTTTGGGGCACGCGTGTTGAATTCGAAATTTGAAAAGCCAAAGGCGTAGGCTTTATGGTGAACATTGCTGCTCCTTCTTAATGCAATGTGTGGCGACCTGGTGAGCTATAAATATTTGTGTCTCACTTTTGGGCGCTGGACAAAGCGTCTCTTCTGGTGCTATCATCGACGATGATAAGAGAGTAACAAAAAAAAAAATACAAACACACTCTCCGATACGCACATATTCAAGTGAATCACAGCTCTCAGCTGGAGACAGACAGCTCGTACATTATCGCTTCTGATTGTAGAAATGTAGTACGTAAGAGATGTTTTTTTATTTTGGTAAAAATGGTGACCTGATGGCGATGGTAGAATAGAAAAACCGTAATGGAATATGAAATGCAGGTAGTTGGAATTTCTTTTCCACTCAACCGAATCATGTTCTAGTTCTTCGTATGAGTGAGGTTGCACGGTTGTTGGCTAATGGATGAAAAGGATGTAAATTGATGCTGTCGATTATCGATGGCACGGTTAGCAGGAATTGAAGATATGAATAGAAATAGAACATACTGCACGGTGATTATGAATCACATGTAATATCGATCGTGCATGATGTTCGCTGATAGCAGTAAATTTACCAGTAACAACACCTATATCACACTTACAAAAAATTTGTATGAAAATGTATAATGGATGTATTAATGACATTCATTTATTTATATTGCATGCCTACAGTTTTTATTTTTAAATCCTCGAATGGAGATTATTGTGTATCATTTTCCCGAATTTTCATTACGGATTTTACATCAAAGCCAGTTTTCACTAGAAAACGCTTAACCATTCTCAGAACAAGTATTGAATTATGCTTAAATTTTGACGTAAAATATGCTGAATTAAAATGTACAATTAAAAACGTAAAAAGTTATCAAATTATTATACTAAAAGTAATACGATTAGGAGTGGTTCAACTATTACGTAACGCAGAAATAGCAAATTTTTGACCCTGTCCCCCTCGATCGAAAGAAAACGTAACGCTGGAAGTTTCCTCTCTCTATTTATTGAATAAAATAAATTGAAAAAGATCCATTGAATTAAATCTACAGCTTCAATCATCTCTCTTGTAACAAAATTAACAAAAGTTAAAAATACTGTCAATAATATTTTAACGATCTTGAGAAGGTTTGCGATTTACGATCTTAAATCACCTCTTACATTAACACATCTCTGCTTCGTTCCTTTATATAATTTTCATAATTAAGCTAGGTTATGACGGATCGCAGACTCTTGATGACGGATCTACAGACCATTATTGGTAAGAAGATCTTCATATCTATGTTCTGCTGCACTTATCGTGGTCCGATACACGAAGACGAAGAGAGTCGATTTAGAGACGAAGCTGTCTCTAAACGAATTAAATTCTTTTAAATCCTACTATATTATTTTATGTTGCGTAAGCCCCAGGTTTTGTTGATCGGCCAGGTTTTCCTCAAAACGGTTGCTTCGGAAAGTTCTTTATTCGATAGGATTATCCTACCTGATGAACACATGCGTGGCCCAGTGTCTCTCTGTATGAATCGATGGCAGAGTTCATAGAACATTGATGAGATCGTGATGTTTTTATATTCGATCACTCCTTGAGTGTCCTTGCAGCCTTGGTTTCACGGCATCTCAGGAGATCGTGCATACATTCGAATTATGTCTAGACTTAGGTCTAATCACTTCGAATTGGACGCACATCACCAGCATATAGAACAGGTCGACTCCAAAATATGTGGCTGCGGCCTCGAATACTAAGACATAGATCATCTTCTATGGTCTTGAATGGAGTACGAGGCTGCTCGACCCACTTTGTTGGGCGCAGTTCATAGCATTGAAAAGATGCCGAACATTTCGATTCGAGACCTGCGTGGGGACGGTGTAGAGGCTTACCTAAGAGCCATCTTTGGTTTTTGCCATGCGAACGGATTATTAGTGTGATCACCTCTCCTCCCCTTCCTAAACTCCTGCTGTTGGTTTGTCTTTTATGTGTTGTACCTCGCTTGTATGAATGATGAATGAATGGATGAATGAAAGAAAGTATAAATGAGTGCGATGTATGAAGGTTTTAATACTACGTGGAAGAAATTACACCCACCGATGCTATGGACCAACAAATCATTGAAAAGGGTGAAGGAGGCCACGAACGAGAAACTCCCCGATCGGACACAATTAGGAACATTTGAAATGGAAAACGATCAGAACCTCGCACATAGGAACATTTAGCAACGAAGCACCCGATTTGGTACCGGCTCACGATGAGACCCAAGCTACGAACTTAACTCTAACTTTGGATGACTAACATCATTTTTAAATAAAAATTTCTATAAATCACTGTTTAAAAAGAATTTGTTACTATTTAGCTTTCATACGAATATCCGCTAATGGAATTTACAAAGTGCAACATACTAATAACATCACGTTGTACTGTGTTTCACAAAGTTTATCAACGTTTACATTTGTGTAATACCACATTCAGTGTTACATTTCAATGTGATATGCAAGGCAAAAACCCAAATATATGTGTGTTCGTTACTAAATTCCATGCCAAACGGTGTAATGGTTGTCCACCCGGATCGTTCAAACACAGCCGACCGATAACGACATCGATAGTGTTGTCTCGATGGAGAGTAGAAGTTTTCCGATGTAATAAATATAATTCCATAACGAAATGAATTCCATCATGCACCGTGCCAGCAGCTGGGTCGCCTAAATTCCGTAACCCGACAGAACGTGTACCAGATTTTCACGGATTCTGTGCGATGTTTGTTACGTTGGAAATGGTGCAACACAGCTGGAAAGCGATTGGATCATTTTTCAACATTTATTTATCGTTTCGTTTGGCGTTAGTTTTTGGCTGGGTATGGTGTGTTTTCTATTTTACCGTGAAGCTAACACGGTACAATGTTTAAGTTTGTTTGATACTGAATACGTTGTGTCTGGTCCACAAATAAACTATTCGTGTATGTCACGTTTTTATTCGGAACACCATCTAATGGCTTCTGTAAATACTTCAAATAGCGCCTCAATAATATGCGATATCATTTCAACGAGATGTTTTCTAAGCAAGAAAGATTAGAGATAATCGGGATGAAGGTATACCATTTTATGAAAAGTGGTTTTCCGAAGAGATGTTAATGCTACTTCAAATGAAAGGATTTCTTTTTTGACCATAGTTCGTGCTGTGTAGCGTATTGTTCGACTTTAGAGTTAAGCTACGAAGGGATTTAGCATCAGAAAAACCAATTCTTTCACGAATGTTTATCCCTGTAACTTATAATGATGTGAACCTTCGGTACTACACATTTTATTTTTACTTTTCTGTCTTACAAAAGAAGCAATTGCAGCGATATTGTTGGACAGATAATCATCTTATTGTACACTGTTCGCACGAACAAAGCGAACACTTCCCCCCCACGTGATATACACGTGTCGTAAAACATGTCAAGAGAAAGAGAGTGGAGAAAAAAATTAATAACCCCATAAAATGAGAACCATAAAACTTCAGACTCCAAACGAACACCAACGATGATCGAGCGTTACCGTACATATAAACATGCATGAAAAATGAATCTTTCGGCTGTTGCCATTTCAATCTTTTGATAAGTAATGATTTATGCTATAATTGTGCGAAAGAACGAAAAGCATAAAACACACGAAGGTTAAAATATGTTACGTTCGCCATACGTTCTCGGTTTGCCATTACTGTGCGCCGAGCGGTGGCGTAGCATAATAAAAATATGTGACCAAAAACAGAAAATCCTTCCCGAGAAAAACCACTCACCCGACAGATGGGTTAGCGTAGTGGGTTTTTAGTCGGCCAGAAAGCCACAGAAGCAAACGAATCAAAACCTTCCCCGGTTGGATAGTACTGAGCACAGTGCATAATATAAATTTTCATTATTCTGCCTCCGGTAGGAAAAGCGAGCTAGAATTGCGACGGCTTTCAGTCGCACAGTCCATCGGAGCGGGGACACGGTGGTGAGCGGCGATAGTGTATGTATACACTGGTACTGAGAGCTACTAAACCGATTGCTAACCACCATCAACGCTACGTAGATTTACGAACGGGCTAGTTGTGGCCAGTGTTCGTAGCTTTATGCCTTGTGCCATGTGCTTCGCATACAGGCTTGAATTAATGAACGATGACGTTGATGATGACTTGTTGGAGGCAAACATTGAAGCCCACTGCCAACACTGTTATCTATGCGTATAAACGTTTTGTCGGGTCGGGGAACCTTTCCGAACCGAACCATTGTCAAAGTGTCGGTACACGACACTGCACTACCCTGCCCGGTGCATCTTTCAAGAAGTGCGTGAGTTGCAGCGCAAGAGTTTAAATAGTTTTGTGCAACAACGTTTTGTCAGACGCCTTGCCTAGGGAAGGGCAATTCGCTACACAAGTGATAGCGATAACTTTACATCAGTGTANGACACTGCACTACCCTGCCCGGTGCATCTTTCAAGAAGTGCGTGAGTTGCAGCGCAAGAGTTTAAATAGTTTTGTGCAACAACGTTTTGTCAGACGCCTTGCCTAGGGAAGGGCAATTCGCTACACAAGTGATAGCGATAACTTTACATCAGTGTACCGTGATCAGTGCAGTTTGGCAAATGGGCCACAGATAACTTACCGAGTATTCCTAAACGAAAATTGACTGTTACAACTATGACGTGACCGTAGCTGGCTAGTACCGAACCGTCGTACGGATTGCCGGAACCCCAATCGTACGCTTCACCGTGGATGTAGAAGAAAATTGAATAGGGTGCCTCCAGTCCGCGGCTTCCTGTTGTGCGGGAAGAGAAGAGCAGAAGAAATGCTTGTTAATACTCTGTGTGCAGATTTCCTTTCCACACATGTGGGTGAATGGCTGTGTTTATCGTGTTCTGCGAATTTGCATTTAGAGCGGAACCCAAGGCGACGGTACGAATTCTATTTGTCTAGAGATTATTCTGGGTAAGATTGTTTAAAGTACGTGGTTGGTGGTGAGTTAATGTGTTGTAAGGTAGTAAGGATTTCATTTAAATTGATAGAATAGAAATTAAATACGACCTTGTTGTAAACGGAAAGTTAATAAATCTTCAACTCCTTGAAATGGATTAAATAATTCTGCTCGGTGGATGGGTTGACTTGAAGTTTTTGCAGATGAACTATTAAAAGAATATCTTAGATTTCAATATTTCACCATTAGAAGGGAATTATCAATATTTATGTTTGATCTAAGTTATATTGATCATGTAACGTATAAATTAATTTATTTGTCATTGTGTTGAAACTGTTATGCGTCGTTTCATATCGCATCTTAATGTTTTATTAATAAAGATTCTAGAAATATTTGTTTTAAATGAAACTTCTTGAGCGGAATTATTGATGGCGAGAACAGTTTTGTAGAAAACTTGAGCCTACGAGGAGTATAAATCATTCACAGAGGGTCGAGTCGTCGTCGATGAATTGTTTCTGGCAGTGTCTTCAACTGGCGAAAACGTCAAGAAAATCGGAAAGATGGTTCGTTCCAAATGGTTCTACAGTCCATAAGATTTATTTTTTGCAAGATAAGTACTGTTTAATAGAGAAAGTGCGTCAGAAACGGCCTAATTTGGACAAACACATGGATGGATCTTGCATCATGACAACGGACCGTCTCAAAAGCTCCTTATTGTGAACACTTTTGGACCAAACATTAGCCAAACATCATCGAGCAACCATTCTTTTCTTCGGACTTAGCCCTCTGTAACTTTTTTTCTGTTTCCAAAAATTTAATTACCACTCCGCGGACTACGCTTCGAGTCAATTGAGATGATCAAAAAGAATTCGCTGAAAGAACTGACGACAATTTCTTCAAACACGCACTAAAAACGCTTCAGTGATTCTATAATACAGTGCTCCCCAACCTTTTTAGTACCGCGGACCACTTTTTGTTCGGCATAAGTGTATCGCGGCCCACATGTGCGGACTAGTAATGTATGTATATCGTTGTTAAGGCGATTTTTTAAATAAAACATTAGTAAAAATTATAATTGTCCACAATCTAACATATCGAGAGGCGTAGAATGATTTCGTCACGTAAAAACGCTTGAAATGGTAAACAAAAAGTGTTAAAATAATTGGGTAAACGACCGATTTTTTTTCCGCGGACCACTTCTACTTAAGCCACGGTCCACAAGTGGTCCGCGGACCATAGGTTGGGGACCACTGCTATAATACATACGTATCGATAATTAATCAATTACTGTAGTTTGTTTAACCAACTCCCGGTACTTTTGTGACAGAATGTAAGTGAATAGTAAAACGCAATCCAATTCTTCAAAAAATAAAAATATTACTTAGTTATTATCTTACTTTTCGTTTAGAAGTACTTTTTTCTTTTTTTAAATTATATTTAAACGATATATTCCCCACAAGTATCTCATTGAAGAAGATTGTTTTTTACTTCGATTATATCTACCTTTCTTGATAAATCTGAAACCTTCTATAAATCTCGGATCTGTAAAAAGGATTAATAAACCTCAAAACCTATGTGTTTGTGTAAAATACAACCAACAATTTCTTCATAATCCTCTCTACTTTGATATTAAAACAAATTTCTTTTTGATCCTTCTGGTTTCCTGCTAAGAGATTTTCATCAACCATTACACATGAAAAATATTATTAATACATCGAATACATTTCAAAGCCTACACATGGAGGTAAGCACATGGAGTTGAAACATTAAAAGAATGTCACATGATTCTCAATGTACGCATAAGATCCGATTTTAATCGTAATACAGCAGGATTATAAAGCACAGCAAGAAGTAAGATCTGAAATTATATTTTCAGCAAAAATGTACCTGTTGTGCTCACGGTAGAAGCTAATCTTCATTAAATGTAGCTTCCTTTTTAATTTCTGCTTTTTGACGACAGGCTATTGATCTGTGGAGTAGGTGTGTGGATTTCCCTTTTAAACCTTGCCGATAGGAATCACCCACGAGCAGCCTTACGGCTTATTAAAAACAACGCGAAATTCATATCAAATATGAAAGCTACTCACATAACCTCCTTCGTATCGTCTCTAAGAAAGCATGAAGGGATGAGTTTTAGCTAAAAATAATGAGAACGACAGAGTGATACAAACATGCCCGTTCATCGTACGACGTCAGTTTTCAATATTCGCTTTTCCAAAAAAAAAAAAAAACAAGGATACATGGTTTTGTTCGTTTAGAGCGAAATGTTAAAACGAACCAATGTGGACAACAACACGAAGGTGAACAGGGGATTATTACAGCCACAAATCCGATACTAAAACAAGAGAGTCATTTAACAAAACACCGGATGGGAAACGGCGAAGGATCTGTTTTTAATTGCAAGCACGACACTGTGCCGAAGGCGAACGTTCTCAGTCATGAGCGAAAGTGTCCCCGTTCCGATATTATATAGTACGTAGCGAATGTCCAAAAAACCGATCGATCGAAGAACGCAGAACTGTTATGAAGAAACTTAATTAAAAATAAATAAATGAAAGCACAGATTGACGCCCGCTGTTACACATTTAATTAAGATTTCAATTAATCCGTCCGTCCCTTCCTGTGCTAAACTTTCGATGAATTTCTCGCATTGAATGCTTTGCTAACGGTGGGGATTTGCTGAAGAAGAGTAGGACTGAGCTTAGTATTTTAAAGTGCAAGCTGTAAAAAGGACGTCATCTCTGCGTTCATTCAGGTTAAATTACGCTGTGAAAAGTTCTCAACATCACGTCTTTATCATGAGCAAACCGACCGAGTTATTCCATCGAATCGTTTCAAGCGCCATGTGAGCTGGGAATCCTTGTTTATGACGATCGCCATGTTCGTTGGAATAGCTTTTTTAAATACACCTCACTCCACACTCGGTGAATGATCGACAGACAGACGTACATACGCATCAGTAGGGCGCTCCAAATGTGGCTCAATTATGTCTGAAAAAACTGTGCGACATGTTCTCAACCGCTGGTGGGAGTCGTCTCGAAAATGGTTGAATAATCGTTCACTAGTTTTTTGTTCTCGTTGCAAAAAAAACGAAACTTCACACGGAGCGTGCTTCGAAATTATTTGAGCTGTTTTTTTTTGGCGCAGCAGTTTCTGGTTCGTTACAGCGAAATACCTACCAACTTGCGTGTGCTCTTCAAGCTGAGCCACTTCAGAACGACCCGGCCCGATGCCCGAATGATGGAAAACCGAAAATGTTAAAGTTGAAATTCAATTATCATTTATCATTTGCTAGAAGTACCACTTGCACCCAACTACCTGGCATGCCGTGGTGGGGCGCCACACACTCCTTGAACATCTCTTGAGCAACATCGCATTTCGCACCACCCGTAGAGACGGAAAAATATTGTTTGCTCTTCGTATCTCTGCCAAAAAAAAAAACCAAGACCAACTGTTCAGTCCCGTCTGGACGGTATTGCTTTTGTGTGAGAGAAAAAAAAGAAGATTTGCACAAAACGTAGATAAATTGTCGCCCAAGCAGAGAAGTAGAAACGACTGCAAATTCTAAATTCAGTACAAATAAAACACAAAGCCACCAAATTGTATTGAAATTAATGAGAAGAAGATTTGTGGCCGGGACAATTGCCTGGGAAGTAACACTCTGGAAACTGGAAACTTAACAAACCGTTTAAGGTGTACTTAACGACAGTTTCAAGGAACCAGTTACAGCTGAGTTTTCGCGAGAACTTTGCGATATTGGAAAGAGACAATATTGTAGACATATTGGACTTAATACGGTTAGCAAACATGTTTGAACGATTTTTAAATAGTAGATTAAGATTAAACTCAAGTTAAAGTCGCTGGCTTAAATCAAACAAATCTGGAAAGCAAGACACAGTTTTTGGTTTTGTGTTTAATAGGATTTGTGGAACTTTGGCACACACAAAAAAAAAAACCTAACCTCAACATACGCTCATAAACCACAAATTGCACTATTCTTAGCTTATCGAACTTTATTCCCACAGCACCGCAAAACTCCTGTCTCGAATACCGGTGCTATCGTTTGCACAAAAAGTTTTTCCATTGAACATTTTCCTAATCGAAAACAACATCAACATCATCCCGTCATCATCGGCATCATCATCATCATCATCCAGCCAACTATCGGCATGATGTTCCACAGCGAAATAGTAAAGCAGTAGCGATCGAATCAAACCCACACACACACACACAAGGTGGGCGGGAAACACGGACTGGAAGCTGCATCCAGAAAGTTTGGACTATTTCACACTACATCCAGACACATTAGATCCAGATTTAATCCCCTGGAACAAGGTCGTTTCGAACGAACTGAGCTTTAACTCGTATCTGAGCTCAAAACTAGCTTTGGAGTTTATGTAAGCGCATTGGCTTTTATACGTTTATTGACCGGAGGGAAAAAGAAACGGAAATATTCCAAAATATAACTCGTACATTTTTGGTAGAGATATTCATAAAATATGCACCGCTGCATGGTAGCATGATGAAGTTCCCATGATAGATTTGGATAACACCATTTCTCACACTCTCCAGTGAACTCTGTAAACGCTATGGTTGAAAAGTTTGACGGCGTTTTTTTTCGTCCTACATTAACTTCCTTCCTTGTGGATGAGGTGAGATGTTTTGCCCTAAATCTATGCAAAACACCAAGCAGAGCGCATCCGTGCGTCCATGTGACGATGGTAAAAATTGAATTTTACCTCCACCATATTTATTCGGTTAGATGTAATTTAATTTCTACCGAATTCTTTTTTCATTTGCCTCCTCCCTATCCAGCGGATAGAAAGAAATGGTATGATGAACGGAAAAGTTAATCCACCACGATGGTACGGCTCATTTGGGAAGCCGTTTTGGTGCTTTCAAATTTACTTCTTTTTCCTTTTTGTTATTTTTGTATTACTGCTTACCTTTGACAGCTTACCGATGAACTTTGGTCGCAGAATCTGTCAGGAAAGCTTTCACCGGTTTGCGCGCGGCCGTCAAACGCGTACGGTCCTATACTCAAGGATGGTGAGATAAATTGAAAATAACACACTCAAAACAGCACCGTAGTCACACGTACACGGAAGCCAAATCTTGCCGTAGTATGTGTAGTGTATGCGCTTTGCTGTGTAAGAGGTATGGATGATTTATTTTGTGAATTTTATTACCAAGAACATAAATCGAATCGCTTTGCCTTTCTCTCCCGGGGACGTGTAATGAAATGAAATGAAACGATAAAAATAATGCACGCACTCTCCGCTACTCGCCTGCAAGCACCCATTGGATGCGCCATTTGTCGATCGCCATTACGAGATTAAAGAACCGGGCGAACCCACACTCACGCACAGAAGCGAATATTTCACGGGATATTGTTGTTGTTCGTTGTGCGTGCCAAACTAAGCTGGAAGACAAAATGCAAAAGCAGCGAAATCGAATCTGTTTACTTTGGTGAAAGGTTATATCGGATTCGGGCGGTTTTTGGAATTTGGCGTGATTGAATCGCTTTTGGTATTGAGCGTAACAAAATAGGGATCGTAAAATTCGGAACGGAGCTCTACATAAACCAAACTAGTGTGCGAACACATATAGTGGAACGCGCGTAAGCTATAGTCAAACATTGCACCATAGAGCAAGATACCCGATGTACATGGAAAACACCGAAAACTAAGCTATAAGTTAATAATAATAGTAAAGCACATTAGCTAAACCCCAAACATCAAACCACACTTACGAACGATTAATGTGTGAGAATGTTTTGCACACCACCAGCAACAAGATACATGCTGCTTTGCCACCTTACAGTCGATCTTCATCGAAAAACAAAGTGATAAATTTGTTAATGGCCTTATTCCACCCGAAAATCCGCACCTCATATTAAGCTTTCCAGTTGTAGCGCCGCCAGCAAGCATCTCCCAAGAGACTAATCTGTTTAAAGCATCATAAAATTAGGTTCGGAGCCTTAGCACTATTTAGTCAACATGGGTAAACGGTAGCTCATCTGATAATGACCAGCTCCGGTGCTTTTCCCCAGCAGCAAACTCTCCTGCCGGCCATATATTCGCTGTTTGCTGACGGGATACCGTACCGAACGGCGTTGCACGGGTGCTTAATAGTGGAACAATAGATTAAATTTTATAACTACAATTATGACACACGTAAAGCGAACCGGTAGCGGTTATGTGTTTTCCACCGCATTGGTTAGGTTAGGGAAATGTGAAACACTCGCTGAACGACTCCAGAGAAAATCGGACGTTTGGCACCAGATTTTATAGCTAGCCAAGCTTTTAATGACTCCATTTCTTGGTTATTTCTTTGAATTTTTTCTCATCAAGCATCAATTCTTTTTGAGGTTTTGTTGGTAAATAAGGTTTTGTGTATGTGTCTTTCACCCACTATGTTGTTAACTTAAGCTAAGCTGATTTGAAATTTTCATACAAATTCAACTATGACTTTGATAGGAAAGGGACAATTAAAACAATATCCATTGTTCTATTGCTCATTGCTATTTGGTAAGAACTCTTGACCAAATATTAATATAAACCAAAAACATATAGAACCTCCTTTCAATAATGGAATAAACGGAATGATATTTAAACGAGTTAATTTCATATACATTTATGAACATTTATTTCATAAATTTTATGCAGGATGTCATTCCAAACTTTTGTTCGAAAAAAATTCATGGCATATGGACTTATTAATTTTTTATAAGTCGGATATTATTCTATTAATGTTACAGTTATTTGACACAATTTGACATCAAAGTAAATCAAATCATGTTATTTAAAACTAAATACTATTAAAATATAATTCAACAATTTATTTCCCATTAGGCACTAATAGCTGCAAGAAAAGGAGCTCCTAACAAATAAGTACTGTCTAAAATATAATCAAAACACTCGGAATGTTGATATGTTTAAAAAAGAAAACTGAATTTCATTAACGGTTGTAACGCTTTATTATACAGAACTATTGAAGTTTGTGAAGAATTTTTTATTCAAACGTAAGTGTCGGCCAACGTTAGTACCATATAATAGTTATTTTTTTATAATTAAAAAAAATAAATCCATAAATTATCGTTTCACTTTTTTTCTTTTTTTTAAAGTAAATAAAATATGACGAATCGTTTAAATATTAAAAACACACCAAAAAACGTTGGTTGCAATGTTTGGCCCGAGAAACTAACTTAATTCACTTCGAAAGAAAATCCTGGTCACTGCACCACGTCTACGCGATAGAAGTTCTTAAAACATGCTATTCGTTAAACGAATAAGTTTGTTCGTTAGGTTCGCTTAGGTTATTATCAAATTTGCAATGAAAAATAACTCTTTGAAATGCATTTCGATTATCTCTTAACAAAGATTATATTTAAAATAATTTTTTAAACTAAATTAATCTGAATGACTCTTTTTCATATTTAAAAAAAAAAAGTTTTAAGGGTATCAACTTTAAAAATATCCGCAACGCATAAACTCAAAAACGAGATCGAAGCAAAAACAAATGTTGTAAAATATAAAACTGTATTCTACAACAACAAAAAAGATTCAGCATCGTTCCCCTACTGTTTCACCAGAAAAATAACAATCCTTTGAACGAACCACATCTTCCTGCAGACCATCAAAAGCGTTACTTCGGTATTCAAAGTAAGGAAACTTGTTTGTTTCACCGATAAAGTTGTTTGTTCAGTGTGTTCAAGCTTTTGACCTCGTTCCCATAGCACGATGGAAGCAAAAAAAAACATATTCAATTCAACTCTACAAGGTTTCCATGGTCAAACAAATGGTAGGGTATATTACACATAACCTTACGATCTCTGCCAACGCTAAGAAACTGTTCAATGTACTGCCTTTGTCTGGTCTGACTAGTTGGTTCTGCCCAGATTAACTCTTCCCGGCATGTTGGTGAAGCAAGGCCCCACGAATTGGACAGGCGCGTTCCTTCGGTGGCACCTCAGAATGATCCAATTTATGGTCGATGAGTACTAAATTTATCGCCACTTTTCGCAGCCAGCCCGCCGGGACAAAACGGTTGCGGACTAGCGTTAGGCCAATCGAATATTCCTTGCTTACAAGCGGTAGTTCTGCTCATGAAGTGATAAAAAAATGAAGCGACAACGAGAGGAAGAAAAAACACCAACAATGCGAACTTACCACTTCCGGGGACGTAAATGTTGAGCGTCAGACAGTCCTCGCTCTGGTTCGCCAGCAATGGTTGCAGTCGCTTCAGATGCTGGTAACGCCCTTTCGGCATCGAGAGTAGTGCCGCCGTCCGATTGCTGATGTCGGGAAAACTCTGCAAAGATGGCCGAAGTACACGGATTAGACGGGAATTGTAAAAGCACAAACAGGGAACGATGGGACACGAATGAAGGAAGAAACAAACAAAAAAAAGCATACAGATATATGAGAGTTATGAACAGTTATTTCCCAACTGAAGGCAACCCGCTCGATGAGAAGCACGAACGTTACGATCTGCAATCTGCTCTAGTCAGTGGGTTCGATGATAAAACGTTTGTGCTTGCTACGGTAGCCCGCGGTACCACGGTGCTTAATGGAAATGTTCAATTTGGAAAAACGAACAGCGAGACAGACGATGCCGGTGGCACGGTCTGATGTCACAAAANCCTGGGAAGTAACACTCTGGAAACTGGAAACTTAACAAACCGTTTAAGGTGTACTTAACGACAGTTTCAAGGAACCAGTTACAGCTGAGTTTTCGCGAGAACTTTGCGATATTGGAAAGAGACAATATTGTAGACATATTGGACTTAATACGGTTAGCAAACATGTTTGAACGATTTTTAAATAGTAGATTAAGATTAAACTCAAGTTAAAGTCGCTGACTTAAATCAAACAAATCTGGAAAGCAAGACACAGTTTTTGGTTTTGTGTTTAATAGGATTTGTGGAACTTTGGCACACACAAAAAAAACCTAACCTCAACATACGCTCATAAACCACAAATTGCACTATTCTTAGCTTATCGAACTTTATTCCCACAGCACCGCAAAACTCCTGTCTCGAATACCGGTGCTATCGTTTGCAGAAAAAGTTTTTCCATTGAACATTTTCCTAATCGAAAACAACATCAACATCATCCCGTCATCATCGGCATCATCATCATCATCTTCCAGCCAACTATCGGCATGATGTTCCACAGCGAAATAGTAAAGCAGTAGCGATCGAATCAAACCCACACACACACACACACACAAGGTGGGCGGGAAACACGGACTGGAAGCTGCATCCAGAAAGTTTGGACTATTTCACACTACATCCAGACACATTAGATCCAGATTTAATCCCCTGGAACAAGGTCGTTTCGAACGAACTGAGCTTTAACTCGTATCTGAGCTCAAAACTAGCGTTGGAGTTTATGTAAGCGCGTTGGCTTTTATACGTTTATTGACCGGAGGGAAAAAGAAACGGAAATATTCCAAAATATAACTCGTACATTTTTGGTAGAGATATTCATAAAATATGCACCGCTGCATGGTAGCATGATGAAGTTCCCATGATAGATTTGGATAACACCATTTCTCACACTCTCCAGTGAACTCTGTAAACGCTATGGTTGAAAAGTTTGACGGCGTTTTTTTTCGCCCTACATTAACTTCCTTCCTTGTGGATGAGGTGAGATGTTTTGCCCTAAATCTATGCAAAACACCAAGCAGAACGCATCCGTGCGTCCATGTGACGATGGTAAAAATTGAATTTTACCTCCACCATATTTATTCGGTTAGATGTAATTTAATTTCTACCGAATTCTTTTTTCATTTGGCCCCTCCCTATCCAGCGGATGGAAAGAAATGGTATGATGAACGGAAAAGTTAATCCACCACGATGGTACGGCTCATTTGGGAAGCCGTTTTGGTGCTTCCAAATTTACTTCTTTTTCCTTTTTGTTACTTTTGTGTTACTGCTTACCTTTGACAGCTTACCGATGAACTTTGGTCGCAGAATCTGTCAGGAAAGCTTTCACCGTTTTGCGCGCGGCCGTCAAACGCGTACGGTCCCATACTCAAGGATGGAGGAGATAAATTGAAAATAACACACTCAAAACAGCACCGTAGTCACACGTCACACGGAAGCCAAATCTTGCCGTAGTATGTGTAGTGTATGCGCTTTGCTGTGTAAGAGGTATGGATGATTTATTTTGAGAATTTTATTACCAACAACATAAATCGAATCGCTTTGCCTTTCTCTCCCGGGGACGTGTAATGAAATGAAATGAAACGATAAAAATAATGCACGCACTCTCCGCTACTCGCCTGCAAGCACCCATTGGATGCGCCATTTGTCGATCGCCATTACGAGATTAAAGAACCGGGCGAACCCACACTCACGCACAGAAGCGAATATTTCACGGGATATTGTTGTTGTTCGTTGTGCGTGCCAAACTAAGCTGGAAGACAAAATGCAAAAGCAGCGAAATCGAATCTGTTTACTTTGGTGAAAGGTTATATCGGATTCGGGCGGTTTTTGGAATTTGGCGTGATTGAATCGCTTTTGGTATTGAGCGTAACAAAATAGGGATCGTAAAATTCGGAACGGAGCTCTACATAAACCAAACTAGTGTGCGAACACATATAGTGGAACGCGCGTAAGCTATAGTCAAACATTGCACCATAGAGCAAGATACCCGATGTACATGGAAAACACCGAAAACTAAGCTATAAGTTAATAATAATAGTAAAGCACATTAGCTAAACCCCAAACATCAAACCACACTTACGAACGATTAATGTGTGAGAATGTTTTGCACATCACCAGCAACAAGATACATGCTGCTTTGCCACCTTACAGTCGATCTTCATCGAAAAACAAAGTGATAAATTTGTTAATGGCCTTATTCCACCCGAAAATCCGCACCTCATATTATGCTTTCCCGTTGTAGCGCCGCCAGCAAGCATCTCCCAAGAGACTAATCTGTTTAAAGCATCATAAAATTAGGTTCGGAGCCTTAGCACTATTTAGTCAACATGGGTAAACGGTAGCTCATCTGATAATGACCAGCTCCGGTGCTTTTCCCCAGCAGCAAACTCTCCTGCCGGCCATATATTCGCTGTTTGCTGACGGGATACCGTACCGAACGGCCTTGCACGGGTGCTTAATAGTGGAACAATAGATAAAATTTTATAACTACAATTATGACACACGTAAAGCGAACCGGTAGCGGTTATGTGTTTTCCACCGCATTGGTTAGGTTAGGGAAATGTGAAACACTCGCTGAACGACTCCAGAGAAAATCGGACGTATGGCATCAGATTTTATAGCTAGCCAATCTTTTAATGACTCCATTTCTTGGTTATTTCTTTGAATTTTTTCTCATCAAGCATCGATTTTTTTTTAGGTTTTGTTGGTAAATAAGGTTTTGTGTATGTGTCTTTCACCCACTATGTTGTTAACTTAAGCTAAGCTGATTTGAAATTATCATACAAATTCAATTTTGACTTCGATAAGAAAGGAACAATTAAAACAATGTCCATTGTTCTATTGCTCATTGCTATTTGGTAAGAACTCTTGACCCATTACCAAATAGTAATATAAACCAAAAATATATAGAACCTCCTTTCAATAACGGAATAAACGGAATGATATTTAATCGAATTAATTTCATAAACAATATTGGGCACGACATTTTATACAGGATGTCATTCCAAACATTTGTTGGGATAAAAATCATGGCATACGGACAAATGTTTTATAAGTCGGATATTATTCCATTAATTTTATAGTTATTTGATACAATTTTAAATCAAAATAAATCAAATTATTTTATTTAAAGCTAAATACAACAAAATTACAATTAAACAATTTATTTCCCATGAGGCACTAATAGCTGCAAGACAAGGAGCTCCTAACAAATATGTACAGTCCAAAATATTTATAATCATAACACTCGGAGTGTTTAAAAGTTTCAAAATCTAAATTGAATTTCATTAACGGTTGTAACGCTTTATTATACAGAACTATTGAAGTATGTGACGATTTTTTTTATTGAAGCTTAAGCGTAGGCCAAAGTTAGTACCATATAATAGTTATTTTTTATAATTAAAAAAATAAATCCATAAATTATGGTTTCACTTTTTTTTAAGTAAATAAAATATGACGAATCGTTTAAATAATAAAAACACAAAAAAAAGTTTTTTGCTATGTTAAGCCCGTGAAAAAAACTTAATTCACTTCGAAAGAAAATCCTGGTCACTGCACCACGTCTACGCGATCGATCACGTAGAAGTTCTTAAAACATGCTATTCGTTAAACGATTAAATTGGTTCGTTAGGTTCGCTTAGGTTATTATCAGAATTTGCAATGAAAAAAAAACTCTTTCGAATGCATTTACACTTAACAAGGATTTATTTTTAAATATTTTTTTAACTAAATTAATCTGAATGACTCTTTTACATATTTCAAACAAAAAAAGTTTTAAGAGTATCAACTTTAAAAATATCCGCAACGCATAAACTCAAAAACGAGATCGAAGCAAAAACAAATGTTGTAAAATATAAAACTGTATTTTACAACAAAAAAAAAGATTCAGCATCTTTCCCTTACTGTTTCACCAGAAACTAACAATCCTTTGAACGAACCACATCTTCCTGCAGACCATCAAAAGCGTTACTTCGGTATTCAAAGTAAGGAAACTTGTTTGTTTCACCGATAAAGTTGTTTGTTCAGTGTGTTCAAGCTTTTGACCTCGTTCCCATTGCACGATGGAAGCAAAAAAAAAAACATATTCAATTCAACTCTACAAGGTTTCCATGGTCAAACAAATGGTAGGGAATATTACACATAACCTTACGATCTCTGCCAACGCTAAGAAACTGTTCAATGTACTGCCTTTGTCTGGTCTGACTAGTTGGTTCTGCCCAGATTAACTCTTCCCATGCATGTTGGTAAAGCAAGACCCCACGAATTGGACAGGCGCGTTCCTTCGGTGGCACCTCAGAATGATCCAATTTATGGTCGATGAGTACTAAATTTATCGCCACTTTTCGCAGCCAGCCCGCCGGGACAAAACGGTTGCGGACTAGCGTTAGGCCAATCGAATATTCCTTGCTTACAAGCGGTAGTCCTGCTCATGAAGTGATAAAAAAATGAAGCGACAACGAGAAGAAGAAAAAACACCAACAATGCGAACTTACCACTTCCGGGGACGTAAATGTTGAGCGTCAGACAGTCCTCGCTCTGGTTCGCCAGCAATGGTTGCAGTCGCTTCAGATGCTGGTAACGCCCTTTCGGCATCGAGAGTAGTGCCGCCGTCCGATTGCTGATGTCGGGAAAACTCTGCAAAGATGGCCGAAGTACATGGATTAGACGGGAATTGTAAAAGCACAAACAGGGAACGATGGGACACGAATGAAGGAAGAAACAAACAAAAAAAAAACGCATACAGATATATGAGAGTTATGAACAGTTATTTCCCAACTGAAGGCAACCCGCTCGATGAGAAGCACGAACGTTACGATCTGCAATCTGCTCTAGTCAGTGGGTTCGATGATAAAACGTTTGTGCTTGCTACGGTAGCCCGCGGTACCACGGTGCTTAATGGAAATGTTCAATTTGGAAAAACGAACAGCGAGACAGACGATGCCGGTGGCACGGTCTGATGTCACAAAAAGCACTGCCATCGCGTGGAGCCAAAGTGCAATTTGCAGTTTCTGGATGCAGTGATTTACTGACCTTTCTGTTGGTCGCCTTCCCGAGCGAGAAACAAGAACATTAGCCAGAAAGGATAGATTTTAAAATTGATCTCAATCTTCAACCGACGTCAGCAACGCGGGTCCATTCTACCGCCGGTGGTGGTGAGGATGATTGGTCTTTCGATTCGGGATAATTTTCCCCACAATCAGGTTCTTGTTTTTCGACCAATTTGTACCACGACCGATGCTCGATGATGCATCGTCTCGAGTTGTGGTTTTGCTCACGGCTCGTGGGCGCCATGTTGAAGGAAGGAAGGAGAGTGTTGATTGCTCTTAAGCTGCAGCTGGTAAACAAACCAATCTGTTTCGTCAGCTAAGGGTTTGGGGTTTATCGAGGCGATGATCGAGTAGGATTTTTGTTCTACTGTAAGTTGTTTACCCAACGGGCTATTCATTAGCGGTCTAAGCTCTTGAGCTCCGGTTGTTAAATCAACACTAGTGGCACTGGAAGTTGTGTTTGCTAATGCTTCAGATTTCACTTGTTTATCGATCAATTAGTTAATTTAATTTAATGGATTTGAAATGAAGGAGTCCTAAAGCCTTGTTCAGCTCTATTCTTATGTATATTTGAAACTGATATTCACTATTATGTCAAGACGTTGTACATCTTTTAATGTTTAGTGTATATACCTTCAGCTGAATAAAGGAATATTTTCGAGTAGTTGCTTTTTTATGATTTGGCTTCCGTTTAGAAACGTCTGAAGACTTCAAAGCAACAATTCCTTCGACAAACAAATAAAACAAAACCATATAGACACTTAAAAAACGTGATGTCCGTTCATAACACCTAACCGCACCCAATCAACTTCGATGAAGCGTAAAACCCATACCGCACATTGTAGTTATGATGATTTCATGCATGAAAAATCGCTAATGTATTCCAAATGCAAGAGTTGCGCCCTTCAAACCAAGGCCACACACTTGCACTCCGAAAGACTTGGAAGTTCTGCCAAGATACCTCGAGCGTGGTGAGTAAACTCGTTATTTAGAAATGCTCAACTCACACTTTCCACTTATTTTCTGCAACTGCATGCAACTTGCAAGCTCTGGCAACTTCACTTCAGAAGGCGGAAAAGTTCATCTCGCTTTCTCGTCAGCATACCGATGATGGGGAAAGTAACGGATAGAAATGAAAGAATATTTCCTAACCCAAAAACTCATCCAACATAACAGTTTGGGTTTAGCACGATGTCCGACGGTATCGAACGGATGGGTACGGTTTGTTTGAAGCGTATCCTCAAATGCCATTTGGGGCTCGTCTTCGGGTAAAGTGGAGAAGAAGATTCGCCTAAAGCATCTGCATCTTGCCGGCGGTGAATCACCACCGACTGCCGAATTCCCCAAACACCCCAAAAATCCCACACTTTTCCAAGGCTTTGGTTGTTCGTTCACATGAAACCATGAACCCTTCTACGAAAGCCTCCGCAGTATGAAGTTGGCAACTTGAACGCATGCAAACCCTCTAGTATCACGCAGAAAACCGCAAATCAAGCGGTGAAGCATCCAGCACAGGTCAGGGATGTGGGTAAGGTCAGGGCAAACTGGTCGGAAAATTGGAAACTTCGTTTTCCGCAGTATGCACTTCACTTTTATCGAAATTAAAAACCGATGACGATGCTGGAATCTCAACAGTTTCCATCTAGTGCGCTTCTTCGTCTCTGTACACAGCAGATGGTTTGTCGGCGTTCCGGCATGCGGCTTACCCCAGGAGAAGTAATATTTGTAACGATAATGAGAAAATTTTCCACTCTCACCAAAAAACTTATGATGGTTTATCGAAAGGATATCGACAAGATGTGCTGCCTCCCGGCTGGGTTGGGAAGAGAACCACTTCACCTGATGGCCACCACCCGAATCGTTACTTCGCACTTGAGCTAAAACTGGTGTGCCAATAAACACGCCCATCGCACACTCAAACAAATGACTCTTTAACGGTGGTTTTCTTTTTATGTCGCTTTCCGGGCTTAGTTTTCCTGCCCCATAGGGCGCTGGTGAATGGAACTCGTCAGCCATCACCAATACGTGGCGAGGAAAGTGATGGATGAATATTGACTTTTACCCATCCGCTTACGTTTGAAGGCCCGGAAGGTGTTACAGCAAGTGTGTCTTCGTAGTCACCCGGCACGATGGATATCGATCAAGCTCAAGGCAACGAATTGAGGAAAGGTGTCATAAATGACTTGTTTGAAGGATAGTAAGCTTCTTGCCTGCACGTACACGCGCAACTCGATTAGATATCCAGCCTTCCAGCCTGTAAGCGTGTCGTACCGATATTTCGCAACGTGGACGTTAGTTCCGTTCAAGTGTTCTTACGCTCCATCATCCGAAGAGTGCTTACGGAGGAGAAAACTTTCCGAAAACACCATTGCCTATTCTCCCTCCTCCGGTTACCGTTCCCATTATTGATCATCGTTTCTGGCAAAAGTCCTTCCAGCGAAAACTGCCGTTCTGCGTTACTGAAAAAAGCACCACCAAAGCTGTGCCACGGCAAAGTGCCTTAGTTTGGGTAAATGGACAAGAATGCTCCATTTTACTTGGCCATGAAAGAAAATCGATGAAGAAAAGAAAAGTTTAAAAGATTATCTGCATCCATTTCGAAGGTGTCGTTTCCTGCACACAGCTCACGAAGCTGGGTCGTTTTTTTTGCAGTTGTTGTCGTACGTTTGTGTGTCTAGGTCGTAAGGAACAATAGTCGCTTGCAGATAAGCACTCGAACGGAGCGCTCGAAAGACAAGGCAATGAGAAGCAAAAGTGGAAAAATGCCACTTCTACACTTGACAACCAGGGAAAATGGCTTCAATAATTGAAATTGCAATATTGCCATGCCATAGCACATGATTATGCATATATGCCCGGGAGCAAGTGTGTGTTAAGAATGTCCGTAGAAGGGTTGTGAAGTAGATGAGACACAAGAATTGTTGGTTAAAGACATCATCAAATGCAAAAATATGCTCTAAGTATCATCATTATTTTAGAAAGACCATATGCGTAGCAAATGCCTGTGTCGTAAAGCTTTATGTCATACTTTATGAAGCATTAAATTAGGTTTTCTTTTACTTTTGGAAATTGACTAAAAATTAAACACTCTCTATAATATAAAATGATACCAAAACATAGTTAATATAATAATAATAATATTACAATATAAATCCTCCATGATATAATTAAACATTTATGCATTTAATGAATCACCATCACGGTATATGGAGTAAGGCATGACAGGTTTTCTATTGTTTTACCTGCTTGATTTTATTTTATTTTATTTTATGAGTAGTTTGATCCAATAAACGAACGAAAAAATCGTTATTGAAACACACCATCCTCAACAACAATAAGCAACATTACCAACATGAACAACAATTCACAATACAATAGTTCTGGATACAACAATTATACTGGATAACCCAAAGCAAACAAAGCAATAGGACATATTAAACCCACAACAATGGCAATCGAGTATGTCCAGCAACAGGAAAAATACTAGAAGTAAATGCCCTTGTTCGCGATCGATCCCTACGTTGTGTTTTAGTTTTCTTTCGGAACGGTGAAAATCAATGTGGAGCGCGGTTCTCTCGCTTGACCGTTCGGCGTACGTCTTTTATTGCAAGTGCTGTGATTTTACAATGGTTCTTGGCCTAACGGTCCTTACACTAACACAACTAAACTATGTGACGGTAACGCTACCCCGGTGAAAATATCAACGCGAAAAATAATGCGTTGACTGTCAAAAACAGTGTTGCGCGTGCAAAGCGTAAACAGTATCTAACCATACTTAAGAAACTTCTTAGCTGNAGTGATTTTACAATGGTTCTTGGCCTAACGGTCCTTACACTAACACAACTAAACTATGTGACGGTAACGCTACCCCGGTGAAAATATCAACGCGAAAAATAATGCGTTGACTGTCAAAAACAGTGTTGCGCGTGCAAAGCGTAAACAGCCCTTTCTTAACATCTGCATAAGCAGTGCCGGTAATACGGCAAAAGCCATAATAATCAAAATATTAATTAGTAAAAAAATACAGTGGAACTGCCGATTATCCGTGCTTATCGGGACTCAGCCTTTGCCGGATAAGCGAATATCACGGATAATAGGCATAACTGATTTTCATGATAAATATTAGTGTTTAGTGTATAATGGGTGTACTTTGTTTTCTAAATTAAGATGTTAAATTTCTTAGTTACACTTTGCAATATAAATACGCTCTGTTTGGTAAAACATGAGAAAATTGTTTTGCGGTTTTGCAGTTAATATGTCAATTCACCTTTTGAACTGTCATTTCGGAGCAGCGCGAATAACAGTCGGACAAAAGGTACCCGTATAATCGAAACTCCACTGTAAATCCAAAAAAAGTTGTAAACAAATTAATACAAAAGCCCGTTGTAATTTAATTACAGAAAAAATGGCCGTTTTAATCAAACTATAAATAAATAAATTTACGAATTCGTACAAAAAAACTAAAACAATTAATACCACCTCAAACCACGATAAAGATTTCTTGAAAAGTTATTTAAGCATTTAACGAATTTATATAGCAATACGGCCAGGCCGTTCTTTATGAATAAAAAAAATGAATTTATATAAACTTGTAAGGAGGATTCTAATAAAATCTGATACATTTAATATAACATTCTTAATAAGGAAATCAAATGTTTAATGTTATGAAGTAAAGATAAGAAATTTTACTTTATTAAAACCTGATTGAACAACTTATATTTAATTGAAAGTATCTTGCCAATGTTTTTCTACATGTGAACAATTTCTTTATTCAAATAAAATCACGCCAATTGGAAGGAATAGGAATTGAAACAGACATGGTACTTTTTGGAGAAATTATTTTGAAACAGTTTAACCAAAATTGAACAAAGTTAAGCAAATCATTTCCAAGCGCATACAAGTAATTGCTTATCTTGTAGAGTTACTTCGATAATTTGTTATTACAGTGGAAAAGGCTCTTCCCGGATTAACGCCACATTTACCTTTCTTGTTAAATAGTTTACTCTTACTCTACCAAGCAAAAAGGCTCATTTTCTTTGTTTGATCTCTTTTCATGTTTTTTTTTTCATTGTATTAAATCGTCTGCAAGTGCTTCCGCCTTGAAACAAAGCAAAGGAAAGAGTTGGTGATGAAATTTTCATGATACTTCAGTTTGCCATTTTTATCGTTCATGCTTCATGCTTTCCGCCTCCTACTTTGCACAAATGGGCACCCTTTCCTCTAAACTCATTCGATCGCTCGAGGCCTGTTTCGTGGTTGTGCAAAAAGTAAAATAAAATACGAAAAGATGAATAAAAATGTCGTCCTACCTCTAGCGCCGGCACAAGTAGACACTGTCGTCGGTTAGCAAATATTCCGGCAGCAGTGTTGCCAACCGGTTGTTTGCCTTTAATGGCTTCCCATTTTCTTTGCCATATGCGCGAATTGTTACGAGAGTGGGTTGAGGGTGGTGGAGACAATTTTACCCTCGAGAAAGAAGGGGGAAACCTTTCTGCCCCGTTCGGTAGGGAAGTAAGCGTTTCTCGTGTAGTCGGCTCATCAGTCGAACGGATGGAGTATTACGGAGCTTGTGTCTGTGTGCTTTTATGAAAGAGAAAGCTCCGGTAAAATATTGTAATGATTGTGTCGAGTTCAAGAAGGGACCGAGTTTTTCAACCCGCCCCAAGTGGAGGGAGTACCGAAGAAAAGCTAGTGCCACTTCCGTAATAGTACGTTACCAACGGTGGCCGTTAAATATATACGTGTCGGTGAGCTCCGGTGCGTTTGAAATGTGCTCAGTGTGGGCATTCATACACGATGTATGTATGTATGAGAATGACCCTCAGTGCACTACCTACCTCTTTCACTTCCCTCCGGCTCCCTCCACCCATTTCAACAGCAAGCAAAACGGCCCTGACGATGATGTGTGCGAATTAAAGCGGAAACAGATGGGATTCGCACCGCGCAAAAGACATCGTGGCAGTCGGTTCCATTCCTTTTTGGGCACTTTCGACAATTTCCTTCTCACCGCCGGAGCTTATTTTTCATTAGCCATTTGTCGACAATTTAATGCAACGAGTATGTGTTTGGCCGCTGTATGTGTGCTCGTTTAAACCCTCCTTCCTTCCCATTCTTACCCGACCGACCCGGCCCAGCATGAAGGGCACTTGGCATTGGCGGCATTTTGTAAAGTCATGAAATTGACCTGAATTTTTGACGACGCTGGGTGACCGGCGTCTGGGTGTTTCCCACGAGACGGTAAAATGTTGTTCCCGGGATGAAGTTTTTACCTTGCTTTCGGTTTGAAATTTTCGCCATCGTTCCCAGTGGAGCAAATTGCTTTTTGCAAGTGCACACATGCTTTGCACACAATTTGTACGCTAAATGATTTATAGTATTGAGCGTTGGAAGCTGTAAAGCGTTTGTTTTTTTGCAAGCAGTTAATTTATTTATATAAGTTATGAAGCAAAAGTTTAGGCTGACGGAAATCCTCACATTATGTTACCACCCAAGCGAATATATTCACGTGAATGTATCAAGAGAGAAAAACAAGTATGATAAGAAACAAAAAGAGCTTTTTTTTAAAAAAAAAGTTTTCAAGAATGGTCGGATTGTGAAGAACACACTTGCCATAACTTTTAAAAACAATTGAATAATTTTTTTTTGTTATTCGTCTTTCAACTTTGATTCCAATATACACCAGTTGTGGGATATATTTTTCTATTATTAAAAAAGAAACAGGGCTGCCGAGCAATTTTTAATTTAATTTTTCATTAAAGGGAAATTGAAGGGAGATTGAAGAAATAAAAAAAACCAGTTCCACACAAAAGGACTGGGTATCAATTCCCATCCGAGCCGTCCCCCTTACCAAGCATTGACTTTCCGGTGACTTGTTAAACATAAGTCTAATAAGCCAGAAATGGCCGAAAAGACGAAGGTTTAGAAAGAATCATTTTCAAATGTTATTTTAAGTGGCATGAATGTTTTATATTGTAAGTGCTTACCTCATGAAGAACACATTTTAATTTTCCCTTAGTTTGAAAATTTTATTTGATTTGTATGAAGGAATTAATAATTTAATAACATGTAGCGGATAATGTTTAACTTTTCAAAGGAAGTATTTTATTTTTTTTTTCAAACATTCCTTCTACCCGTTTGTATTAATTTGTTTTGTAATTTTTTTTGATACCCTTACTATTGTTCGAAATATTATTAAATATTAATTGTTATCTATTTTACTTAAAATTATCCCATGTTTATCCAAAAATAATACACTTTTCGTTCTTGATTTCAAAAACTTCATCGAAATGCTTCATCGAAAGCTTGAATTCTTTTGCGTGGAAAGAGAACAAGGAACAGAACACCCAAGTCGAATGCATCTTCCCGAATGCTTTTATTCCAAGCAGAGCCAGAATTGCGACGAGTTCGATGGCAGTAAAGTGAGGGTGAAATTACGCAAAAGTAAACTCCATACCGCACGACTACACTTCAATCCGTCCGTAAGCCAAATGGTCGATAAAAGAAAGCGCCGGCTCGCTCCAGGACGATGAACGACAAGCGACAGACGGTATCGTTCCGGTGCCGGAGATGGTGAAAAAATTATGATATTAATTTCCTGAACAAGTCCGGGTAGTGCACATTATGCACGAACTGGCACAGCGGGCTAAAATATTTCGCCATTCAATTGAATAAAAAAGCTTCTCGGACTCTCGGTGATTGCCGGTGAGAATTTTACGTTCCGCTTTCTTTGCTGGACCGCCACGGCCACGGCTACAAAGTACGTAAAGTTGCTTCAGATTGGAGCATTGGAAAATGGTGCAGTTGGTTGGTGCAATCGTCGCAAAGACGGCAAGGGTGACAAAAAAAAAGAAACTGCTGACTCCATCTTGGTGAGGAAATGGAAAATGATTCGGACCATCTTTCACCCGTGACCGGTGCACGGGTTTCGAGTAAGTGCAATGCGAATTGTAAGAATTACTTTGCCACCGGGGCTATTTGAAGCACACGCTTTTGAGCAATGGATAAATTTTGTCCTCTAGTGGCTGGTTGGAAGAATTTGCCGGATAAGTGGAACCATTTTTATTCTTGCCTTCTACTCACATTGTCTGTTTTTTTTTGTTTTCCTTGTAAACCTATTTGCCAGCAGTGCTGAAGCGACGATGATGGCACCATTTATCATCCGCTGGTACGGGCTGCAATCACGTCATCAGTGCGTTCAAGCGGACAGCAGCACGGAGCAGGACGTTCGCATGCGAATGCTTGCTGGTGGGAAACGTGCACAGAATTCAAGAACGGAATCGTCTCATCAGCGACCATTAGGCGCGGATTTGATGGCGTGCGTGCTGTACGCCCCAAAAGTCAGCCAGCGGTTTTGCTTTTCCCTTCACTGACATAAGCCTTGTATAATGGGTTATTGAAATATTTCCATTCATGAAGACATCAAACTCTCCGGCCGTATTGTGTGCGACGTTTCTTTATCCGCCAGCTACGTCATTAGGGATAATTCATTGTCTGACTTAGTTTGCATGTGTTGAAGACTCTTGCAAAGAAAATCTACCCATTTCGCTCTACTTGTGGACCGTAATCATATAATNGTTATTGAAATATTTCCATTCATGAAGACATCAAACTCTCCGGCCGTATTGTGTGCGACGTTTCTTTATCCGCCAGCTACGTCATTAGGGATAATTCATTGTCTGACTTAGTTTGCATGTGTTGAAGACTCTTGCAAAGAAAATCTACCCATTTCGCTCTACTTGTGGACCGTAATCATATAATTATAGATATTATGGAAATGGTTATCGCTCTTTGCTTTGTCTTTTGAGGGTTGAATCCATTTAGATTGAGATGCAAAGTAAACAACCATGCGTCTCCATCTATGGTGCAAATTCAGTATGAAAGACTAGGCGTCTCCATGTATCTTTCTTAATGCATAAAATTGTTCTTCTTCAACTAACAACTGTTTATTGATTTACCTTAGCTCGATTATAAACTACAAAACTGAAAAAAAACATTATTAAAAATGATAAACTTACCTGTGGGCACACGGATCCAAATGTATCCGCCAGCTTGGTTCCTTTCCACGGTGGAAGTTTCTTCGGTGGCTCAAAACGTAAACTTCCTATCGGTGGTGTCGCGTACGGCACAGCTTTAAAAACCTTCATGTAACAAACGAAAAAGAAAGAGAGAAAAATGCAAACACACACGTTTTCATATTCCCACCAGTCCAGGGACCTGTTTCGAAACGTTGCCACATTGCGACCACCCGATGATCGAGCACGAAACGTGCAGCAAATTCAATTTACCTCCACTGGCTCGAGGTGCTTCGAGTTGAGCTCGAGGATAACGCCCCGGATAGCGCCCGACTTTGTATCGACGATGCGCGAACTGTAGCGCGGTCCAGCCCGGGCAGGAACAATGGCGAAGCTGCAGGCACACAGCACCCACAGCCAGATCGTGGCACGGAATGGGACGAGTTTCGTTTGCAGCACGAATCTCAAACAGGACGTGACACGGCTGCTCACTTCCGGCTCCGGTATGTGTGGCTCCTGCTGATGTTGCTGCTGACGGTCGTGGCGGTAGGATCGCTTTGGCCCATCGTGGGCCTGCATTGTACAGTGCGATTAACGAATGGGGGAACATTACCGGTTCCCCGCATGAGGATCGGCCATTCTACGCACACGAATGACACGGTATGGTATGGGTACTTTGACGATTGCGGTAGAATCCGTCCGCGTACAACATACCGCGTTACTGCCAGCCGTAAGCGGGCTAACGCGAATCGACAGATTCAATTCACGGTTGCAATTAATATTCCTTGCTGCAACTACCAATTCAATTCCAACGCACCTCACACTGCATAATGGCACCGAATTACCTGTACACGATCTTCACCTTGTCACTCTTGCCTGAAAGGGTACACGAGTTTGCGGTGAATGCTTTACGAGCTATATGTTCTCTCAAAAACATCACTACACAAAATTATAAAAATAAATCATAAAAAAATCACTTTTACTTTTTACTTTCTTCTAGGGTACATAATATCAACACGTTCGATGTGTGAATCTGTAACGAAACGAAAAAGAAATATTCAAGTAAGTTATAAATTTTTGTTTTATTTATTACATTGTTTATTGAACAATTTAACTACACCAATCTGCTCCAAATAAATAATCATGTTTATTTATTCTTTTTTTTTTATTAGCTTATTTAAGTAATTGCATTTTTTTTTTCAGTTTTTTTTTAATTTTTGTTTTGATGGTTTTATACTTATATTTACGATACACACACGAATCAATGATTTTTATTATTTTTGCACTGAAGGTTTTTTTGGCACTTCAGTTTAATTCTCAAGGCTTGCATATGCAAGGTGGTCTTGGTCGAGGTAATTAATTTTCATTCATCCACATGTCAAATGCTTATTAATTCTTTGTTAGATTTATTTATTTGTAATACAATTGATTTGTAAATGGTGTTTCTGGTAAAGATGTTGCATTGACGTAGGCAAGTAATGCACAATTTTGTAACAAATTGTTCACATTATTTTTCAAACAGATTCAATGTAAATGGATCACACCTTCGTTATAGTTCTTCCGTGTCTGTTGTACATGGTAAGTGCATATACAATAGGCAAGGAAAATTTAATCTTCTTTATGAGGTAAATTGTTCATTCTATCGTTATAAATCTAAAAGAGATTTCTTATAAGAGTATTACTCGCAGTATTGATTTCTGATCAGGTTCAAATATGGCCTATAATTTTTTCCCTATCTCTTTTAAATGACCTTAAAATTTCACTACATTCTTTCACGATCCAAAAGCTAATGAATAATCTCCACCCGATTATCCTTTCTTATCGACATCCATTAGCTTTCGATTCAATGCATAAATGGGCATCGATCTTATTCCCCTGATCACACAGTGTTCTTGCTCCGACTTCGTCTACGGGCAATTTTGCTACTAACTCATGACGATGGTGGCAAATAACTGCAATACAGGAATCTTTCTAAGCCCCTAGTCCATCAAGGACGTAAAACTTCGAGATTCCGAGAAAAGCCGGAGTGACTTAGAATTACTCCAGAATTGATACCGAATTAGTCCGGCCAAATCCAGTGCTGCATCTAGGGTTAGCTCCGTAGCAATCTCCGATTGCAACTACGGATTCTACCAACCGCCTCCCCAAACAACCTCTCCCCCATCCATCCCGGTCGGAAATAGTGCCATAGTTACTCCAGAATATGCTCCGGAATGTTTCGGAGTTGGATTACTCCGACTCCGGAAAAATTTAGGTTTTACCCATCACTATTAAAAGGTCTTTAAACCAAGAAGAAAGAGGGAAGTTTAACTCAAAGCTTACTGATGCATTGAAAAGACCAGCTTTGAGCTTTAATTAGCAACCTTTAGCATACCATTAGTAAGTAAACACCAAATACTGTTCAAATATAAAATTTTTGGAAAAAATGTTTTAATTCCTGAGTTAAGGGATATATTGGATGTAGATTTCAAGATGATAAACAAATATGTCCATATGAACGACGAAAGTAATCAACATTAAAACATATCACGCTAGCTACTTTTACTGGGGAATTAGCATCAAGGTACGTTCACCAAACATAACAAGCAAAACGCTAATATTAATTATTTCATCTCCCTTACAACTCCTAATGTGCGAAAGTCGTTATGATGAAACTATATTCCCTTACCATGTGCAATATATCTTCTTATAACGTTCCAACTTCTTTAGCTCGAACTTGTTAAGAAAGATAAAACGTTCCCAACGACGGGTGTTTAGAGCTGGCTAGAGTTCGCTTTCCTAACTGTGCGCTGCTACATTTCCTATTGCATCGCGTGATTCCACTGGATTTGTAGAAGTCATCACAAACGTTCACAGCCACCAAAAAACACCCGAACGGAACGAGAAAAAGCAGGGGGGCAAAGGTTTAATTCAAAGTCATTTAAACTTCTGTGTAAGCCTTTAAATAGCTCCCGTACGCGGGGCACGGTCTCATTGGTGCC
>CM028126.1:22970670-22980870 GCA_016254315.1 Anopheles parensis
CCACCAAAAAACACCCGAACGGAACGAGAAAAAGCAGGGGGGCAAAGGTTTAATTCAAAGTCATTTAAACTTCTGTGTAAGCCTTTAAATAGCTCCCGTACGCGGGGCACGGTCTCATTGGTGCCGGCATTGGTGGATTGCATCGCGAGCACAAATTGGTGTTTCTAAGACACCGTCCCATTCTTCTTGCAGACATTTGCCTTCCAGCGACACAGGAACCCAAGCGTAGTTTCCCACACTGTCGAAGTCGATGAAAAGTTCCGGATTGCACATAGTGCGCGCATCGATGACGCTTCAACCTTCCTCGTTCAAAATGCTTCGGATTGCAACTTTCCTTTGGCTCAGCTTCACTTTTTGACCGGCTTCGTTCGCTACGCAAAAACACGCCAACCAGCCAATGTGGCACCTTCTTCGCCACCATCGTATCGACGGACGCCATATTTGGCCGTGATTTGCATCGGTACAAATTAAATTAATTTGTTAGCAAAACTTTCCACCCCAAATGTGCTGCAAAAGTGCAGCCCGTTAGCTTGTTCCCCAATCCCTGTTTTGCTCCGGTGCAAAACAAAAACGACGAACGTGCGAAAGTTCGCTCCAGCGGAGTTTGAAGTTCATTCGTTCGCGTGCCCGTGGATGTGAAAGCCATGCACTCTCGGGTATGCTATTTTCGTACACTCGACCTCAATTTTACCAAAACGCGTTTGTTCCGTTTTCAGAGTCCACCCCGCTTTCGGGGTATGAGTGCAGCACACATTTACACTAGTGAGGTTGCGACCGAGAGGTCGTTGCAAAATGGAATTACTTACCATCGCCGACACTAGACTCAGACATACTTACAGCTGAGCAAAGCAGTTCCAGCTCAAGATGAAGTCGCTTCGGTGGTGGGAAATCTTTTGCACTTCTTACACTTGTTGTGGGACACATTCAGCAGTGACTCGTTTGCTAATTTCATGATTAGACAACCCATCTCACACCATCTACTTTCGCCATTAGACACGATCTTTGCACATTAGAAAAAGTAGCAAGTTTTACATTTGATTCGGGTGAGTGCTTGAGATTGTTGGGGGGGGGCAAAGAAAAACCCACCACACAGTAAGAAATTGTGGAGTTATTCAGACGGTGCAATACCCATTAGAAGATTAAATACTTTACACCGACACTAAGCTACTACACGAACCCTCTCTGGCTTACGCTTCAAAACCACTCTCATCCAACAAGTGCAACCCCCCGTTTCCCTGGCTGGTTAGTCCGCACTGTATGCGTTTCCAAAATGGGTTGATTAGAAAAGTTTAGCTGGCAAAAAAAAAGTTTGCCCAAAACGCGTGAACTCGATCCTCGGGTGCATAAAGTTTTCCGCAAACTTTAAACTTTGCCCATACACTTTGGCGATCGCAACGGATGCTTTATGGCTTTATTAGCTTTATGGTGGTATTGCTTATCCCCTTATGTTTATGCTTATTTAAACCCTCAAACGATGTGCAATGTATCAGAAGCTCGTTATCAATCATAGACCGTCGGGTTTGTTGGCAGGCGAAGCACAATTGATCGATTTATCTTCACAGTTTATGAATTTTTATACCTTCTTTCCGGAGGTTTTTGCTGCGGGACGCAAGTAAGCATGCTCGACTCGCATGTTGAAAGCTAAACAACAAGTCGTTAACGGAGTGGTCCAGCCTGGAGCGTATGTTATGCTTTCTAATCACGATCGCTTCATAAAATGTTTACTACGAATCGACCGAAACCGGACCCCGCGGTAAGGGTAGAAGGGCTTTTCTTCCCTCCAACCATCGTATCGTATTTCCATCGTAAATCGATCGGGACCTACGCGAAAAACGGAGCCAAACCGAATGCCGGCAACATTTTGGCTAGCCGCGGGACCCTTACGGGCCAATGAATTTTCGCTTTATGAATAATGATTTTTCAATCCAATAAATCTTCTATTCTGAGCTGCTGGGACGACAGCGTGCAGGCGGAATCGGTAAGTTAGTAAACCTTGCCCGTTGTAAACATTGTGCGCCATCGCGGCGGTAGTTTACGGTCGCGTAGGGCTTCCAAACGATTCGCGGAAGGTTCTGTGCATCGTTTCCACGCGAATGCCGCGCTTCTAACGGATGCTCTTCTGTTTGGTGTTTCGGGGGGGTTTTTTTTGGCAAGTAGCAGAACCAGAGATGGTCGCTCTTTCGCTATGCCATTGCCATTACTGGCAGATCTTTCCAACCTTTCACGTTTCATTGTGCTGTAATCCAATTCAGCCCATGTACGAAAGTGATTCCATGCAGTGCCATCGCTTCCACTTCCTGGAACTCATTGGATTTCGGTACGGCAGCACGAAAAAAAAGCGGCATTACAACAACTACAAACAAACAGCTACGGTCGCCTTATACTCATACTGCCATAAAACACGATCAACCGTGAACTCTTGCACTCGTGCACAGTTTTGGGGTGGGCTTCGTCTATTTTGTTTTGTGCCCGATGCTTTCCCTGCTCCATCAATAAGTATTGCGCTGCACGTGGTCCCCTTTATTCAGCATTCCTACGGATTCGATTCGAAGCTCGAAAAAAAATCATACCGGAAACCGGATGCCGGCGACGTCCAAACGGGTACAAATAGAGCGTATAAACTGGGCAAGAAATCCTTTTAGCCTCATTACGGCCGGATGTTTTGCTTCATTACGGCATTACGGCCCCTAAAAAGGATGTGCTCTATCGAGTGAGAGCAAAGGAGAGAGAGAGAGAGACAATGAGAGAAAACATAGGGATGCGCCTTTTTGTTTCCTGCTTATTATATTGCTTGCACTTCATCCATGTGATTCTCTCTGCTTGCTTTTCCACTTTTCTATGTCTGTACGGCTCACCGAAGGCTCACTCACCTATGTGCCGACGGCAGGCCTTACCTGTAAATAGCCGATTCCCAAGTTGCACACGGCATGTTTGTAAATGGTTGCTAAAGTAGGGTGAAATTAAATTAGACTTGATTCATACTGTTTACGCAACGCTTTTCAAATAAACTAGAACCATGATGAACCAATTAGAACGGATGGAAATAGTTACTGCATGATCAAACGTAGCATAAGAAAATATGATTACGTATGATTTTAGTTCAATATCAATGTATCGTTTAATTTCATGAACTTGTTGTCAACATGCGACAAAGTATTAACGTATATGGAAGTCATTGTTGACGATTATATTTAAATTAACTACAGTCTAATATTTTTCTGCTCTTTTAGATGTTTAATGATAAAATCTGCAGAAATTCTTGTTCATTGAAGTTTCTTATCATATTTTACAAAATATTTACTAAAAGTATAATTGTTCTTTCGCGAAACGATTTTTGGAAAAGTAGGTTTTATTCTTTTTTTTTTAATAATCATCAATAGTTGATCATGCCATTCGAAGCATGAGGAAGCATAATGGAACGCAGTGAGGACAAAAAGCGTCTTTTGAGAACAATTATTTTGCCTACGATCTGTTGATTATTACAAAAAATGTTCCAACACAAATTAGTAAATTAAACTATACGACACATGAAAATCATTTGATAAGTAGCATCAAGAGTTTATAGTTGATAGCAAAATAAATATCTCCCCTAGAGAAAATGTCAAATATATCATTTTTGTCACCTTTATGTTAAGCTTTTCACCAACTTTTACACTGAAATGTACGCTCAATGTGTTTTTGTACCACAATGAGTCTTGGTACCTGGCCTGGGCGTTCTTAAGAACTAAAAAAACAGGTTATAATAAAATGAGGACACGAACAAAGAAAATTTCATTTTAAATATGCATTGAACAAATAGAACAATAATTATGTTTTTGTGTCACTATTTTAAATAAAAACCTAGATTTAAATAGACATTCAATTAATTCTAGAATAAATGTTCCTACAGATGCTTTTTTCTTGGGAAACAAACATTCCCAATTTATCAAAGATAGATAACGACCTTAAGGATACGATACAGGGATACGACTTCAAGAATATGAAGCACTGCTTAGAGTCTGCAAAGGTCTTTGAGTATAGACAGTTTAGCAGTACAACGTTTTTATATGGAACTATGCATCCATACTAACATAGATTAGAAGAAGAAAAAAAGGGAAATACTTAGAATGTTACATTACTCATGTGCCTGGATACTCAGTCTAGTACATCGATAGTCTGGACTTTCTGAATGCATTTTAATGGATTTTATTTCAATTTTTGTGACAGCAATGGCCTTCAAGATTTTTCAAAATATTTACTCTTGGCGTGGTTTATGCACAGTCCAGGATTTTACCTTAATTTACCGGTACATTCATCATTAAATTAATTACCATAGCTTAAACTACCAATGAACAAGATAGCTCACGGGGAGCTAATGGCGAAAATGAACCGGGGATCACCAGCTTGCACAGAGTGCTCCCAAGTGGATACAGTAGAACACACATTGTGTTCCAGAGTGCCATCGGCCTGGAGTACTCTGCTGCAAGATATTTACAACATCTGTACTAACGATTACACGTATAAAGAAGCGGATTCCAGTGCTACGTTTGTTTACAAACTACATTATCCACACTGTTGGAAAAAAAATTGTAACAGATAAAGAAGTCCATAAATTCCTTTTTTCCTTTTTTTTTATTTTACCTTTTTTCTTTCGTAAGGTAGTACATAATTTTATTTTTGTTTCTTTTCTTTTACTAAAAATATTTTATAAAAAAAGGTCAACATGGCAAACTGGTCGAATGGTTAAATTGTTATCCCTGTAAACGGTTATTTTAGAACAAATTAATCAGATGTGTCATTCGTGATTATTCACCTCTAATTATTCATACAATTAGGCAAGCCTAGAATGCCTCCGATCGCAACAAGCAATTTTTGTAGCCCGTATTACAACGGTACGCCAGTGTTTCCCATATTAAATGTTGTATACAGCAAAACAAATCCATTCATATGATACAACTTATCATCTATTAATTGCTAACTGTTTAATCGACTATTTGGCAGATAGCGTCTAAAGATTTTTTTCTTGCTTCAACTATGATCGAACTCAATTTGAAAAAAAAAATCTTATTTGTATCTACTACTCAAGAACTGTTGGTAAAAATACTTATGATACAATATTCATTATATGGGGTGTCGCGGTGGTGAATGTGATTTTTTTTTTAATTTTACATCGTGTGAAATCTTCCAACGATACGGGCGAAACCGCTTGCCGGATTTTTACCGACTAAAACACACACGATGTGCGCAGCCCTCATCTCTCCCAGGTCGGTGGTGATTGTGATTAGTACTGTTCCCTCGTAGCAAGCACTGATTAAGCGGGAACTTGTTAAAAATCAGCTTAGATATAGCCTGGTCGTTTCGAAAGTGACTAAAAATGTACATCAGAAATTAGATGTTATAGCCTACAAGCCCAGAATAAAAGCTTAACATCAAGCAGTAGGTTGTCAACCGAGTATGTCCGGAATAAGGTACAGTACAAGGAGTACAAGGCATTTCCTTGTGAAAATTGTACACTTTAACCTTTTGAGGCTTACAATACGGCTAAATGCCGTAATAATTAAATATAAATAAAAACGAAATAATAAATGAAGTCAACCAGTAGTTAAATTAGATTCCACCTTTTTTTCTTATATTCTTTTTCATCTTTTCCTTCTTGCCTCATACCTTCTGACAGATCGTTGGAACCTTGTCTCGCTGCTATTATAAGGTTCCAATAAAACTATTTAAACATTTAAAGTACTTTAACATCAGAAGACTCAATTTAATTTGATTCACTTATGAAGCAATCCATTTGCGAAATAGCTTAAAATTAATTATTTAAATCTTTTTTGATCACCAATTTTCTTCGTTGCGCACGGTTCTACACGCAATCAAATCTATTCTACAGTTCACCAACATGCTCGCCCGGTTTGCAGTAAAGTAATCAACCACGCAGTATATGTTTTATTATCGGCTTCGCTTAGTGCCGGCATCAAATCTATTACTAAACCACACGAAACTGATCTGATTTGGATACGAATGGTTTTCAGATATCGATTTGCCACAGTCGCACAGCGCTATTTCTACCCCAGGTTCCGGTGATTTATAGCGGATCATCAAAATGTGCTTCACATCAACTTTATCGCCCCATAACTCTCATATGGCTCTTCCGTAACGACTTCACCATTGCAGTTTTGCTGTAGGTGTATAGGAACAGTGTGCGGTTGTAAAGTTCGACACAACCTCGTTATTCTTTTGATTCGCCAAAACTTAACCCATTTGCTCGAAAAGTGGTTTAAACAAAAAAGAAGCTACTCTGTTGGTGGTTCGCCATTTTCCCATCGCACGTGGAAGTGTACGATGCCGTTAGTGTTCGCAATATAAATGCTTTTATTGCCACTGTACACACTGTACACACTAGGCACGAGGTGAAAGTGCCCATTACCCCGTTAATACAAATACAAGGTAGCTGTGAAACTACTAGCAGAAAATGCTATTCACTTCAAGCAGCCACTTCGGAACGCGAACAAACGCGCTACCTGTATAGCGGTTTCTTGCTTATATGGTTTTATGCTTATACATATTGCACTTCTGGGAGTTTGTAATTGTGAGGTGAAAAACAACACATTTCTTTCCACCCTACTAGCAAACGGTCAAAGTTAGTGCCTTGGTAAATAGTAATGACTCATACGGACGAATGCTTCATATCTTCTAGATGTGCAGAACAGTACGGTACAACACTCAGACAATAAACCGAAGAAAATAGGACGATTCAATCCAAATGCTGCCATTCAACCTACCAGATAAGGCCTTGTTTGATAAAGCTTCCAATCAAACGAAAAGTACACTCATAACCTCTCACACCGCAATAACATGACCCATCTTCAAACCGGACAGGGCAGATCTATTCCCGTCCCAGACAGAGACATCCTCTTCTGTTCTGAAATTTCTTCGCAAGAACAAAAGATTTCCATTGCTTCCACTTGTTAAACGTAAAGAGCAAAAAAACAAGCTGGACATGTTTTTTCTGGAACCGACACGATAAGGTTTTACCTGGTCAACACCGGAAAAATATACTGAACTTCGGTGAAGCAAGAAACTCACCTGAAGAGGGCAAAAGAAGTGAGAACCAAAAAAAAAAGGCAGAACGTTCATTTCATAGAATAGCAAAAGCGAGAGAAAAAAGCACGCTTATCCGGAATGGAACAGTAAAAAGCACATCCATCATGGAAGCAACACGGTTCCAGCCCAAGCTAGCCAGCTCTTTATTGCTGACTGCTTTTTTTTGTTTCTAGCGCCGCGTTTGATTAGCAAGCAATCGCACGATAAAGAACCACAGTGTGCCGGGCCGAGACCAAAACGAACTGACCTGCACGCTGGACGTACTCGTGCAGCGGACCACCGTGGAGTAGCGTGGATCAATTTCCAAGCTTAAAGAAAGCCCGGTACCGGTGGTAGAGCAAATAAGAACGGCGAAAGAAAATGATGATTTCGTTACGTGTTCTACCACGTCCAGTCGAAATGATTCGTTGCTAAACTTCCTTTTTTTGTTCTTTTTTTTGTGCTCTTCATACCATAGAATGATGTTTTTTTGTTTCACAAACCCTGAGATTAAGCGACTCAGCATTAGTGAAAGACGCGATACTGAACCGGTCACTCAAATCGGAGCAGATAAAGCTTAGCTTCCGTCGGTGGAAATAAAAACCATGTCGAATGGGGCAAATAAATGTCAAAAGGTAATCCTTCTTTCACTTTTAAAGCGTCCCCTTCACCAGAGAGTATCCGAAGCAGTTGAATGTAGATTGAAGTACATTTTTTTCTTGCTGAAATGGTGCAAACCAATGACAACGGAGACAAAAAAACACACACACTCGGCTGAAATATCTTTCCATTTCGACCTTTCTGCCACACAGTGTAAATATTTATAGAAATAGCTCTTAAACAGGGCGAGTGGAAAAATCCTTTAGTACGTTCGAAAGAAATGATCTGTCATCCGCAGTTCGATGTCCGGCAGTATGGTTTTATGCGACCCTGCCATCAGCACACAACACTAACTGAATAGCACCGAGAATCAGCGCCGAGAAAATACTGGTACCTCCCGCCCAACATCAGCAACTTATGAATAATTGATGTTACACTTCAGAAGAGGCACGAATATACCACATTGCATGCGCCATATCCTTGTGAATTTGGACATTGTGGAGAGGGGAAAAAAATCCTCCCAAGCAAGATGGCAAACAGTAGGAATGAGCGAGATAGCATCGAATACACAAATTCGCCTTCAAAATATGCACTACCGATGCTACCACAAACTTATGCAACCGACCACCGTTGGACCAATTTGGACATGCCTTGGGGATTTTTATTTATGCCCTTTTCTGGCACGAAGCTACACACGGATCGGTGTGCCAGGAGGATGTCGTCTTTTTTTTGGCTTTACCCACAACAAGATGAACCTCTTTTTTCCCCGAAAGCCAACAACCAACAACCAAAGTCTTGTGTCCTTTCGCGCATTTTTGGGATGGACATTTATGCAAACTAAGCCTCAAATCCTATTATTTAACAGTCCCCAAAAATTGAATCAAACTTTTTTTGTTGTTGTTGGATGGTCCTCTTTTTCGGTTGTTTTCGGGCGCCCATGTGCGCCCGGACTCCTCACCGCCATTGACGAATTCGAGTTTCGTGGTCGTTTTCTTTCCGTTTTCGCCATAGTGGTTTTCGGGTTTTCTCACCACTGTTGGTCACCTCATCGTCGATGGACATTTCGCATCGGGAAAAAGGCAACAAAACCGTCGGGTCGTAATATTTCAACGTGACGGATCCGTAACGGAAGTCCAGAGTTGTACCCTTCAAGTCACTTCTTCGCCGTTTGCCGCGCCGGTGAATATTAAGGTCAAGGAAAAAAGTTTTCTGCCCGTACTATCTATAGCTAGCCCTGGGTTGTGTGATGTCCATTGTGCGCTTCTTCAAACCAGACCCTCCCATCGTTCTTGCAATCGGTTTTGCAGTGTCCCTTCTATGAAGGCGAGCGAGAAAATCACTGTAGATAACTTTTTGACAGTTTCATGTGTTTGTTCCGCACTGTATGTATACGGGGGAAAACTGGTTTTGATTTTTGCCCAAAAAAGTTTATCCACAGCGCAAGTGGGGAAGAAAAATAAGCGACAGTGGCATCAAGGGAGAAGAAATTGAAATAATCATATTTAATTCTACAGAAGGATGTCTAAATTGTACATTGTGTAGTGCCTTCCATTTGAGTCTCTAAAAGAACTAAGTTGCAATATACCAAGGAGGTTTTTGGACATGTAGATATTTTATTACCAGTGTAACTACATGTCGTAATCAAAATTCGACGAACAACGAAGCTAGGAATTTGAATTATGAATTTGATTTTGAATAGCCATAATTTGGAAATGTTTCTATTTTTTTTTTAATAATTACCTATAAAAAATCTTAACTCTTCTTCTTCCTCTTCTTGGCTTAAATATCTCCAAAGTCACGCCTCGCTTACTAGACTTATTTTTACCGCTTATCCGGATAGTTCGTCCTTGCTACCGGCAGAGGCGAATCATCCACTACGCAAACTAAGCCTCGGGGCTAAAGGACCCCCAAAATTTTTGGTGCTGGAAGAGTTCAATATGCTTGTCTTACAATATTGTAACACTTTACTTATTTTCTTTCATCGGTGGTCATAATTTGAGTTCCTCCGATCGGTTCTAGTGGATCAATGCAAAATACACCTCATTGATTTAAGTTCATCGACAGTGCGACATTCTTCAGTTTTGGGTCCCCAATTACCATTCCGCTTAGGGCCTCCGAGAAGCTTGAGAAGCTCCGCCACTGGCTACCGGGGACGCGGTTGTCATGGCATTTAATTCCTAGATAATGAATACTTATGTATATATAGAATACTCTAGCTTTTGTATTATAAATGAGAAAGCAAAAATTGAAGCGATAAAACAAGAACACAGGTTACAATGAATAATTAAAGACTTCTCAATCCATCAGCTAACAGTTACATAAAGGATTTCTGCTCCGATGATCGTTACCGGGAGCTGATGTTAACCCAAACTAGTCGTCAATTATAAGTTGGAGATTTCTGCCCATCTATTGGTATCACATCGCTGGTACAAATGATTATTTTACGGCACATCAGTTAAATAGTTGTGTAAGACCCGAAATCTCCCGGAAAGGTTGTAAAGGCTCTTCTAGTCAACTTCTATTCTGTCACAACTATCACAG
>CM028126.1:22980973-23093699 GCA_016254315.1 Anopheles parensis
TGGGGAAGAAAAATAAGCGACAGTGGCATCAAGGGAGAAGAAATTGAAATAATCATATTTAATTCTACAGAAGGATGTCTAAATTGTACATTGTGTAGTGCCTTCCATTTGAGTCTCATAAGAAAGAACTAAGTTGCAATATACTAAGTTGGTTTTTGGACATGTAGATATTTTATTACTAGTGTAACTACATGTCGTAATCAAATTTCGACGAACAACGGAGAAAGGAATTTGAATTATGAATTTGATTTTGAATAGTTATAATTTGGAAATGTTTCTATTTCTTTTTTTAATAATTACCTATGAAAAAATCTTAACTCTTCTTCTTCCTCTTCTTGGCTTAAATATCTCCAAAGTCACGCCTGTCATTTCTCGCTTCCTAGACTTATTTTTACCGCATATCCGGATAGTTCGTCCTTGCTACCGGCAGAGGCGAATCATCCACTACGCAAACTAAGCCCCCAAGGACCCCCAAAATTTTTGGTGCTTATAGCCTTAAGGCTATAGCCTTAGCTTTTTTTGAGTAATTTTGCAAAATTTTATAAATTGATCAATATAAATGCCAGTTGGTTGAAGTAAGTTTTTTGTCGCTCAAATAATGCTTCAAATAAAAAAAAAATTGTGGGTCCTCCAAAACCAAACCCCCTATGGGCGGCCCCCGTGATGCATGTCAAAAACGGCGCCAGTCCACACGGCAGGACTGGGTTCAAATCCCATCCGGACCGTCCCCCCGTACCATGGACTGACTATCCTGCTATGTGGTAACATAAGTCTTGATACGGCCGGGCCGTTCTAACAGAGAAAAAAATGTTTTAAAGGGGCCCGAGGATTCGCATTTAGGGCCTCCGAAAAAGACTCCCCCACCGCTCAGCACTTTTGAAATCAGTTCATCTCCGGTCAGTATTTTCATAATTTGAGTTCCTCCGATCGGTTCTAGTGGATCAATGCAAAATACACCTCATTGATTTAAGTTCATCGACAGTGCGACATTCTTCAGTTTTGGGGCCCCAATTACCATTCCGCTTAGGGCCTCCGAGAAGCTTGAGAAGCTCCGCCACTGGCTACCGGGGACGCGGTTGTCATGGCATTTAATTCCTAGATTATGAATACTTATGTATATATAGATTACTCTAGCTTTTGTATTATAAATGAGTAAGCAAAAATTGAAGCGATAAAACAAGAACACAGGTTACAATGAATAATTAAAGACTTCTCAATCCATCAGCTAACAGTTACATGAAGGATTTCTGCTTCGATGACCGTTACCGGGAGCTGATGTTAACCCAAACTAGTCGTCAATTATAAGTTGGAGATTTCTGCCCATCTATTGGTATCACATCGCTGGTACAAATGATTATTTTACGGCACATCAGTTAAATAGTTGTGTAAGACCCGAAATCTCCCGGAAAGGTTGTAAAGGCTNTCAGCATTCAGTCTCTACGAAGAAGTACGTGAATTTAGGAAACTATAGCCATCAACCGGTAAACAAAATCGTTTCGAGCGATACTGGTAGACCCTACAATTGTTATAGAACACACTTACGTTAAATATATGTACGTACGGATCCTTCCAGGAGCTGGATCCCATCCTAAAAACACTGAACAAAAAAAAAGGAATTGATAAGGAAAACAACCAAAGATAAATCGCTCTAAAATCAATTCTAATAATCATGGAAAACAAACCAATTTATAGTGCCTAATGGCAAAATTAAATCGAATAAATCTATTAAATAATAAAGAACAATTCTCAAAACAAACAAAATGAAATAATTAGCATAAATGTCTCCCTTTTTTCTCTAGATATAAACGACTCACGTAACTTTAGTAACTTTAGTAAAGTTACTAAAACTCCGAACTACGAAGTTACTTTGCATTCCACATTTCTTTTCGCTTCCAATTAAAAACATAAACGATACATGAGTTCAATTAAGTGATTAATTATTTAAGGTACCTTTCGTATTTCAAGTCCTAACAAGAAAAATAAATAATTTTACCAAATTCTTTCGAAGTCTGCCCAAACATCACCATGTAATGAGACAAGCAATTAAAGCGATTTGTATTGTGGTTTCTTTCACCAACTTCATTGTGGTTGCGAAAAGCAAAGTGCCCGCGGCTAAAATATCGTAAATATTTTGGTGTTCGTAGTTTTCGTTACTTCATTAAAAAAAAACTTGTGCTGAAATAAGTCATTTAACCGCAGTCTAAATAAAATCTGACATTGGAGAAAAAAAACTGAACAACGAATAATCAAATGAACCGCAAATAGAAAATGTTTGTTCATATGGTTGGGATTTGTTTTCTTTTTGTATTTCTCTCTTTAAAATATGCTATTTCAACAAAACTGAAACCTTTCCAAATGAATTCACAAAAAAGGGTCTTGTTTATACAGATAGCACAAACAAACTGCACTGGTTGGAACTGTTTATCCATCACGGCTATTTCGCACACGAATCGAACAGCACCATGTGTCGCAAAATGCTTCATGTCGAAATTGAGGTATCACGCCCAATAATCCCATGGCCGGACACTATCGGTTCGGAGCTTCACAGAAAAAAAAGACATCGAGAAAAAAAACCCCAAAAAAGGAACTCATCAATTTACACGCTCCACCCGTTTCAAATTAAAGTCAAAATCACTTCCGATTCGTGTGCAACTTCACTCGGCGATGCATCGATGCGTGACGGCAGATTATACTGTATCGGGCTGCAAACATTTAAATTTATGCTTTGTTTACACGATTTTCCGAAAACATGCGCCAACAGCCCTTACCGCATCGCTGCCTTCCCAACTCGTCCCAAAATCAACCCCCGCATTGTCCTTAACAAAGTCGAACCAAACCAAGTTTGAATGAATGTAGGCTATAAAAATGGTCGTTTTTCTACCGCATCAGAAGCGTTTTTCGGTTTTTCCGTAGGCCTCCGATTTATTCATTGTGCTCGAAATGAAACAATGGACCGTGCAAAACGAACGCAAAACGCAGGGATGAAGTGTGGCGCTGTGGGCCCGGATGTGGTGGATACAAATTACTCGAACCAATATGACGGACAATAAATTCCGTTGCCCAGGATCCGCTCATCAAACGTCATACCATTGAGCCGAGGCCTATGCCCCGTAATCCCGTTCACAAAGGGTGGGGGAGAGGTGCGTTTTTCGAATATATTAAAATCGCTTTCTTTCTCGCGCTAGCAGTGCAAAAGCTCACGAAATGAGGTCAACTAGACCTCATCCGGTGGCTGCGCTCCTCAGGGACTACGGGTGGTACTTCACACATGTTTCGAGTGTTTGCTCTTAAATTTTCTGATCATTATATTCACTTCTGCCCTCCATAACTGTTCCGTCAACGCACTTTGATGAACAGTACGCACAAAATCGAGTCTTACCTATCTCTTCTTCAGCTTTTCCCTCATCTCTTCTTCTTAACTCAACCACTCACATTCGTGTAATGTACTCGATTGGAAGCAATTCGAGGCCTTTTTTGTCTCTTCTTTTTTACACCACATCCGTTGCTTTATTTAAACTTTTAATATGAATGCCTTTAGCTTGTTCCGAATTTTTTTGTTCCATTTGCTTGCTTTCATGGTTACGTGGTGATGTGAGCTTTTATTTTATTTTTTTTTTGTAAGGATGAATCCACCCTTACGCACTCAATTCCGAAACGACCCATTGAGGCAGAAGTTTAATTTTCTGTTTCATTTAAAATCCAATGAAAATGTTGCTCGGTACCCGAAACTTCGATAGAAGGATGGTGTAGGTATTTATACGTACCGTCAGCATTCACATGTAGACGCAATAATTTCAAGCTTTCCGTGTTTTTATTTTTTGCTTCTGTTTTCATGTTGTTTGGTCTTATTTTGCAATTTACTGTTTTTTTTCCCAGTACCGCTTTTTTTTTTCTTTCACTTTTACAAAGCATTAAAGGCTTTTTTTTATTCATAAATTACTTCTTGAAGCTTTCAACCCCTTATACGGTTAGGTACAAAAAGAGAGGGAGAGAGAGATACAGTGAAAGGAAAGGGCTCGAACCTTTTTTGATCACCGGTATGAATTTTATCGAACTCTGTATTCAATATCAACATCATTCAGTATTCGAGTGTTGTATTTTTTTTTATTGGATGAAGTGCGGAAAAATCATTCATGCGAATTATGTGAAAACCAATCCGTTTTTTCATGTATTTTCCCTATTCCATTCTTTATCACAGATTTGTTTTAATGTTCTTTTTTTCCCCTTTAAACCTAGTGCACGAAAGTGATCGAAATAGATAATATCCGCCCGGCAGGGAATGCCACTCGAATAACTCACACACCAGAACGAAAGCACACATACAAGAAAAAAAAACACCAATCTGCGGGCTGTCCGGGCCGGGGTGTAGCGAAAGAAAACGAACAGCGCTTATGGCGCTTATTCGGATAAAAGGCACCCGGTTAAACACATACCGTGTGGCCATAAAAGTGTTTTGACGCCAGTAAGCAATTCGAGGGGGCTTAGCGAGGTTAGTCAACGATGAAAAGCAAAATACGAACGAAACAAAAAAAAAACCCTCCAACACCCAACTTACTATGCACCACCCAAAAACCGAACCTGTTCAGCTTTGGTCGAACTGTGTGTTTTCTCCCGAAAAAAAAACGCAAAAATCTGGTGCAAAGTATTAAGCTTAAGCTTAGTTTGCGAAACGGTGACAGAGAGGGTGGCCATTTTTTGTTGCTGTTTCGTTCCAATAATTTTGGCATGTTTTGTGGGCAGCAAAGCGTGTTCGTGACAATCTCCGCTTTTAGAACCGGCTTTCCACCTTAATTAATGCTGTCAGTTTGCAACTATAAGCGCGCGGTGCACTAAGCGCTTTTAACGCACTAACGAGCTTTTATATGAAGCGCCATTTTTGTTTTCTCTTGTTGCTCCACTCTAGAGTTGCTGTTGCTCCACAAATCAATCTAACAGGACCCAACAGCAAATCATTCCATTTCTGGGAATTTGAAGCAGCCAAATATTCGAAACATGTATTTTAATTGCTTGGTCGCTTTTATTTACTGATTTGAAGGCGTATGAAAATGGAAATCTATTATCATTTTCAGATTTTTAGCTTTGGGAAAGGCGTGAAACGTGATTATTGTTTTTTTTCAATTTAAGTAAATTGCTTTCAACACTGTTCCAAGAACTGTTTATATGCTCGTCCAGTTAGCCAACTTTTCGTTTTGTAAAAAAATAGCACCGCAGTAAATATGATTCAGGAGGACCATTACTGCCCGTACAGCAATTAATGAAACTTGCGGATTTTTTTTTCTCAGGGAACAAACATATCAAAAAACAAGACATGCAAAACAGAAACCTGTTTCCAAAATTGTAATTTAATGGTTTTCATTTACGATGCACAGTATACAACCCTTGCACACCACACCACAAAACGATATATAATCAGCGAAGGGTGTAACTTACGTGACTGTGGCTGCGGAATGGAAACGTAAAATATGCTACTGCGGTTTCATTTGCGATGCCGTAATTAAACCTATCGCATCACATTCCTACACTGCTGAAGCGATCTTACTCCGCACGCAAAATGATCAACCGGGCGGCTCCATTTGCTGTTAATTAAAAATTGGAAACACCGATCGATTGATTGGCCGAATCATGCTGCGGTTGAATGCTATCTGTAACACCTTGTGCCGGCGTGTGAGAGTAAAATAAGCACAAAACTTCAAATGAGTTTGTATCGTTTGAAATGTTGTTTTCCTAGAAATTTTGGGTTGCGTTTCAAATTTGATTTTGCCTTTTTCTTGGGACAAAAATGATAGCACACTTTTCAGTAAATTACTCTCAACGTGATTAACGGGAAACATGAAGAGGAAAATAAACTTTTTTCTGTGAAAATTTCTAAATTTTTCGCTAAAGAAAAAAAAAACAACCGATTCGCGTATACTAAATAAACATTATATTTTTCGTGCTTCAAAATTATTTGATTACAGATTGTAAGAAGTTCTTCAACACACGGAAACTCTGGCATATCCATATCTGTATGTACCTCATGCATAATAAATACAGTGAACAAAACGAAACCCAATCCTGTGGGTGCCTTTTACTGTTTGCTTAAGAATGCTTTCATATTTTACCATTTCCATACACCGATGGAATCTTTGGACACCTGAAACGGTAACGGTTGACAGTATCCGATGAATGTTTTAGTTGACATGCGTTCTCTTTTGCGATGAATTTGTTTCCGTTCACATTTCCGCTGCAAACGATCACTCACTCGGTCGGAAGCGCAACAGAGACTTCTATTGTTAGCCGTAATCACGTTTCTCCGCTTGGGCTGTATCGATTTGTCATATCGCTTGCTTGTTTTGTTTCATACATTCGATGTTTTATCGACGAGAGAACACATTCTTACATCGATGCCAGGTTTTATTTTATTAGGTGGCAGTCGTAACAACTCACAGGAGGACAATCGAACATTTTCCTTTTTGGGCAAAAAATGGCGTGCGGCAGAACGGGGAACAGTTGATAGGTAGGGTTTGGTCTACAAAAACCCTACCGTATCTTTATTTTATGTTCGTCGTATTAATGTCACGGACAGTAGAAAGCAGATTTTTATGACCGCTTTGACAATCGACTGGACATAAAAGAGTGTGGCCAGCTTCAACTTGAACTACATTGCTTTATTTTTTCGAATATGAAGGCTTTCGGCGTGGTTTCAGCAAAGCTTTTTATTAATTTAAAACAATATTTACAAGCAAACCTGCGCATACTTGGCTAAGTATTTTATTGTATTGACAGGAACTGTAAATACGTGACCCAATTATGACAAATGGACCGATTATGGCAATGTACGTTAGTTATTTTCCAGAATGAAATTCAATAAATCTATTTTTAATTAGTTTGGCAGACCAACCCGTTTTTTAATCTATAAGTTTAAACTAATAGAAACAAAAAAATCAAGTCTCTACAAAATCCGGTTTCTGAGAACGAGGCTATCAAAGTCAAGATTTCTGAATAAAAATTTAAAAAACATGAAGGTTTTTTTTGTATCAAACTTTAAATCAATGTCTTCTTCTTCTTCTTGGCATTAACGACCTTACAGGTCACGCCGGCCATTTCTGGCTTACTAGACTTATTTTACCACGTAGCCGGATAGTCAGTCCTTGCTACGGGGGAATGGTCCGGATGAGATCAATGTAAATCAATGTAATGACCCGATTTTTATATTTTGTTTGTTATTTGAAAAATAAGTCCATTGCCTATGCTTATATACTTATCATTTGTTATTTGTGTTAAATTAAACTTTGAAAATGTTTTTAAAAAAGCTTCTGATAAATATCATGTTTTAACTTTGATCTTAAACCATTCTGGGAGTTTTGTCAATTTGCTTCGTCATAAGTATCACTTTAAGGTGTTAAAGGAGAATTTGCATGTGGTGTAGAGATATTTAAAGTTTGTGAACGCGAAGTTTGTCACAGATTTTTTCAAAATAACTTTTTTTTGGGAACGGCTGCATAAAGTACTGGGCGTCTCCATAAGACGTTGATTTTGATATAGTGGGTTGATCAGAAAATATTTTTTTTATTTAATTTTGCTTCGCCTTTCCTTTTTCGTTTCATGTATGATTCTTGATATTTTTTCGAACTGTATTGTATTTATACTGTGCATTTTGTTTACATAAATGTTTACACCTGTTTTCAAACATCGAATATATTTCAACATGTTATTATGGTGATGCGCATAAGTTTAACGTTTTCAATAAATTTTAATTTTTAGAATTTCAATTTTTATTGATTGAATTCAACGGACGTAGGGTATCCATGTGAGTAATAATTTAATTCTGAGTATAAGTTTAATGAAGACTGATCTACAAATTTTCACATTTTTAACACACAACAGGAGATACACTCGGAAGCGACAGGAAAATCGTTGAATCATTTTCAGTGTGTATTCTCACAGTAGTTTTGATATTCTTGGCGATTCTGAATAGACAATAAACACACAACATTTGGGGAAGGAAACAGTGTTAGTCTTAGGGAGAATATTAGCATTCTACAAATATACGGTTGCAAAACATAAAACTTTAAACCTGTTTCATAGTGGTTATCGAATTNATTACTGCCCGTACAGCAATTAATGAAACTTGCGGATTTTTTTTTCTCAGGGAACAAACATATCAAAAAACAAGACATGCAAAACAGAAACCTGTTTCCAAAATTGTAATTTAATGGTTTTCATTTACGATGCACAGTATACAACCCTTGCACACCACACCACAAAACGATATATAATCAGCGAAGGGTGTAACTTACGTGACTGTGGCTGCGGAATGGAAACGTAAAATATGCTACTGCGGTTTCATTTGCGATGCCGTAATTAAACCTATCGCATCACATTCCTACACTGCGGGAGCGATCTTACTCAGCTCGCAAAATGATCAACCGGGCGGCTCCATTTGCTGTTAATTAAAAATTGGAAACGCCGATCGATTGATTGGCCGAATCATGCTGCGGTTGAATGCTATCTGTAACACCTTGTGCCGGCGTGTGAGAATAAAATAAGCACAAAACTTCAAATGAGTTTGTATCGTTTGAAATGTTGTTTTCCTAGAAATTTTGGGTTGCGTTTCAAATTTGATTTTGCCTTTTTCTTGGGACAAAAATGATAGCACACTTTTCAATAAATTACTCTCAACGTGATTAACGGGAAACATGAAGAGAAAGAAAACCTTTATTCTGTGAAAATTTCTAAATTTTTCGCTAAAGAAAAAAAAACAACCGATTCGCGTATACTAAATAAACATATTTTTCGTGCTTCAAAATTATTTGATTACAGATTGTAAGAAGTTCTTCAACACACGGAAACTCTGGCATATCCATATCTGTATGTACCTCATGCATAATAAATACAGTGAACAAAACGAAACCCAATCCTGTGGGTGCCTTTTACTGTTTGCTTAAGAATGCTTTCATATTTTACCATTTCCATACACCGATGGAATCTTTGGACACCTGAAACGGTAACGGTTGACAGTATCCGATGAATGTTTTAGTTGACGTGCGTTCTCTTTTGCGATGAATTTGTTTCCGCTCACATTTCCGCTGCAAACGATCACTCACTCGGTCGGAAGCGCAACAGAGACTTTTATTGTTAGCCGTAATCACGTTTCTCCGCTTGGGCTGTATCGATTTGTCATATCGCTTGCTTGTTTTGTTTCATACATTCAATGTTTTATCGACGAGAGAACACATTCTTACATCGATGCCAGGTTTTATTTTATTAGGTGGCAGTCGTAACAACTCACAGAAGGACAATCGAACATTTTCCTTTTTGGGCAAAAAATGGCGTGCGGCAGAACGGGGAACAGTTGATAGGTAGGGTTTGGTCTACAAAAACCCTACCGTATCTTTATTTTATGTTCGTCGTATTAATGTCACGGACAGTAGAAAGCAGATTTTTATGACCGCTTTGACAATCGACTGGACATAAAAGAGTGTGGCCAGCTTCAACTTGAACTACATTGCTTAAATCTTTTGAAAATCTGTCGTACGACAATTATGCGCAAGGGATTTCTTATGTATTTATTTTATTTTTTCGAGTATGAAGGCTTCCGACGTAGTTTCAGCAAAGCTTTTTCTTAATTTAAAACAATATGTACAAGCAATCCTGCGCATACTTGGTTAAGTATTTTATTGTATTAACAGGAACTGTAGATACGTGACCCAATTATGGCTATTGCACCGATTATGGCAATGTACGTTAGTCATTTTCCAGAATAAAATTCAATAAATCTATTTTCAATTAGTTTGGCAAACCAACCCGTTTTTTTAATCTATAAGTTTAAACTAATAGAAACAAAAAAAATCAAGTCTCTAACTAAAACTCTAGGCTATCAAAGTCAAGATTTCTGAATAAAAATTAAAAAAACATGAAGGTTTTTTTTGTATCAAACTTTAAATCAATGTCTTCTTCTTCTTCTTGGCATTAACGACCACGCCAGGTCACGCCGGCCATTTCTGGCTTACTAGACTTATTTTACCACGTAGCCGGATAGTCAGTCCTTGCTACGGGGGAACGGTCCGGATGGGATCAATGTAAATCAATGTAATGACCCGATTTTTTATATTTTGTTTGTTATTTGAAAAAGAAGTCCATTGCCTATGCTTATATACTCATCATTTGTTATTTGTGTTAAATTAAACTTTGAAAATGTTTTTAAAAAAGCTTGTGATAAATATCATGCTTTAACTTTGATCTTAAACCATTCTGGGAGTTTTGTCAAGTTGCTTCGTCATAAGTATCACTTTAAGGTGTTAAAGGACAATTTGTATGTGGTGTAGAGATATTTAAAGTTTGTGAACGCGAAGTTTGTCACAGATTTTTTCAAAATAACTTTTTTTGGGAACGGCTGCATAAAGTACTGGGCGTCTCCATAAGACGTTGATTTTGATATAGTTCAAATAGTCAGTTTCTCTAGCTTCTCCTTTCCTTTTTCTTTTAATAATTCTTGATATTTTCTTCAATTGTACCGTATTTATACTATCGTTGTGTACTTTTTGTTACACCCTGTTATGTGTGTTTCTGGTGTGGATACCTTTATTCTTTGCAGTCAGCTGGCAGTCGACAGGTGCTTTGAAAGATCCATACTTTGGACTAACACATAAGGTTGAATGATATGGCCGCAGTAGGTTATAAACTTATTTAAAGGAACTGCTGTTTAAGAAAGTCTCGAAGAAAACGGAGAATCATCATCAAATAAAAACATTGTTTAACAAGTGTTTATCATGAGTTCAAGTAAAAATTGTTTTAAATTTTGTTCAAACATAAATGTTTACACCTGTTTTCAAATATAGACAATATGTCAACATGTTATTATGGTGATGCGAATAAGTTTAACGTTTTTAATAAATTTTAATTTTTAGTATTTGAATTTTTATTGATTAAATTCAAAGGACCCTATAATGCTCAAAGTGTATCCATATGAGTATAAATTTAATTCTGAGTGTAAATTTAATGAAGACTGATCTACAAAATTTCACATTTTTAACACACAACAGGATCTACTCTCGGAAGCGACAGGAAAATCGTTGAATCATTCTCAGATTATATTTTCTGCTCAGTTTCGCAGTAGTTTTGATATTCTTGGCGATTCTGAATAGACAATGAACACACAACATTTGGGGAAGGAAACAGTGTTAGTCTTAGGGAGAATATTAGCATTCTACAAATATACGGTTGCAAAACATAAAACTTTAAACCTGTTTCATAGTGGTTATCGAATTTAAGGATGTTCGAAAACCCGTCTTCCAAACGCGCCGACGACCCCTGCTTCGAATGCGTTCCTGGAGCAATAAGTACGTTCTTGTCACCTGTCAAAGCCAGAACCGCGTGGGAGAGAGTTTCCGGCGTGGATCCTCTCTCTGCTCCTTTAAAAAGAGGCTCGGTGCGATCAATCACTCTCTTTCTGCGCGTGTCCTTCAGCGATTCGGTTTGTACGGCGATCCGTTTATTGGCAAAGTATTAAAGCTGCGTGCGTCTAGATATTAAAGAATTTGTGCAAGTGTCAATAAAACGGGTTACGTGCGTGAAACATATAGGATCGTAAAGTAAATGAAATTTGACCTATTCAAAACCAAATTTCCATCCATTCTAAACGCCAACATAAACCTGCAGCTGCTACTATTCGTTTTTCTCGTTTTTACACTATTACGGGACAAACTGTTTCCACCTTCAGATGGATAATATGAAGGAAATAACAACACTCCGAAAACCCTTCCAAACCGAATGTTGATAAACATTTTGCAAATTAAAATAAATAAGATTTACCTTTCTACCCGGCAAAACCGCAACGAGCTATTTTGATAGCAGCACTTCACAAAACGCTCTCAATCGCCAGCAGTAGATTTACCTCCGAATTCACCCCAATTTCCCATGAGAAAATGCAATTTTTTCAGTGTTTACCTATTTCCTTCCCAATCTCGGTACGGTTTTCTGCGTCGATTTGTTGCTTATTGCGAACGACTTTTTTTCTTTTCCTTTACGGAAGAGTTTCTGTTTTTGGCAGCAAGTTACACATTTCCTTTCCATGCCAAGAAATGTACTACAAGATGGGAATAAAATTAGGAAATCATTACAAAAAAGGGAAAAAAATCGAAAAACCCCCACACCTTTCTATACGTTGAGTAAATGCACTTCCGGACGAATATCCTTTTCGATTACTGTTAACAGTTTCCAACCGGTTCCGCCGCCGGTTAAAAAATCAGCTCGTCGAAAATAGACTATTCTTTTAGAACCTGTTTTATTTTCACATCCCACAATGTTCTGTCCTCCAATTCCTTCACCCAGCTTTCTTACTAGCAGTCAGTGCGGAAGTGTTCGGGAAAATATTTACATTTTATCTACATTTTAAAATTCATTCCATGGAGCTATTGCACCAACGTATTTACACAACCGATCCAGTAACGAACGAAAATGTCTTCAGCATCAAATCAACACCAGCCCGTTGATGAAACTAAGTGTGTTTGGTAATGGGCTGTGCTGCAGGGTCGGTAGTGTGCAGAAGTTCCAGATAAATAAACATGATCGGCAAAGGTAGTCGTTGCCATGCAGTCGAAATGGAATGCATTTAACCGTTCGAGTGAAACGCCTTTTTGCAGCAAAACGTTTGCAAAGGCTGCAAGAGACAGAAGCTTGAAACGAAGTGATTGGAAAAGAAAAACATTCCCACCGGTGTCTTTCCTTCGGGAGCTGGTCTTTTTAATGAACGACGTCCGTCTATCTGTTCTATCTTCGTATCTGGGCTGAATGGGTGAACGTAAGCCGGAACGGAAACCTGTGTTCAAAGGTACTTAATGCGAAGCTGAAGGTAGAGAACCAGGTGGACGCGATTTAATGGTATGGTTTGCTTTAAAATAACACTTGCTACTAGTAAAATGCATTTGGTTGCATCCACAACAGTGTTGACTTTTTATTCTGTTGGAATTGTCTCGATTTAATTTACTCGAATTTACTTGAACCATTTTACTTCTCGAATTTTATAATCAACCTTTCAACTACTTTTAAGGTTAGCAAAATGTGTTTTCCATTATTATTTTCTTTATTAACTTCACTATAATATTTCACTCAGTTATGCAAAAAACATATTTTTAAAAATTTAATGAAATATTTTATTTTATATTTATTCGCTCAAAAGCTGTGCGGCCTGAACGCTGTTCTAAGAACTAATTTCCAGCGTAAAAGAGGACTAATTTATTTGTGAAACTTTGTGTTTAAGAGCTGAAGTCAAAATGTTCATAGGAGTTGTTAAAAGTTGCTCATCATTACTAACAAAGGTTCGTTATGGCTGCATAATCGCCTCATTAACTGAGGAATTAAAACAAATGTTCACAATGCTCACAAATGGTGTTAAACGGAATTTAAAAAAAATATATATGCATATATTTAAGATTTTATTGAATAGACACAATGAATTTATTGTAAAAATTCTAGTTATTTTAAAATTAAATATTGACTTTCATTCTGGAATCACCTATGAATGTTATCAATGCGACCAGGCTGTTCAACATGAATAAAAAAATCACCTTTCTATGTTCGATTTCCGAAACCTTTCAAATTGATTAAATAAGCTCAAATAATCCATTGAATTCTGGTGTCACAGAAACAAGCTTTTTCTTATTAACATCACAAAACCCGGGAAACCTACCCAGTCGCATCAAATAAATGTATTCATCCATTCATTCATCGTTATCTTTACCATCAATTTAATGCAACGCTGCACATAAATGGCATTCTCTGAATCTAAACAAGAGAAAAAAAAGTCCATTCGGTGTTGCTTTACCGGTACCGGCACACAATAGCGCGCTAAGTCGCTAAAGAGATTGTAAGAGTTTCGCCTTTTTTTTAAATTAAAATATCTCATATGTAAACCTATTTGCGCGTCGTGCTTGTCATCTGCTGACTCATAAATGAAAATTATCCCCCCCTCCACGAAAGCTTCCTTTGATGTTATTCCTTTACCTCTTGGCTCAATGTTTCTAGTGGAACTTTTTTTTGTTTCTTCTTCGGCAAGGTTATAATTTTGTTTCCTACCCGGGGAATGAGCATGAACGGAACTTGAATGAAATCCTTACAAATCCCACCCGCCAACTCATAATGTATATACACACCAACGCACGCACGCACACACGCCAGGTCAGGGAACAAATGTGCCATTATGCCATGGTGAGCGTATGTATGTATGGAACGGAATCGCAAAAGGATCACGGCAGTATGTCTTACGCTGTCAGAACCAACACTTTCTCAAGCGTTCACGTTGCAACGCACACTGCATGTGCATCGGCCCGTAGGAAAAACCGCTGAGCGGAACGCTCTTCAAGATTAACACTTCAAGATTCGTTTCCATGCCCTTAATGCACAGCACCGACCGACATAGCTGTGCTTGTCCCGCGAGAAAACCCGTGGCCACAGTGCTGCTTCGGGGGGCACTGTTGCTGCTGGCAACAAGATGCCTTTTTAGTGCCTTTCCCGCTGCAAGACGCACGGTTCGGCTTAACAGCAGAAAAGGCTGACAACATAAAGCGCAGGGACAGGGCATGAACAAACCTGGAAGGATGGAAGAGTGGGCTGGTGGTGGTGAAAAATATAGTTGAACTCCTGCGGAAACTTTATGATCTTTTCCCAGTTTTCTCACTTGGCCTTGGTTGTCGTGACGGGTATAGGACGAGCACTAAGCGTTGCGGTCGCTACGATGCGAAAAACGCTCCCGCGTTGCCCTTTTTCTTCCATCGGTGGGTGAAAATGCGCCCCGAACCTCGTTATTATATGGATCGCTTCGTGTATTCACGGTGGCTTGTACGGTGGTGTGACCCACTTCGGGGCATGGTCTTTTGTTTTATGTCTCTCCGAAGATGATGACGGCTTACGTTCCGCGGTTCGTTGGCTTTACGGTGATTCGGGACGCGGTACAACGCAGCGGCGGAAGGAAACGTAAATTGCGAGGTTGCATTTTCGCCACCCGCTTTTGCTCAAGCTTTGGTCAAATCGAGAATGTGTTTCCAAGCAAGCTTCTTACTTTCTTTGATTGAATCAGAAGCAAAGAATAAAAATAAAACTAGAACTCAAACAAAATGGCTTCAGTTTAGTTGCACGTAAAGGTCATTACGGGGGTAAGATTTACGGTGTTTCAATGAAAGTCAACTGACCTCCGGGAATGGTACTACAGGTTGTGAAGCATCATATCGAGAAGTGACGCAATACAAGTTGTCAATAGTTCGACCTTAGAGGCTTTACAATTTCCCAGGAATATTACCGATATTGGAAATATTACCGATTTCCTAGAATATAAAGACTTAAAAGTTGTTCAAAATGTAGCATTCGCTCTTAAATAATTATAGCCATTTTTCCTAAGAATTTCATATGTGCAGTTAGGCAAAATTTATTATTGAAATGTTTGCAACATTTTGTTTGGAAAAAAAACAAATTTAATTTTTTTTCGATATAATATTTTTTTGAGGTAATGATGATGATAAGTCTACACCTTAAGATCCTTACTCGGTTCATGAATGGCCAAAAGTTGCCTGATGGAGTACATCTTCTTTCCACACAATAGCATTCAGTCAGTATACCTGCAAGAAATTAATTAAAATTGATTGGTTAGCTAAATTAAGGCTTGTAAGTAATATTTTTTTATTTATAATTTGGCATTTATTGACAAATTTTGTAAATCATTTTTATTGCTAGCCAGATGAACAATCACATCGAATCGCCGTCTCTTTAGTCTAGGACTAAGTCTCCTTTCTAACAACTATCCCTAAGCTGATCGGTTAAGCCCCATTCAGATATTGGTAGATTCAGCATATAAATATAAATAATTAATAATGTAATATAGAATTAATAAAGAAGTATTGTAAAAATAAAACTTTTTCCTATTGAGAAAAAAATAACTAAAATTTGGACTAATTTTGATTGGCGATGATACAAACGGATGTTATTGAGTTAAAAAAATTGTACTTATTTTAATAAGCCTTATTAAGCCGACTCTTTGACCGTTTTGGCCTCGTAATGGTAGCATTTAATCTTTCGTTTAAGGTTTCCCAGCCAACTTTTGTCCGACGTATTTCAGTGCAATTGGAAGGATTGACGATATTTCGTAAAACTTTATCATTGATACATTCTGGGCTAAATCCTTCAGTCGCTCCTTCAAGCTATCGCCTAGTGCTCTCTGACCTCGACTGACACCTATACATAATAAATGCCCATTTTGTCCACTTACTCCTTTAATGTTTGACCGATTGCTTCTACACCGATTGGTTCAACGAAGAACAAAAAGATAACTTTGCTCATGTACGATTTTCTTGAATTTTGCTGCCCTTTATGGTGATGTCTGGTTGCTGCTTTCTGACTAGAACAAGACTACTGTTTGACTATTTGAACTTTCTCCAGAATTTTTAGAAAATTTATACCAAATGTAGAATTGACTTGTATCAGACGGACACAAAATGTCGCAACGTGTAAATCTGCTTCACTCCGGAGCTACTCCTGCATTTCGCATAGATTCGAAAGTAGTTGCCTAACTGTTTTTGCAGAAGCTGCTACAAATCGACTGATTTCATACACAAACTATACAAAGTAACAAATCGAACGCAATCGAATGATATCGATGTGATCGGTAAATGCTCTTCTTGTGAAATATTTTCGTGAATTTGCATCGCTGAACTAAACATGCTGGGAAAAACTGTGCAGTTTCATATGTAATAGATGCAATGAAACTTTTGTAGCTATTCTATCCAAAACATTTCCACAACTATCCACAAAACAACTATCCACAAAATGATATCATTAAATGCATTTGGATTTCCAGTTTCGTCTTCTACCGAGAGTAAAATTCTTTCATATTCATTTTTCCGACCCTTAAAGAAATATTTCCAAGTATATGCCAACTCTTTCCACTTGTGTTATCTTCCTTTTTCTTTTAAAATACTTTTTCGTATTTTCACTGAAACTTTGTTTATTTGTTGTTATCAAATTTATCGTTATATGTGTACGCTCAATTATGTCTCTACGAAAGATTTTTCAATTATATCTACAAACGCACATTAACTGCAGCGTTTTATCTCAACCCTCAAAACCAAAACCTTCAGACAGAAGCAACAATAGAAGATTGAAATGAAACTCATGTAAAATATGCGTCATTGAAGTTTCAACAGTACTTTTCCCCAGTTGTCACAGCACAAGAAAACAACAAAAAATCAGAGAACAAAAGAAATGCAATTCTAACAACTTTTCTTCCTCCGCACTACATGAAAACTGAAATAGCTGCAAAATGAAACGAGTTTGGAATTCCCGTTTTAAAATCAATTTTCATCGTCCAACTCTCAAATGGAAGAAAAGCATGAACGAATCGCTGGAGGAAATTTCACCATCGATGATGATGATCAGCCATCAGAATTGAACGCTCGAAGCAATGAGCTGATCTTCGCAGATAGCAGCATTTTTTCGACGATGGCATAATTGATGCAAGTGTCCCAGCTGTTCCAATAACGTCAGCACATCAGTATTCCTAAACGGATGAAACGTGAACGTCGCTAACCATTTTTTAAATGTTGTTTTGTACTTCTCATTGCATAAATTAAGGGGTTTGAGGATCGATTTTTTGCTCAAAAACCTGAATTATGATTCTAGAGCAAAAAGTGATGCAGTGCCATTGGAATGGGACAGCAACTGAACGGAGATTTATAAACATAATAAATAATTAAGTTAATGTCCGCTTGTTGTTACCCAATTAGAGCTGTGCGGCTGTGGCATGTGTACAAACGACTGCGATAGCGTAATTATTTAAACAGGAATGGAGAAAAAACAATCTAACCCTCGTGTGCGCTGGTCAGAAGTTACCCTTGTGTATTTATTTGAAGGCTCATGGGAAAACTGAATTCCGTAGTTTTTCCATTCCGCTACGATATTATTTTCAAAGGAGTGGAAAATCCTGGACGAATCGTTTCAAGAGGTAGCGTTTTATTTCTTTTTTCCCCACATTACTGTAATCCCATTTGCGTACCTTCGGCCACTGGAGGTTGATTTATTTCATTCTAATTTAATTCAACTGGTAAAAGCATTCCAGGGCTCTTCACCGTTGCTTGGTTTTGTTACCAGACTGAAAATAAGGTAAAAAAAAATTAATCTGTCCCAATTACAACTACAACGGACAAAGATTGGTACGCACGTTGGCTTTTAGCTCATGCTTGGCTTGTCGTCTAGTTTTTTCAATTCTCGAGATACAAACAAAAAAAATCTACCAAAAAAGCACACAAACTTGAAGGTAAAATTGTTTCATCCGTAGTATTTAGCAAACACAACCCAATTGGGCAACCGAATCTACTGTCCGGAGGGCTGCAAAAAACAAGCTCAAAAATCATTCTCATAATACCAATGAGATAAAAACGGAACGACTAGTAAGCAATGCGTAAAATACCTGCAAGGTCAAAGAACAGTCGTCGGAAATTCGTCTGCAAAACTAGTAACCGGCGTTCCTCAAACCGTTTGTTATCATTAGACTAGTTATAGGGCCAACCACACACCAGACGTTCATTACGTTCTTGTGCACACTGTTTCCATTGCTGGTCACCCATTTACGTACGGGCAGTAAGTTTTTGCTGCTCTCCAAACATTGCCTTTGTTCTTGGAAATGAAGCTCGTTTCTTGTTCGACCAGACGATGATGGTCACTCGTTTGGATACTTTAGAATGATGATTAAAATTTAGTTTTGGGCCACTCCTTCTCGTGCAAAAACTACTCATTGGGGTTGACCCTGTTCATTTGGACGCACCGAACAAACTGACCTTATGCACACCTGTGCATGAGGTTAGCTCCTTCGGTGAGTAGCTGTTTTTTCGGAACCATGTTTGGCTTTTATTATTTTCACAAACATTGAAACTCCCCTGTTTACTCCGTACGTGTGCCGAACGAGAAAAGTACTCTCAAGAATGACCCCTAAGGGTCGATTTGATCTCGGCTCAATTTGCTTTGAAGACCAGTTTCGAACGGAACATTTACAGTCCAATCCATGCAGTACGTTGAAACACTCTCAGGTTCAAAAGAAATTGAAGATTAGTTGAAAAATAGATTGTTCGTGATACGATGTAGCCACCCTTCCATTCTCACCATTAGCATATCTTCAATGGAATGGCAAATGGCATCAAAGTACTTTTTTAATCTAGCGAAAGTCCAACTTCGAACCCACAAAGGCCTGGTTGGTCAGTTTGGGCTGGTTTTAACATATTACATACACACTGATCTAACATTCCCACGAGTAAAAACCTAATGAATGCTCTCAATAGCTCACATTAAGGTGATATGAAATTTAAATTTCATATCGGAAAAGATTAAAACATAGTTATCGCGCCTGTGCGCTCGTAGTTGCTAGTTTGTGAAACAGGATGTTGACCTGTTGGTTTAGTTTTGTCCCGACCAACAATTTTCCGTCCCGTACCGAAGGCAATGCAGTACCGTCCATCGATCGATCAAACTGTTCGGCGTTCTGGATGCTGGTGCTCGGGGATGAAATGTCCAGCCTCTGATGTACTGTTTAGCTTCCAGCTAGCTTAAAACCAACATGTTCGCCTTGCTGTCCGTTGCATAAATTCCACGAATGCCAGCGTAATGAAACGGTTCGTCGACCATTGCACCATTATACCTCGCCCATGAAGCCCATTTTTCCTAACCCGCCCAATGCAAACGGAGAATGTAAACATGGTTGGAATTTTTAATGACGAACGTAAAGTTTACCTTCCCGAGCGAACCATNGTACCGTCCATCGATCGATCAAACTGTTCGGCGTTCTGGATGCTGGTGCTCGGGGATGAAATGTCCAGCCTCTGATGTACTGTTTAGCTTCCAGCTAGCTTAAAACCAACATGTTCGCCTTGCTGTCCGTTGCATAAATTCCACGAATGCCAGCGTAATGAAACGGTTCGTCGACCATCCCACCGTTATACCTCGCCCATGAAGCCCATTTTTCCTAACCCGCCCAATGCAAACGGAGAATGTAAACATGGTTGGAATTTTTAATGACGAACGTAAAGTTTACCTTCCCGAGCGAACCATTGGGGACGGGGAAACACCGTTGCACCGTGAACGTCATTGGCTAGTCCGAATCGTAACCGGCTGACGTTTGGTGAAGGAATTTTCTTTCGAGTGCGGAACGGAGGATGGCTGGTCACGCGTTGGAATTCATAAAAGGATTATTATGTAATGTCGCCACCGTTGGCGTGTTGGCAATGATCCTGTTGAAGCCATCCTTGCTTTTGTTCCCCGTTGAGAGTCAGGCGATTAGAGAATATTTGTTCCATATCAAGATAGACAGAACTGTATGGGGCGTTGCTTCTGTCGTGATGGATGATTTTGAATTGCATATCCTTACACGCTTACAACCAATTAAGACCAATGGTTAATGTGTAATGCAGATGAAGTTATTTATTTATCGTTTTTCACCAGTTTGGTAAGATATGTGCAGGAAACATGCGGACATTCATTTATTAAAATGAAATGACAAGCGGAGATGACAATACGGCAAAAGCCGTTACAATAAATTAAACAAATAAATATTAGAATAAATTAATAGTTAATTAAAAACATAAATAAATAAATCAATTAAAAAGTCACATCATCAGATATTCAATATTTTTCATTGCGCATTCAATTACACTAGATGTTACACGTGGAAGTATTTTAAGGTTCACTACTTTAACTTAAACTAGTCTTAAACTTAGTCTTAAACTTTACAACTTAAAATAAATTTAAACATTTGTAAATGGAAACTTATTCCAAACTACTTTTAAATAATAAACAAAAATAATAGAAATAGCGAAGCAAAAAAAAACATACATAAATAAAATATTAGGAACTTGTAAAACGACTTCAAAAGTAGCAAATCACATTTTAAAAAATCCAATTCCCTTTCAATTATTTCCAATATTGTAAATGCTAATCGTGTTATGAATCTATTTATGTTTATTTTATTTTTCCATTGAAGCTTATAATGAAAATCAAATAAACGGAGATTAAACTGTTTCAGCTAACAGTATCTTCTATTTGTTGTACAATAAAAATATAATTTTCTACTTGATTAAATTTACTACTTATAAGTGTAATATATTTTAATTTGATTTTTACCTTTTTCCATTCTTTTGTTTATTAATTCATTTATTTATTTACTAACCACATTTTGTTTCAAATTATTTTTCATTTCATCTTCACATTTAACTACATGCTTTACCAATGCAAAATAGTCTTCTAGTGTTAAGTATGCGCTGAAAATTTTGAAAAAAAAACCTCATTAAAAAATCTTTTCCGCATTGCCGAAATTGAATACACCACGAAGAGAGGACATCATTAGAGCATTTTTCCACTCCGATTTATGGTTCTTCATTATTTTCCCTTCTATTGTTCGCTACTTTTCACGCTTTTGCATTTTTATTTTCATTGCACTCATCTGTTGAATGAAGCATCGTTACAAATCGCAGGAGAAGCGTTGATGTCGAATCCGAATCTGATGCAATGGGATGAATTTTCCGGGAGTGGAAACCCACTTTATCTTGCTTTGAAAAATGTGACACGATTGTTGCGCATTCTTCGCCTCTCTCTCTCTCACTCTCTCTGTCTCTTTCGCTTTCTCTCTCTCTCTCTCTCTCTCTCTCTCTCTACAAAATTCTTCCTTACAATTCGCTTTCCTCGTGCTTTATAACCGACAAACAAATTAAAATAACACTTTATTCAACCTGCCCGACCAAAGATGCGACCCGAAATTCGGAATGTTCTCGCAAATAACCGCGTGAAAAATCCGCGCGAAAATAAACATTAAATTATACCGTGCGTGCGGGGAAAGGATGACGGATGCGGCAAGGTATCACGAGGTCACGTTCGGGGTGAAAACGACTGGCCCTCGGGGAGACTTTGGCAGTGACTCCGTTAATCTAATTTATGGGTCCATTTCGTTTGTTGATGGTGGAAAACGCGAACCAAGGCTCCCGAGGCCAGCTTCATAGCAACGAAGGATAATACTCGTAAAGGCGTTTGATAAGGGCCGGTCGAGATTTAGGGTACCGGTGAGCGACAATGAACGCATAAATCGCCGGTCGATGGGTTGTGAAAAACGGACCGTTGTACCGTAGAAAGGTCGCCTAGGGAAAGGAATGTTTTAAAATGCAGAAGAAACTTAACGTTCGTTTGCCGTTCTGTCTCGCATCCATTAGATCTATTGCGTTACCAACCAATTGGATTCGTTAAGGTAAGATGATGCGAAATCATATAATACACTAAACTGATTTTTCTAAGCACAAACGCATGTTTCCCCGTTAACTTTACGGCCATACCTGGGGGGCCTACAAACGAAACTTATTTATCAGTGCGTAAGATATCCGCTACCATGCCTAAGCTTTACTTGTGTTTGCTAAACTTTGCATGGATATTACATTGCAGAGAGATTTTGTAGCTAAGATGAAAACATGTTGTGCCGGTGGCAGTACATTACTTCATCTCAGCGTGATAAATGGAATTGGAATGATGAAAGTTACTGAGAATATCGTTTTCTAAGGAAATAACTTGATTTTCACCAACATAATATTCTTTATCAAGAATATAATAACATTTATAGGGCATTTGATCAGGTACAAACAGATCTATAAAATAGATAATGAATAAGAGAATGTAATTTTGAAACATTCTCAGAACTACTCATCAGTCTCACAGTGAGACCTTTCTAGAAGGTCGTGAGTTGTCGGTCGTTGTACTCTCGTTCTACTCTACTAAGCTAGTAATATCATGTGACCATAACCTCTAAAGTCGTTAAACTACGAAGAAAGAATATTTCAGTCAACATTACTTGCTTTTTTAATTATAATGAATATTTATTAAGAATCAAATAAATTACAAGGTATTCAAAGAGCTCTTTGCTAGACATCTAAGAACTAGAAACAACAATTTTTATTTTCTATTTGAACCACTCTTCTGCTAGCAAGAATCGATTGCATGACGGGTTGCTCCATATAAATTTCGCCTAGTCATAACGTAGTCCCGGTCAAATTTTGTGTAAGGAAAAAGTTTTTATTAATCACACCATAACAAACTCTGTTGCGTTAATTTTCAACGCTACCGAAACATATGAATTAAATTTATCAATTATTCGCATGAAATTGCAAACCTCACGCCGCTACGGTAAAAACCCCATTCGACAAAGACCTGTACCCCCATTGGCATTAAAAATGTTCGGGTGAGTTCAGGGACATTATAAAGAAAGTTATTCCCTCGTGTAGCGTTATTCATCTCTCGTAAAGTTATTATGATTTCGTGCCGCATGCTTTCGAATAATGTAATATGCTACGCCATCTCCCTTTCCCTTTCTCTTCTCCTTCCCCCGAAAATCTCTCCACACTTGAACTTCCTTCTCCGCCTCCTTATGACCACTTCTAGCGTGTCATCGAGCACGAAACCTCGGCCGGTTCCCTATCATTCGTGAGGAACATCCAAAAACCAGCGCCAACCAGTCCCGAACGAATATAAAATAGATGACAGCGCATGGTATGGTACCGTCCGCGCACAGATGAGACATCGAACGTCGAGATGAATTATGATACGGCTTAATACAGCATAATCATTAGCATAAAAAATGAAATCATCAGTGTGACAGCAGCGACCGGCAACCGACATGTTCCGCGAGATGAGTTTGTGAAAATTCCCTTCGGTGACATCAGCGGGGCCAACGGGCCCCTTGCGTGCGGTTCGCTGCCACACGTTCGTTTCCTGTCTCGAAGGAACCGGAAGAATCGCGGGCAACACGAGTGTGGGCGATGTGTACTACTTTTATGCCATCGCTGGAAAACCGATTTGTTCACTGATGCGAAGACATGCGCGACCCTCCCCACGGGGCCGATCGTATCGAAACCGATTCGCTTTATCATAAACCTATCAAACGAACATATTATTGATGTAAGCATTCCACCGGGACCCATATTGAGACATGTCCCGCTAGAGTCGTTCTGACAAATACAAAATTAAAAAAAAAGGTTCAATTGCAAGATCAATTGAACTGGCAATGAATAAAGTGGTCTAGTCTTGCTCCCTCAGGTTGATTTAAAGAGGAAGAACCTTAAGAAGCAAAAACTTGAAAAATAAGCAAACAATTTTTTTAACCTTTTTCCGATAACAAACAAATTTAGTTTTAAGCAGTTCATTTTTTTCTGTATTCTGTCAAAAAGATCCAAACAACATTTCTTTCTATTTTCCCTTCATCGAATTCCTTTTGCTATCGGAATCCTTGTTAGTTTCTTTTAGTTTATCTACTAGTGTTTAGCATTAATTTACCAAAAGCAGTCATGTTTGCTTTGAAATTGTTTTACTTGCCAATACGGAGCATTTAAAATTAGCCCCGGAAGCGGATGAGAAGAAAAGGTTGATCCATACGGCTGTTTATTACTTTTCGCTGATGTACAACTAAATGAAGCTGTTAAACGTACAAGGGAAAAACATCGTAAATTACAATTACATCAATACCATCTCTTTACTTCGCTCTTACTTTCAAAGCGAACGAAATGTAGAAAACTTTGCATTGGTAGCGTTGCCTTAGCTCTGAATCATCTAGAAGCGTTTACAAAACCCATCGCAGGCCATCTGTTCCGGTGGAAAGTTTTATTTGAACAGCGCTTGAAATGAAATGGTAACCTTCAGGAAGATTTTGGAAAGTTTTCCCAACTCCTTTCCGTTTTCACTAAATATTTAAGTCTTTACACTTAAACAAAACCCATCCATCCGCTTTTAATTCGGCTACGATTACATTCGTATAGCAAAAGTAGCCTTTTCAAGCTCGTCGAGATAGCTTGAGGTCGTAGTCAAATGAAAGAAAGGNTCCTAATGTTAACAAGCATCAAAGCGAAGCTGATCAAAGCAAAGACGTAACGGAAAGTTGAAGCTAAAATGCGCCATTGTTTGAATGAAAGCGTCCATTTCAATGTCAGTTTCCGATTTCCGGCCCGGGCAAGCAACCGTGCAGGATGATATGCGTTCAAACGATGCAGTGAATCGATAGATTGATTATATTTCACTTGGACTTGGAGGCTTGGACTTGGATGGATCGTTTCTTTATTTTCGTGTCATTTCCTACGGGTAAGAGATTCGTTCATCATATCTAACCGAATGAAAAAGTTCAAGTTCTTTTTTCTTTCGTATCCATTTTTTTTAATTTTCTAGATTTCGTCTTCTTGACAATCTGTTTGGTCATGCTTGTAATTTCGGGCTTATTGAACTTATTTTTTACCCAGGTATGGGCGAAAGGTCCAGGTAGGCTATTCTGTCTGTCTTCTAGTTATTTCCAAAAGAAGAATTCTTAAGGGGGATAAACACTCAAAAGCTAGATAGACACGATTGTTTGGAAACTTTTTAGAGAAACATTTCTCTACAGAGAAAGAACGAAAAATATGGGATTATTTGTCCAATGCTGTGCTGTGAAAATCCTATTTTGGGATACCTGCTGGTAATTCGTAAAAAAAAGGTATCCAAAAGCATTAGACTTCATGTAGACGATGCGCTTTGAGGCGCTTTGAGGCGCGTTTTGATAACTTTGACAGTTTTCACTTTAATGGAATAGATCACAATGATAAATGGTCATAATTTATTACGATGTAAATATCAATACATTTGTAAATATGTATGGAACATAGCAATTATATTCGACATTCATAATATGTATATCAAGGTTGTTTAACATTTTTATTGCATATATTTTTACCACATATTGTGTGTTATGTTTCAACCTTTCCTCGGTAGATCTGTCACGTAAACTCACCACTGACAGAAACGGTCAGTGGTTGATGTGTTAGTGAGATCTACCGAGAGGACAGTGACCATGTACAAATCGTCTTATATCTATTGTAATTTGTGTTAAATGCCATTCCTTGTTAAGTTATTATATTCCGACTTTTTAACTCAAAAGGGAAGAACACAAAATTGTGATCATACCTTTTGATGTAATTTGAAGTCTACGTATATTGTGAAAGAAGATACATTCATGCAATACTTGTGTGAGCAGATTTGATTTTTTTTATTGAATGACAAAATGGCGTAGGTTTAAGTGCGATATTCACTGACTGTATATCCCGCAAGGATATTGTGTAAAAATTTTGTAACATAATTTCAAGTCCAACAAAATAATCTCTTTTTGTGGCACTACAACCTCAAGAGAGGTCTGTCATTACTGGCTTTCCTTGACTTGGTTTACCCGAAGCATGATAGACAGTTCTTGATGTGGTGTAGAGATCATCTCAACGAAATTGCTTAATTATAATTTATGATAGTTATTCTAGGTTATAATTTAAAGAATAATCCATACATTACGGTTATAACCATTACTACCAACAGGGTGTTCGGGATGAGCGAAGATAGCCATTGTTGACGTAAGTATAATATGTTGGTATTTGCATTCATACAAGTAAAATAAGAAAATAATTTATGTTTTACCCTCCATCAACAACAACATTACATTCTAGGGACAAAAGTATATTAAAATTATAAGTTTAAAAATACAATTAGTTTTAAATAACACATATAATTGAAAACCAACATCATTCCCATAATCAATTGAATATACCAATTTGATATGAATTACGAATAACTTCCAATTGCGGACATTCAGTATGAGTTTAATTGAATTTGTTCCTAGTAACTATTAATTACTTTTTTAAATTGATATCAAAAAAATAATTGGCGTTAAAAATTGTCTTGTATATCAAAGGTATACTAGTATATCATGTACAATAAATAACCGCTGTGGTTATATTCTGAGTACGAACAAATTCTAGTGAAACATAAAGATGTGTACCTTTCCGTAATATGCCCAAAGGGTCACTAACAAATTATGATCATTGTATTTCATGAAATTAAAGCAAAACAATATATGCTGGCGATTAAAAAATTAAGCAAAAACTTAAATTACAGCAACGTTTAAACCGCACCACAGAACCGCGTTCCACTTCTTTCACTGAAAGAAAACTCTACTTTTAAAGGATCATTTCAATCACAGCTCAAATATAGCGTATAATTTCATTAGGCCTCATTTATTCGACGTGTTTTTCTCACCTTCGTTCGTATTTTCTGCCCAAACTCCCTGTCACGATGACCTTGTTGTGGTAAGTTTTTCTTGTGCCCCTATTTGGCAACACTGAATCGAGGGAACAGAAATAAACGGAAGCTTATAATTCATGTCGATCGTACTGCAGTACACCTCCAATACTTTTCTCTCGACTTCATGATTAATATTCTTCTTCACACTGTAACACTGCTCAGTATGGCGAGGTAATGGGCGAACTGAACAGAATGAAAAACTCTTCGCAGCGCAGCTTGCCACGGCAATAGGGGTGAGGGTGTGAAACCCTGGCCAGGCTTCTACGAATCGAAGCTCATCATAAATATTCATCAACATTGTGACCGGATTTTCTGTGGCCCCCGTTCCAAGCTCTGGACTTTGTTCTCTGCCCGTACGCAACGCTTATCATTCGATCTTTCACTCATTCATTCGTTCGAAGCAACAAACCGTGCTTTACTGGTCCTTTCCCTTTGCACGACCACGTCTTCAACACGACGGCATATTGAAACCATTGCCGATACGGTGGAAGGATAAAACTTCGCTCCAAAGAATGACTAATTAAGCTTACCCTCCAAGCGACACCACTTCAGGTGTTTTCTTTCGAGGCCGTCTAGGTGCTGGAAGAAATATCATATTTCCAATCCGGGTGGTCAGTACAGTGAGCCAGTAGGGTATGGGAAATCTCACGCTTGAAGCAATTCAGCTGGAAGCAGAAATGATTTATGAAGCTTTTCCTTTCCGATGATGGATCAATGACGTTTACGTGTGTGTGTGTGCGTTTATTTTTTTTAAGTAAACATTCCAGGAAAACAAACCCTAAGGAAGCTTAAATATTTTCTCATATTAAAACCTATCTACATATATTCCTTATTTTCGTAGTAAAAAAACATCCCCATGCAATATAACAATTAATGCACGAACCTCACATTCAAGCACATATACATATAATTCAATTAAGTTAAATATAACAGTTTCTAGGTTAAGTTCAAAATTCCAAGATTCCTAGTTTACGATAACCGTTCCTTGTAAAACCGATCCATGCTTCCATTTGCAATCCATTCCAGCGGGTGGGATGGTGAAGGAAAATTATGAAAGCATGCAGAAAGTTTTCCATTCTATTTATCAACACTTCCGGAGAAAGAGCTGGAAACAAATGATGCTCTGCTCGTCCCGCACCGGTGACAATATTTCTGAGGAAATGGCAATTTCTATAAAATAGGTCGTAGACGTGATTTTGCAGCGAATATCACCACTTCTAGCTGAACAAACTTTCCCACTTTAAGATGGCAGATTATCGCCTGAATAAGTTTTAATCCAGATTAATTAGCTCGTAAACTAAGCCATACGCATGAGTTGTACCGTTTAGCTCGATGGTTTATGTCACGCTGAAGGAATTATCAAAGGATTTTGCAGTTTGTATTTTTTGTCTGTATTTGTATTTAGTGTATAAAATAATGCTGAAACAATCACAGGAAAATTATTTTTAAAATATTCGATAAGAGTTAAAAACTTTGTTTTGTAGCACCCTGAAGATCTTTGACATTGTTTTGGGTAGAAAGAAAATAATTGAGAACACTTCATAACATTTCATCTTGACAGAAGGCATCATTTAACACCGAACCGCATTGCGGACTATTCATCTGTAACATTCAATGTACATTTGTTAAGCTTTAGCTGTAGTAGCAAGAAAGATTGATGAGATTCCAACCTGCTAAAGGTATGTACCATGTGGCTATTTTGCACCTACAAAAGCAACATCCACAAATCATTCTGCCTTAACGATGGAGAAAATAGCAACGAAAAATGTTTTTGAATGGTTTGTGTTGGGGTGCATTTCATCATTTGAACTGACAACTTGAATGCACACTACTGGACAACTAATACTTATACAAAAGTTACATTCATTGCTTCATTGCAACAACAAGTAAAATAAATAAAAGTAGACAAAAACATTCACAGTTGTCACAAACAAAATACAAAATACGTCTCCACAGCAAAGGCACCAGCACGACTCTGTTGCTGAATATTTGCAAGAAGCTATTTTTGAGATGAAAATTCCAATCTTCTTTCGTACATTTTCTCGTTTTGCTCTGAAAATGCGGAACTGCTTTTTGAGGGGAGGAAATGTGACTTAATAAAATTGTAACTATCAGGACATTGTCGTAAGCGAAAGAAAAATTCAAAATGACAGCTTCCGGGAAGAGTCACGATGCTCTGTGTACAATGGTTTTTTTTTCTTTAATTTTTGTTTTGTGTACCAAGTCTCACTTATTTTGTCATTCCGTAAAATCCCGGAAATGCTCGATAGGCACACACTGTGTTTTAAACAAATTTAAGAGGAAAAACAGTAAACACCCACGTACCCCCGGAGGGATGTGCGTGATGGGTGCGATAACGGGTGATGTTACTTGGTGTTACTGGCGTCGATAAAATTCATAAGCGTTTGCCAGAAGCTAAGTGAATTTTTGTCATGAAAATTTAATTAAAATCGTGCCATATTTATTCTTTCGCGTGTATGCTGGAAGTAACGCCTTTGTTCGTATTCACCAGTGAAGGAAAGAAAACCGATGTGGAAGGAAAAAAAATATGCATGACAACATATTTTCTAATTTGGTGTAAACATTTTTCACAGTAAATTGCTATTTTTTTGGGGTCGAGAAATTTCTTTAAATGAAAGCAAAAACAAATCTGTGAATGTTTACTGGATACAAGACTCTAAGAGAATTTTAGTTTTTAGCTAAAAGTTTTATTGAATATCAAAGCTCAAAACTAAATTTCCACTTCAAAGCTTTTCTGAAAATTAAATAATTATAATGTCGATATTCACCAAAGTACGTAACATGCACAACCCACTTGTCCATAATTTGGCCGTTTGCTCACCGACTGGGTGTAATAATTATTAGTTGCCTAGGGTACCCTCTTGCGGTACGCAGGATACCGAAAAATCTGAAACCATAGACTAACGAGTGAAATATTCAAAATTTCCTGTCCCGAACATTTTGTCGAGACAAACAAAAAATCAACCCCCCTTTCCTATATGCCAACAATGGTTTGCTGTTTTACTCATATTGTGGATGAAGCAAATTCGCTCCCATTACCTATTGCGTGTACATCGGAGTACATAACCCTTTTACCTTTTACGATGCACCTGCAGCAAAACCTCCACAGCACCCCTTTAGAAGCTACGAGCAACAAAACACGAACAAAACTGTTGTTCAAAACTGAACATCTTTCTCCCGTTGGTCCCTTTTTCGAGAACGGAGCTTAATAACGATTGTGCTCATTATCAGCACCCAGAGAATAGGAACAAAGGGGGGATCGGTCGTTTATGTGTGCGTTCGGGTGTCCTAACTTTGTATGTGTCCGGATAGTATGCCCAGAGTATAGTTTCCGCTCGGTCTCAACCTGTCCACAACAGACTCCGATCTTCGACACGCGAAAAGAGAGAAAAAACACGGCACTATAAGGGAGGATTGAAAAAAGAACTCCGCTTCAGACTCTGGAATTAACAAGAACCGGAAGAACTGCTTCTCAGCTGTCACCGGCAGACGGTGACTGGAACCGTGTAATCCTGCCCCACAGGATGCCCCACTGGCAGGTGGGTCACAGCTGGTCCGGAGGTGAACTGCTTTAGGATGGCAAGATTCTATGTCTGTGTAATTAAAAGTTGTTTTGTTGTAGTGTTTTTTCTCTCTCTCTCTCTCGCAATCGTTGGTTATTGTTATGTATTCTGTTCTCCTTTTCAACCGGTACTTGAGCCACATCCATTATTCAGGTCAACCGGGTGGGGTTCAAACGAGACCTACTTGTGTATTAACTACAAGATCCACTAAAAGATGGCGCGTAACCGTACCTCGTACTGTTCTTGAGGTAGTTACTCCATCTTTTACTATTTATCTTAAACGTACAGTTTAACGACAATCTACCAAAGCTAAAAAGTGCAGCAAATTTTAACTTAATTCTAGAAAAAGCGATCTAAGTTTTGAATTTATCCACTTGTAATTTGCCAAGAAGTGAAACTTTTAAAACGTATTTAGGTTTTGAATTATGTTTGTAAGCATGAAAACTCGTTAGCTATCAAAGAATTTTTCTCAACCGTTTTGTCGATTTTGCAAAGCACTATCGCATTCATTCCTCGACCTATTATCTAAGACTGAGTCTCCGTAACACAAAACGTTCAATTAGCAAACCCTCCAGGGAGATAAAAACTAGTTCAATAATTTCATTAAGCATTCGACCATGCCATATCAATAATATCCGACAATAACATGTGTTCTATCCCACACTGGCATCCGTTTACGAGGCTAACTAGCAGACAATAATCTGAAATTGGTTTCAATCGAACTTAATTACAATCCTATTGCATCTGACATACACATATTCAACGATTTCTCATCTCTGAATCGCACATTAAGAAGCGCAAGCTTGTGTCAGCTATGAAAGAGCTGTGGCATTTTGCACGGTATGTAAATGAATTGTTTATACTTAACACAAATGCTATGAATGAAAATATGGAATTACAGTGGAACGCCGATTATCCGGGTGCAGCTCGGAAATGACAGTTACAAAGGTGAATTGACATATTAACTGCAAACTGATGAATAAACTGATGCAAACTGATGAAGAAATAAAAGCCTGAACAGGCAATGATACAATGTGTTCAAGTTCGACCAAATAGGAAAGATCAATAGAAAGGAAAAAAAATCACTAATATTTATCATTTAAAAGAGTTGTGCATATTATCCGTGATATTCGCTTATCCGGCAAGGGCTGAGTCCCGATAAGCACGGATAACCGGCGGTTCCATTGTAATTTATTTTAAATAAAATACATATCAAGATACCTGGTAAAAGTTTTCTAGATAGTTAAAAAGTTTTCTAGAAGATACGTTCACTATTTAAATATATTTAGTAATATTTATAGTGATCGTCGCATTTTTTAAAATAATAATTAAATTATTAACCTCAGCTCAGATCATCAATACAGCCAAGTCATCCTTCATTAAAAAAGAGAACATTAAAATCTTCTTCACTTCTAGCTATCGCAATCCTTAATTTATCATTTACATGCGAATTACTTCAAGGCCCTTTTTGTATTTCATCTGTGAGTTTTAGTATGTTTAGTTTTCAGTTTTAGTAATTTAAATCATAATTCAAAAAAGAGGAAAACAGGAAAGCCAATATGCCAAGACCTTTAGAACAAAATTTAGAAAAACTAACATCAAAGTACTTTAACCAATATAACAATAACAATTCATATTAAATTTTCTTTCGTAACTTTTTAATTCCTTTTCCTTTTGCTCATCGATTCTGCTCATAACAATCGGGTTTCCCACAACAAAAACAAAAGCTTGATCAATTTCATCAATAAAATCCTGTGCTTGTTTGCACTCTCCGTCTGTGTCGATAGAGACGCAGGTAAAGCAATTCAATTAATTCTTCCATAAAATCTAATAACGAAGCGATAAATCTCAAAGCAAATTTAAAATCCACTCTGGCACGATAACCACACACCTGCCGGTAAAAGCGTGAAGATGCCTTTGCCATGTGCATTCATTGCTGCAACTAATCGTTAGCAAACCACCCGCAGCAAAAGACTTTTTATTCTATTTATCCATGCACGCTCCTAAAACCTCTTTCCCACATACACGCGAGACAGATTCCATTTTTTTTGTACGCAATTTCAAAGCTAAATGCCTCTGAAACCACCCATCCATTTAGCTGATATTAAAGATCGCAGAGAATGTCGGAAATGGAAGTTTCTGTTTTCGTTCTTTTTTTCCCCTCTATCACTGTTTGTTTGTCCACACATCGTCGTTCGAAGTGGAAGAAAACATCACCTCTATCAATGGCCGGCGTTAAAGCCTTGCAGCCATTCGTGCTATCGATTCCTGATACGTTCACTATTTGCTTAGCAATCGAATATAAAAACGACATCGAATGGAAAAGCCTCCAACCAAAAAACGCAAAATGAAAGGCTGAAGTATGCATACACATAGAGAAAGAGAAAATAATACAACAACAAAAAAACATCAGAGCAAACAAATTGTTCAGATTGTGATGCGAATTTTTTCACCCCCTTTCACATGGTGTGTCGAAGGCCCTCAGCATCAAACTACCCGGAAGCGGAAGTTCAAAGCCCTTCCCAGCTCTCAAGCACCATCTCTAAGAGGGGGGTAAAAATGTCGAGCATGGGCTCGAGGGTCGCGGCAAAAATTCTATGCACTGTATCGCATATCATCGGTCCGACCACATTGGGGCCGTTTCGTACCCAGGCCAGGGCTTCCAAGAACGAAGCGGAAGAACCAACAACAGTAGGTCTTGCCGCTAGCCGCACAGTTTCTGTGCTAACGAGTAAAAGCAAATAAAAATCTGATAGAAATTCATGAGACTGTCGTTAGATTGCCGACCGACGGAGGTCCAGCCAGCCAACCAGTCACCCATATCCTGGACCACCATCTCCTTTTGACCAGAAAATCTTCCTTATATCTCGATATAAAATGAAGAAACGTAGGAGCACAATCGACACGATGCTGGGCCACTCTTTTGGGTTTAAAAATAGATAGAACCGGTAGAAGCGAAAGCTACGTCTTGTCCATTTTTGGAACAGGCTTGTTAGCATAGATATTTGGCGATAGCCTAACCAGTTTATAAATGCTGAATCGATTGAAGTTTTATAACTTTGTTTGGTGCTTGTTATTGGGTTTGACTGGGAGGATAATCTTAATGGTGTCAGTTGAGCAGGGATTGTGTAGAAATTAACGCAAACAGTTAAGTATTACATGTCTCACACTGTGTATTATAAAAAAAAGTATCAAATACAGAGTGATTAACAATATAAAACTTGAGACTAAAGAGAGAAAAAACTTAAGACTAAAGTAAGCCTTTACAATACTAACGACTATGAAATAGGAAGGATCCCGTTAGCAGAAAAAGAAGACAACTAGTATAGGATAAAGAAAAATGAAAAGAAGAACTACAAAGAAGTGGGCAGTTATAAGTAAACAGAATGAAGGAGAGAAGAGCGAAAGGAAGAAAACGATAAGTTGAAGCGATAGCGAGCGGAGGAGCAGGACGAAGAGGAAGGGAGCTCAAGCTTTTACGAAGTGAAATAGATCCTGCATAAAGCTCAAATTTAACATCACACATAATTACAAAGCTGACATGATGTATCGGACAATTCAACAACAAAATCAAGAAAATGGGAAGGATTCTGCTTCGACTTCATCACATTTCAGTTAACTTAAAAATGATCCAGAAATGACTTCATCTTGATTACTTGAAAATTAATTCTCGGACTCCAATATCTTATGATTTTTAAACTTCTTTTAAAATGTGGCATTTCAAATTCGTATCAAAAGTAAATTTAAAAAGATAAACAAAATATGTTTTTGTCTAAAAGGAATTCAATAAACTCATTGTAAATCGCTCTCGTTGTGCATCCATAATTGGATATTCAAAGTGCCATCTTCATTGTTACACTCTCAACAAACATGCTATACACAATGGGTAGATTTTTTCTCCATTTTATCGTTTCATATTTTTCATAGATGCTGAAATTAATTACTTGAACTAGTGGTTATTCACCACTTCACCACAAACTACAACCCACAGTGAAAAACAAACACGTTATAAGTAATTGCCACTGGTTGGCAAACGGTGTGCCACAACGCTCCAAGTGTTGCTGCAATCTGTGTTTAAAAAAAAAAAGAAGAAATAGCTAGAGGAAAAAAACACACACAACATCCGACCTACCAAACAAACGATGCTAAAGCATAATCCTTCAAAACCAAAACCACCGAATCGCCGTTCTAGGCACCTCGTCGAACAGAACTCGTACGACGCCTTCCCGACGGTAATGAATGGGTTGCAACATAATCCACAATCATCCTTGCCGGTCGAGAAACATCGACAAAAAACACACATACACAAAATCCCCCAAATGCCCCCTCACAACCCTCCCACCGGCCATTGGATCGACACCAAACAACAACGTTTCATAATCATTATGTTTCCTGCGCCCAGTACGCCCATCTTCACACCGGGCATCCTGGTACGGTTCGATGATTCGTTTTCATTTATCGTCTTGTTTATCTCGTTTTCGGGACGCCATTTTCCCCGGCGAACAATAACACGCCCAGGAACAACAACTATAATTCAAAGCCTTAGGAGGGGGGGTCAGCCAAAGGGTGAACCGTAAGCCGGGGTGTGAACCTTCCCACAACGGGGCCATCTTTTATACATCGCAGGATTTTTCTCCCTCCCTCAAAACGACTACAGTTTTGTGGCATCCTTTCGCTTTTGCGAGCGTTTTTTTTTTAGTCTATTTCATTTCCTTCTTTTTTCTCGCTTCTGTGTTCTGTTGAGTAAAATGGCGAAACTGAAGGTGCTTTATTATACGTACGTCTACCGATCGTTTCGCTCTACCAATCCATACATCCCTCACACGTATAGGGAGCGTGTAACGCCGGAAAAACGAAAGACATTTGTTCTTGCAGTGCCGGTGTACGCTCGTCGACAGCAAGCGGCGACAAAACTGCCACTTTTAAGCCCACGTTGCGGCACCGTATGTGACAAGCATCTCATAATGATTTTCGTGCTTTTCCAAAACCCCGTTCTGGTGCGCTGGTTAACACGCTGGTAAATGAGGTATTACACTGTGTTCCTTTTTCGGGTAGCGAAAACAAGCTACCCGCTGCCAGCACACACACACACACACGGGCCCCTGATCTTTTCCCATCAAATGGCATCAATTTTCACACGGCCCCGTTGCGAACGGGCTGCTATTTGTTGCGGGCATGAATCGCTGGCAAAGGATCACCTTCACAGTATCTTTTATTTATTTTTGTTACGTTTGCTTTTCTGCTCAAGAACCGAACCCGATTTTTTGGGGAAGTGGACGATAGCGATACATCACGGGGCGGAAAATGGGTTTGACAAGGATTAAGAAGAATGTTTCTTACACATCGTCATCGTTGTCATCCAAATAGAAGCAAGTTTTACGTTCAATTCTCTTGTTTACATAGAATCTTTATTTTTCTAGAAGCCAAAAAAGCAAATTTTATTTATTTTTTGAAATGATACATGACAATGGTATGTCAAATGTTTCATTTAGCTAGTAAAGTAAAGAATTTTTCGATTATTTAGCAAGAAACAATAAACTTGTCATTGAAATATAATATATATTCTAATATGTAAGAACATTTTAGTTTTGTTTTTTATTCACGTTAGGACATACACAATATCGACTCAAAGTTTTAATACATTTACTTGCTGTTGTTGAATTTTAATAAACTTCATTCCCCTAAATCTGTAAGTCCTAATGATCGTTATCCTTACAAGGATAAATTCGTTGCAACCATTGTTAGATACTTTCATTCCGTTCTGGAGCTTTTGTTATATGAAAAAACTTTGTAAACTCTCAGATATGAAGAGCTCTCAGGCATTATGGATGTGTTTATATCTACCTTTACAAGTTCTACTTCAATTTTAAATGTTTACTTAAATGGGCATTACTTTCATACTGCTGCACATTTGTATGTAATCAATTTATTATTTAATTTGATTTTTCTTTGTTTGACAGAACAATAATTTTCTGCTCTAGAACATAGAAAATCAGTCATACCAATCGGAAACCGACTTAGTACATTATCATTGCGAATAAAAGATCTTGAATTGCTGTAAAACTGTAGTAAAATTCGTTATTCTCGTTAAAATACTTTTACTTTACAAAAGGGAAAAGTTAAGAATAATCTCATTTTTATTTTAGTTGCCACACATGGTTAAAAATTGAACAAAAACACGTCTTTCAAGATGATGACTAAACGATTCCCCTCTCGGAATGGATAAATCACCACCAAAAAAAACCCATCCAGTATCTCAAGCGGAGCTGATCACCCAGCCACTGTACGTGCGTGATAAAGATCAGATCCATCTCAACGTTCCCACTCACGCTAATCCATCGACAACAGTTGGTCAAAGTGGTAACAAATTTTAACGTAATGTATTTTTTCAAAAAAAGGGAGACCATGTATCAACGAAAATGGACCGCACCATCGTACCAGGTGGGGGAGCTTTCCCTGTGCCGCAAATAAACCGAAACGTGACGTGCAAAATTCACGCTCCTTTTAATCTTAGCGTTTCCGTCTGGTCACAAATGGTCAGGACCGATGTGTGCACCCCTTGTGGAGCTATATGCCAGCTTCAGTACATGGCAGTTCGTCCACCAGAAGAGCTTTCCTTTCGTAAAAGCTTTTTCTCCCCGACCCTTCCCGTGCAAGTGGAGGAAACTCAACGCCCTACCAGCGGGATGTCGATTTTCGCGTTTTCCGTGCTTTGCGGAGGAAAAAAAACCAAGGCCAATTTTCCTTTTTTCTGTTTTCATTTGTTGCTAATGTGCCGCATTTTGAAGCTTCTAACCACTGTCGGTCATAATTATAAATCATCGCTACCTTCCCACCTGTACGGTGTGTTTTTATTTTTCTTTTTTTTTGTGCGACTGAAGGTGAATGTGTTTGCTTTATTGTTTTCCCTTCACATCACCAGAACGTCCATGCGGATTCTTTTGCTCCCGCAGATGTCAATACTGCGTTAGTATCCACACGCACCGCAAACGATACACGATACGCAGAACAGCAAACACGTAACGCGCGTGAACACAGGAGGTCAACATTTTAATGGCGTTGGTTTATTCATGGGCCTTTTTGTGTACTGCAAAAAACTTTTACGCGTTTCATGTCTGCAGCTGCCCGGCACGGTTAGGGTTTACTTTCGCTGGGTGAAAACTCACGAAGTCTAACGGTAAAGTATGATAATGGAGTTGGAAAACAGTGCGACTGTTCGAGATATATCAAGGTGGAACAAAATTCTCATGCAGCTCAAAATACAAACAATGAAGAAATGTTATATTTGTTCACATAAGCAAGCAAGTATCAGCTACATAATCAGTAAACAAAGCTGCTTTTACAATGTGCAAATTTTGTTAAAGCATAGTATTACTTTTATCAGTATGGGTTTTTTCTCTTTATCTCTCTCCCTCTCTCTCTCTTGCCTTAAGAACCTACAAGGCCACACCTGCCATTTCTAGCTTACTAGATTTATGTTTAGTAGTCAGTCCTTGCTTTGGTGGACGGTCCAGATGGGATTTGCTACCCAGTCCTGTCGTGTGGACCGACGCCGTTTATCACATACACCACCAGGGACCCGTATGATATTATGGTAACATTTTGTTATTTTTATTCGAACAGATCCTTTGGGATCCAAGCTTTATTCTTCAACGCTATAGCATTCTTCAACGCTATAAGAATTAAGAATGCTTGATTTTTTTTATTTGTTCATCTTTAAGTATAACTTCTTGTTTCTATATCATTGGAATGTAATGTGCTCGTCCGTACAATTGCGTACTTTGAGTTTCCGCTCGTATCCGCCTCACATTTACCGATTTGCGCAAGGTTTAATTATCACACGGTATCAACGACTTTTCGTTTGGACAACAAAGTTCCTCATTTGGATTGGATACTGGATTGGATTTGGATTGGATTTGGATTGGATTTGGATACTGGATTGGTGGAGACATCGAGGCCTTACCTTGGGTAGGGGGACTCTCGAAGCTCTTGAAATAAGAACACAATATAGTTTTGGTTGGTTATAATTCCAACCTGACGGTTAACTCGCACTTTGGCGGTTCATCTCGGACTCTTGCCGTTCAGGTTAAACTGGCTTTATTGATATCCATTTTTCAAGCTTTTAGTTTGCTTATTTATCTTTTTTTTTTGCTCGGTTAGAACGGCCTGGCCGTATCAAGACTTATTTTACCACGTAGCAGGATAGTCAGTCCATGCTACGGGGGGACGGTTCGGATGGGATTTGAACCCGGTCCTGCCGTGTGGACAGGCGCCGTTTTTCACATGCACCACCGAGCCGCCCCATGCTTATTTATCTATAGATGTTATAAAAATATTAATAAGTAGTTCTTATTTTAAGTTATAAGTTATAACAATAAATAGCCATTATTTTGGTTTCTGTCGCAAACGTTTATCTTCAGGCTATAACGAAATCGGTGACAAATAACGATGGCGCTATTTGTTATTAATTGTGGTTCCGGTGTTCCGTTTTTTGCTGTTTATGCAAAAACGCTTATTAAGCTATCTTTACCGGGTGGCTATGAAATTGATTATCGTTGGTAACACTAAGTGTGTAAATTTACGTTTATGCGTTGGTCATCGGTTTTTTGCAGTTGCTACATTTAATAAAGTGTCTGTGCTTTAAAATCTGACCTCCTTTTGATTTAGATTAAGTGGCTTTTTCTGGATAGCAAAATGTATTGAATTCTGTCACGTGATAAATCTTCCAACTTTATACTGTGTAACATTTAAGTTATGATAAGATGTCAGGAATATTATCATTAAGATGCGCTTTAAATAATAATATAGGTACATACAATCTTTTATTGTATGTACATAATGTTATAGCCTTCCTTTGACAACCACTAAACTAATGCCTTTCTACGGTGGTTCGGATATGGCTTTTTTACAATTATTCAGTTGTATCATTGTACCTGCTCCTACCATCAAAATACGCAGAAAACAGTAAAACACAACACAGCTTCCTGCTCGACTCAAAACAATCACATAAATCAAAGCGAAAACGCAATCGGAATCCAACGGCAAAAGGAAACCAGCCCCAGCAATCAACCTTCTCTCCTTCTTCCATTGGGAATACGACGAGAAAAAAACAACACTCACCAAATAACTTAAGAAAGAGGATTACTTCCGAACCTGATTTGATCATTTCGATGTTCACTGTTGTTGCCATTCCCTTTTCACTCTTCGCATCCCCGCCCTGTTACTTAGTCATTACGATATTCTTTTAAAAAAATGTCAACCCACTTGATCAATGATATTGGACCGGAACGCGGTACATTGTTGTCTCGTTACAAGTAAGAAGGAAAAGCACAACAAACCGTTCCCCTTACATTGAGACTTTGTTGGCCGGATTTCTTTTCACAAGTAGATACAAAAAACAAAACAAAACACTGCAAAAGAAACGTACAACATTACAGTGCTTCGCTTCATTTAGCCCCGGTGTTCACTTTCATTTTGCCTCCCGAGACGCTTACACCACGCTGGATCATGTGGCAAATTAATTGGAAGCCATGTTTCCACCTCCGGTCGGTGTGCGGGAACGTTTCCATTAGCAAAAAGGCACTGAAGCTGAAAAACAATGCCGAACAGATCGTGTACGTTGTGATTAACTTGACGAAGGGTTTGCTGACTGTTCTGCTACTGTCCTATCGGATGGTTGGTGAAAGATGAGACGAAAATCTGCTTAATCCGTTCATTTGCGGGCCATAAGAGACACGGTCATTCCGGTGGTCAGCAGACAAAGATATGATTAATTAAAGAAGACATAAAGTCAAAGGGTTTGCTTACGAATTAATCACGGAAGGATACGGGAGTGATAAAGTAATCGAAACAATCCTTAATCGATATCGAGTTTTTTTTATTAATTCTAATTTAATGTTATTTATCTGATTTGTTTAAACGGCAAGCTAAATCACTCAATCTTGTTGGAAGTTTCTATCTTCTGAAAAAACGATTATGTTGTATTATTAATAAATGATGAATTTTTCAATCAAATTTGCCTGAATTGAACCATGGCCATAGATCGTGGAATGGAAATGTTTGCTACTAAATTGTCTTCTTTAATGGTCCTCACGTTTAGCATCATCAAACTCATAATATACTACACACAGGTGATCCCACCAAATATGTTTGCTTGCATTTTTGGATCAATTGTTGATGGTGAGGCACACTGTTAGCCACAATTTATTAGAAAACTGTCTTTCGATCCAAAATACCATGAACTACTCCCATGATATTAAAATAAGAAAAAATGACTTTTGGTGGCGTTTTGCGTTAATATTCCTTATGGAAATTAAAATTGCTGCAAACTCTGTAAACAAATTGTGGAACCTCTATTAAATTGGAGGAATAATTCAAGAACTATCTTCAAAACATTTGTTTCAAAGATTGAAAATAAAATTTTAGCTAATATTTTTTCTTTTGAAGTACTTTCCCGATAATTGCTAAAGTAAAGTGTTATCAAAACAGTACGAAATTGTTTAAACTCTTAACAACCTTTCATTCTTATTGGAATTGAATATTGTTATCATTTTTACTACAATTATCTTAATCATTTTGTACTCTTTCCCAATCGTTCAACATCGTATGAAAATTGAATTATCAGTAGGCAAATGACATGATTGCAATACTTGTTGCACGATTGTTTCATCAATTATTAACCTGTTTTTGTTTCGTTTTGTACCTGATCATGCGCATACATATCTACAACAGTCTGAAAATGGAAATGCAAAAAGCTACCTGATCATGATGTCACATATCTAGCAGCTACTCGTACGTAGAATTGACGCTACTGCATGCAACAGTAAATCTCTTCGTTCCCAAGCTGGGCACCACCGGAAAGAACGTGCAAAATCAACCATTCATCAAATTCCGTTGTCTCCATCTTGCTCCGTCTGGCTCTTCTTCATCCCATCCTTTCCCATCCTAACGATGCTTCTCATCTAATCCGACTAAGCGTAACCATATCCGGTGCGCAGTGTTCCGTTCCATCCGCTTCCATCACACTCGTCTCTTACCGGTAGCGTAAAACTAACAAAACACGGACTCACCCAGACCGGATGCTGGGAAACATAAGGATACAAAAAAAAGCTCCATTCATCTGGAACCACGTACAACCGGAAAGTCGGATAGGTGCACTAAATCCGTTTTCCAAACCCCCGGTATGGCGCGTTTTGCTTCGATCTGAGAACAAACGCGCCGTATCAAGTGGTACACAGACGATAAGATATTACAACGCTCGTTGGAAAGAAGTGCGGCAGCAGAAACGCCAGCTGTACTGCAGTCCAGGCAGGTGAACAAATCAAATGACTTGTATTCTTTGGAGCGAGCGGTGAAAAAAAAAACGAAGATAAATCAGGAAGTGTGTCACCAGTGCCAATGGTACGTCTGATAGAACACGTTTCCGGTACGCTTCCATTTCCATTTGCCGGCGAATAATACAAGCCGTCTTCCCACTGTGTCCCGTGCTTGTTAGACAGCTCAAACACCCGTGCGAAGAATTTGTAAGTTTTTCACGCTTCTTTTCACAGTATATTTTCATTGTGTCTTTTTGTCTTTGTTTCTTTCAATGTGAAAGGTTTGTCCCATCCACACTTTCCGACGGGTGTTCGCCCACTTTCTAGTGCAACGGTGACAACGTAAATTGCATACCGCTCGTACACGATCGGATATCTTGGTCTGTTTTACATCCAGATGTTTCAGTCACGGCTTCCGATAAACATCGAGCTCGAGCAGTTGGCACACCGTTATTCGCTTCACTTGCTAAAGCTCATTCCAAGAACGAACGGATCGCATCACCGATTGCTGCAGCTCAAATTCATCGAACATGATCGACCCTTCCTGTACGAGTGTTCCACGGAACACGGTTCACATGTCAGCTGGCAGGCAACTTCGATTCACCGTGTGCTTACTACTCCACGAAGAAACTTTTCTTACACAACAAAAGCTCGCCCACTTCATCCCACCCGGAATGGAAGGGCTTAGTTTTGCCAGCTGCTTCAAGTGGAATCGATTTATTTACACTTGTACAAATATTTACGCCAAACCAAGCCTCTCATATGTGTGTCCGTTCGATTGTCTTCACATCGCGTGCCGCTTTTGTGCCGCCCCTTCAATGTGTGCGAATCGAAAGGCGATTCGGTCTGTGCCAGTGTGCAATGCCCGGAACGAGCCGAGTGTGTGTGAGAGACAAAAGTGTGAAGTCCTTCTCCTCGTTAGGATGACAGCACAATCGTGACACGTGATGCGTGACTATCACCATCGAGCCAAAGCGGGGTTTGGTGACATGTACGGGCCTCCCAATGTCGCTGCCGTGCCTCGAGATGGTAAAAGTGTCATTTCAAGCAAAGAAAGCCCTATTATGCGTGGAGGGTTCGTAAAAGGGATCCCCACTGTCACTGGAGAAGCATTATCGGCTTCAACAACTTTTCGTCTAGATTTGCCGTTGACATGCTCTTCATGGTTCAAGGTACACACGTAGGCCGTGGGTTGAACGTTAATGTGAATTCATTTCTTCTTTTTTTTGTTTGCTTCCTCCCCTCAAAAATGGTCCCCCTCTTCAAACACTAATGGTGGTGGAAATCGTTTACTTCACGAAGCGAAACAGAGAGCAAAACAAACATAAACTTATTTTAAGTAAACGGAATAAAATAATGCTACGGGACAGGTGGGTTGTAATTTGCTTGCTTCCAAATGAGTACATCATCGTACGAAAGTTGTCTTTTTTTGCTATCGATACCTGGTTGGTATGGGGTTTGGATGCATGGAACCCTGTTGCATGTAAACCACAACCTTCCATCATGATTCTCAATCTTCTTTCGGTCAATTGTGTTCGTTGTACGATGCCATCCATCACAAATGCGAATGCGTGCGTGATGATTGATAGTGACATCCAAGACTCTTCTGTTGTATCTTGATATAGGATTACACTGAACGCAACAATTCAGTAAAGAAGCTTTAATAAAGACGATAAAAAGCTTCACAATTAATTGGAATTATTCGGATCATTTACATATATTTCGTTTATACAAATGTAATTTAATGATTTTAATGCAATTAGGGATCTTTCAATAATAACGTAACGCTGATAATGAGGAGAGGCAGGGAGTTACTGTCAGCGTTACGATTTGTTACACTGTGGGTTACCTCTCCCGACTTAAAGGTTTAATCTTTGTGTTACATAACATTAAGTATGATAAAGCTAAAAATCTTGACTTATAGTGCATGAACGAAAAATGTCTAGCTTTTCTTTTGCACAAAGTTAATCAGTAACATTATTTCGAATTATTACGAAGAAAGTCAGAAAACTGCTCTCCTATGGTTTGTTCGAGTAATCAATACCACATCGGAGCGTGGATCTAAAAATGTACTTTGTGTTCCTTATATATAGCTTATCTACCATTTAAAACATTTTATTTTGCTTGGAGAAAGGTTAAAGTGTTGAACAGAAGGCTAATTCGGACCTCTAAAGGGTAAAAGTACAGGTAAAGGGCAGCAGTAATTAAGGGGTGAAGCACAAGGGTAGAGTAACCTCAGCGTTCCACCACGAACTTCAAGTCTTCTTGGAGATCCGTCACCAAGCATCATCACACTACTGACGAAGTGATGAGTTGGTTAAACTTTTTGTTGTAAATAACCAACCCAACGAAGATTGCTAAAATACGGAAAACATAACAGTTTTGAGAAATCCTCAAACCGAGGAATTACGCCAATTACTTAAACGCTAAAACGAAGGGGTAACTGAAAGGTCAAGAACTAGACCAAATATCAAACATTTACTTTGGCTGAGTTTGGGGGGTTTGGCTGAGTATATTGCCGAGGATCAGGAGTCTATATGAACTGAAGAATGTTGTATGAGGCGAGAAACGTTGCAAAAGGCAATAGAGTTAACATTATCAGCTGCTAATCGATCTTCAAAATCTGTTTGAGTGAATCCTTAGACTGTTTATGGCATAATCATTATCTCTCATTTTGTTACCAATGAAGGCATTATTCAAGGTGTAAATTTAATTCTAAATATTTATTAATTTTTTTAGAACAAAAGAAGAAGGATACTACCAACTTCACGTATTATTATGATTTGGGGTAACGGGATCAAAAATTCACCATTTTTGCGTTACGTAATAGTATAAGAGATGAAACTCTTATAACCTTAAAAAGATGATTAAACTTCAGAAATTAAATGTAACATTTCTGTTAAACCTATCTTTAAATAAAACAACATCAATTCCTAATACATTATCGTAGCAAGACAATTGCAAGTACAGTCAGCTATTTGTTCGTGACAAGTTGTCGTTGTTGAATTAATAAGCATTCAATCTAATATTACTTCAAGCTGTACACACTTTGATCTTCCCAAGCATCTCGTCGCACTTCAAACGATACATCAAACAGAAGCGGAAACAGCATTATGACAAACACAGTGTACCAAAGTTTGTTACCGCTTCGGAAACACGAACACGGTCTTGCATCGTTTGCCGTAGGTGGGCGCAGTGAAGCGCACATTAGTTACAGAAAATCAATTAAACTTTTGGGTAGCATCTGCATCCAGCATCGCCATCGACTCGTTCACCAACCTTCTCCATTGCTGCTTGGACGAAAGTTTTCGCAACCTACCGCTGCCGACGGCTAATGATAAACAGTGCCAGTGTTGTTTGACCCTTGTCATGTACTCCTCCGCACGACCAGTGTATTGTTTTAATGAGACAACTTTTAGCGCTACAGTGACAACGGTGTACGACAGTCTGGACGTTTGAAGTGATAAGTTTGAGTGTTGCACCAAATGCAAAAAAACTTTGATGAGTAAGTTTGCCGGACAAGTCAATGAAGTACACAGTATTACCAAATTTTAACAATACTGTTTCATTCGGTTTTTTATTGTTAACAAGCCCTTATGAAGCCATCAGTTTTAAGTGGTATTTTTAATTATTTATAAAAAAACTATGTTTTCAACGCTGTCTGGTACTTGGACCATAATCCGATTAAAATGCCGACAGCCCTGGAATGATGTACCACTTTCATGGCAATGAATTCCATTTTTTTTAATCAGATAGAACGGCCTGACCGTATTGATACATGAATTCCATTAGTCGCATAGGCATAGTCGCAAATACTTACCAAATTCAATAGTTTTAGGTATGAAAAATGCAAAGCGCAAATAATACGTATTGATAACTGGAAAATGCTATTATGTCCCTACTGCTTCGCTGAATGACCTTGGTTATCGAAATTTAAGGATGTTCGAAAACCCGTCTTCCAAACGCGCCGACGACCCCTGCTTCAAATGCGTTCCTAGAGCAATAAGTGCGTTCTTGTCACCTGTCAAAGACAGAACCGCGTGGGAGAGAGTTTCCGGCGTGGATCCTCTCTCTGCTCCTTTAAAAGCGGCTCCGTGCGATCAATCGCTCTCTTTCTGCGCGTGTCCTTCAGCGATTAGGTTTGTACGGCGATCCGTTGATTAGCAACGTATTTAAGCTGCGTGCGTCTTGCTATTAACGAATTTTGTGCAAGTGTCAATAAAACTTTAGAAGTAGTATAAACAAATATTGCCGGCTTCGTGTGGTATTTTTTACGGACGGCTACGTGCGTGAAACAGTTAGGTTGTACAATGAATTAAATATTAACTGCTTAACCCTAAGTATGAAATTACTAAATAAATAACATGGAGAATTCAATTAAGTAATTAACATTAGAACATATCTCATTCACATTTGTAATCTAGTCTATGAAAGACATGCTATTGGTTAGTACATGTAAATTAATAACTGAATTGATGTTCTTAAATATTTTTAGATGATTCATCAAATTCATCGGATGGAGTTGAGATCCAGGATCAGCAACCGCTCGAAAATGTTTTGTTTCTCGGTGATGGTAGTAGTAATCCGGTGATGGGTANGGAAGCAACCCTATACCCATGCGTAATGTTTGGGACTGACGACGGTGTCCCAAAGGGGGGAGAAATGGTTATCGAATTTAAGGATGTTCGAAAACCCGTCTTCCAAACGCGCCGACGACCCCTGCTTCGAATGCGTTTCTAGAGCAATAAGTGCGTTCTTGTCACCTGTCAAAGACAGAACCGCGTGGGAGAGAGTTTCCGGCGTGGATCCTCTCTCTGCTCCTTTAAAAGCGGCTCCGTGCGATCAATCGCTCTCTTTCTGCGCGTGTCCTTCAGCGATTAGGTTTGTACGGCGATCCGTCGATTAGCAAAGTATTTAAGCTGCGTGCGTCTAGATAGTTAAGAATTTGTGCAAGTGTCAATAAAACTTAGAAAGAGTGTAAACAATATTGACGGCTTCGTGTGATATTTTTACTGACGGCTACGTGCGTGAAACAGACCTCAAAGGTCATTTCTAGCATATTTGACTTATGTTTACCACATAACCAGATAGTCAGTCCTTGCTACGTGGAGACGGTTCGGATGGAGTTGGGTACCCGTTCCTGTCGTGTGAAATCGACGCAATCATGTCTTTTCATTCAATAGTTGTTTGGATGAGGATGTTGTGGATCATATGGCCTAAGTTGTCGGTCTCGTAAAAAACCTTGAGGCCTTGGATCTCAAACCCAATACGGTGGATTAATAAGGGAAGCTCCAGGAAGCTGGATTACTCCTTTATATATTGTGTCTCAGAGAGAGAGAGAGGGGTTTTTTTTTTATATAAGTCTAATTTTGATGCCATTTGTGGATTTTCAGAAGTTTAGAAGCAACATAATTAAGAAGCAAAGTTAAATTTGGTTAAATCTGATTTTTGTTTGAAAATGAGTTTTTTATTTTAGCATGGCAAGCTTTTTTGACGCAATCCTCATATCAACAGACTTTGCAAATATCGGAGTTGCAAAAGCTTTAGAGAGAATCGAATTCATCTTGCAAAAGCTCGAGAAAAGTGCAAAGTTACTTCATATTGTTATCTATTGTGCAGTATCGGAATATTAAAAGACTAACTATGAGAAAAAAATTTCATCATATATAATCCTCGAAAATAATCCTTCAAATATTGTTTTGAAATGAAATTAATCACACATTGTATGCTAGATATCATGAAAATCGATAATTTTGTTTACTTTACCATATGGTTCACTTCTCTAACTTACTGAAACAACCAAAACTTGAATTTATAATCCCCTTTGCGAAGACTATAGACATGAGCACGACACTACATGGTGAGGTATCGCTAACCCGCCAACAAATTTCCAACAGGTAAAACTTTCACTCACTCGCATATTTCGCTATCTTTACCAGGTTCAAACTCTTCATAAACACGTAAACAACAAACAGAAGCCACATGCGAGCATCGTCATCGAACGGCCGTACTCTCGTTTGGCTAATCGAATGAGACAGCTCAACGGACTAGCAAGGGTTGCCTGCTGTTGTTAGCCGCACGCTATGCTTCCTGCTTCAAAATGTAAATTTACCACCATAAAGCATGCTTCCGTACGTTTTACTACCACACCCGCAAAACATACATTTCCGCTTCCGGGCGTTCAGTTCCGGTTTGCATCGTGTGGCAACTGCAACACGAACGCCTCTACCAGAAGACGATAAAAGGCTGGATGCAAAAGAACGTTATGTTCCGAGCTACAGGACTACCTTCACCTTCCTCGAGGCATGAGGCATGGAAACCTGATTGTGCACTGATTTACCCGAGTAGGAAACATGACAAGGGCATTACATCTCATCGGTCCCGCTAGAGGAACCTGTCAGATGCAGCCTGCAGCTTACACTTATTGTCCACCTTCCTGGGGCAATGGGGCTTCGTTGTTTTGTTTGGTGAACAAACCCAGTCAAAACGGGAAATCATAAAAACGCTCTCTACGCTGCTTTGCTACCAGAACACTTTTTCCCACCAGATGGCGCTCTTTAAGCCGTTTCCGTTTCGAGTTTTGATTAGTAACCGAGAAAGAGCGAAAGAGAAAGGCAAAGAAGCTTTCAAACGACTTGCAAACGTTCCCGACAGGAAAGGGCGGGTTCTCCCGGTCAACGGAATCACTTGGGTCCAACGTCAACTCACGGTGAACTTGTCGGCTTATGACGCGGTCGTTCTGCTTGTGCTCCAATCGAAAGGCTGTAAAATGTTTACGTCCACCCTGCTGTAGCTGCCGTGTCCGGTGTCAAACTTTCTTGTGCAATTTTCGCCACAGCGAAACAGCGCAAAAAATGGCATGGACACATCTACACCGGCCGGTACTGGAAGTTTAGCCCTCGTACTACACTTTATACCTTGGTGCAAGCAAATGACCTGTAATAGAAATGTCATCGTACCGCATGGGGCCGACTGGCCGCGATCGAACTTTCTTGTTTGTTTCACTCCGTTCAAGACTTTCATCGACGATAAACAGAACGATAGTGTCAACGGCTGGGCGACAAGCTGATTAAGCATTTATGCTAATTAATTAGTTTCACCTTAACTCTTGTTTACTGCTAATACGGAAAGTGTGTTCGTGCTGCAGGTGACCTTCGCTACTAGTTGGCAATTAAGAACGCACCACACTGAGAAAAAGTTAAATTATTACACTTGAAGCAAGACAAACAAAAAATGGCCCACCATCAGCTAATAAGCTCTTGCGCGGCGGAACAATTTTACGACCTACAGGTCGGTTAGCTATAATCACATCCGCGACTCTCCAGCGTGCTTCCCAACGTATGCACGGAAGCACCCATTAATTCCAATTATTTACAACTCAACCGAACAGCATAATGTTCGGACTGATGTAAGCCTGCGTCGGTTGTAAGCGGTTCTGTAGTAGCAATCAACCGTCAGTGTGTTCCACTAAGCTACAAGCACAATTTCATACGATTACGCTTTGATTGGAACCGTTTGATATTAGCATCAAACCTTTTATTTTTTCCACCATTTTGTTTTGTCTTTCCATGTTTTTGTTTCGTTCGTTCGTTTGTAACGTTCAGCTATTTGCCGTTTCATTTATCTCATCAATGAACGTTCGCAACATTTTATTTTCCCTTTCGCTCTCTGGAATAAAATTGCACTCGTAGCATTCAATTGAGCCTATTTTTTCGTAACTTACCTGTTTTTTTTTTAGTGTTTCAATTTTACCGCTCCTAAATAGCACCCTGCGTTGAGTAAGTGATTTACAACTGCAAATGAAAAAAAAAATAGAATGTATGAATTAGGTCAGCAGTTTTCGTTTTTTTTATAGTTTAAAGCGAGCTTTTGGCAAAAAATGCGTAATATAAAAAAATGAAACTAAATTGCCTATGTTACTTACAAACAAATTTCTGAAGCAGACAAACAATATTTCTAGTATATAAAATAATAAAAATTCAAAATTTATGTTTTATTGTTGCATTATGTATAACCTAATGAATTTAAAATAATATAATTTTAAACTAAATTGAATTAAAGATTTTAGGTCGGATCGAGAATGTTTTCGATGCCGAGAGTTTATATTTAAAATAATTCGAATAAATGGCATGGTAAAGAGTTCTTCCTATAAAACATATTTTAAATGATATTTTCCCCATTTTTTCTCCTTTCCTGTGGAATTGTAAAATTTGGCTTGATAAACCTTTATTTTATTTTATTTTTTAATGCTTTCCTGATTTGACATTTTTTTATTCGTAGAATTTAAATTAATTTTGAAACCTTTTTCCTTGTATGGAATATCCTTCTTAGAGGGTACGTAGCATTTAAACAATGCTTATTGTTTCAAACAGTCTGGATTGTGTTTAAGCCTTTTATTCAAAATGAAATATGGAAGAGAATTTGTATTTTTATTTAAGTATAAAAAATATAAAAACAATATAGTAAACAAAACGATTGACAATGTAGAACGTTTCGAACTTTGTTTTGCATTGTAAACGTTGAATTAATTAAAACTATTTGCAACAAAACCACAACAAATCGTATCAAGCGGCATAACAATACACTAGTCAGTGTAGTTCTTTCACTATTTTTACTTTTAATACAATAAAAGCTCTTTAATAAAAGTAAGATCAAATTTCCCAATTTTTTAACATGTCAATCATTACATTGGTAATCTACAGTTCATGAAATAAAATTCAACCAAACATTCGTCAATCTACCATTTCAAACGCTAAGAGATTCACAATACAATGAGTAACATACGGTATAGTTCGAAACGAAACTAATACCCTTTCCCCCTATCAAAACCGTGTCTAACCAGCTTACAATGATTTTCTACCCAATTGAATGCATTCTTTGCAAATCGTTGTAAACGATCGTTTCCACATTCCAACGATGAATAGGCAATATCTAAGCATCAATGTATGAAATTATTTCCGCATAAAATGGAACCCAATTTGATCGTTTTTCACGCTTGTTTTTCTACCTGTTTTTGTGTTCCCTTTTCCATTTATTTTGTCTCCCTCCACACATTTTGCACAAAAATAAAGTTAAAAGCAAAACTTCACGTCAACGTATTTCAACCAATCAGTGTGAATTCTTTCATTTTCGACCTATAAAGGCTATTCAATTACACACCGTTACACTGTTGCTTTTTTGCTATAAGTTCGATTCATAGTGGCGAAAAAAAGCCCCCACCCTCTAGGGACGGTTTGGTGATGAATGAGAAAATTGGATGCATAAAGAGCTGAGAGCCAATACAATAGCCCTTGTCAATCGAGTTTTTTTTTTGTTCACGGTGCAATCAATTGCTGCACTATGGTGGCCGGATGGTAAACGCTATCATCAAGTTTTGCGCTCGGAGCTAATAGTACAATGGTTTGTAAATCATCCCAATTGTTACATGCCGAATAGCCGATTTCAATATTAATATCATCGATCTTGGTACGAATGGCGAACGCGTACATCCGCCCGCCCCAGTTCACCAGTCGAAAACCAAACGTCAATAAATGATGATCGAAATAATCCTGCCACGAATGGGCCAAATTTCGAATTCGGTGACCGCTTTTCCGAAGCCAACGCTACATCCGGAGAGCATTTTCACTGCATTAAACATCACTGTGTGGTCCGAATGGTGGTAGCGTCCGGTTGCAAGATAAATCTCGACCCTCTACCCGTAACGTCAACACTGTACGATTGGGAAAATGCACTGTCGGTGTGTTGAAAGCAAGCAAAGGCCACGATTCTATTTGTGCTGCATTTCAAACAGTCAAACCGTTCCACAAACACACTTTCGGCGGTACAAAAGGCGGGCCTATGATGATTGTATTTTCATTTGTTGTTTGCCCATTAACCAGTAAGCACGGAATGATTTTGGAACGCCAAACTTCGCACAGCACCTCCTAAAAGGTACACGCGCGTAATGGATCATTTAACGCACCGATACAACAAATGTCTTCTAAACCCCCGAAGCGTTCGTAGTATTATTTAACACCCGCTTTGTGTCGCCAGGTGTCGATTTGGATACGGTACGGTGAAATTTATTATTCACTCCAACCCAGCAGTAAATTTAAAACCAATAAAGGTTTTGCGTCAACACAAGCGAACATGCCTACAATGGCCATAAAATTGATGTACCAATAATAAACGATTAATGGGATGGTTTATCAATTTTTGAAGCAACCCGCAATGGTGGTGTTACTTTCTTGTGAATTTTTGTTGTTGAAATATTAAAGTTGAATAAATTTCAAATTTCTTAATTTTTTGTCAGAACACAAATGAAAGTTTTTGAAGACAAATATTTAACATTCTTTTCATTTTCCTTTTTTTTGGTGAGGATGAAAATGTATCCTTCGTACAGCAATAAACTCGCAACTCCACGTGGCACGATTGCTAAATGGTAGCTCAATTTACTCTCTGCTTAATTTATGACGCTCTCGAACAACACCACAGAACCAGCCACAGAAACGCAATGCACAGCTACCTGGGCAGGAAAAAGGTGGTCTCATTTTTCATTGATGCGAACCAACCAGGGGAAAACGGGCACTTCGGTATTCATTTTAACTCTTATTTATATTCATTGTTTCTGTGCGCGGTTCGGTTCCGGGCCCGATACAAAAACCGTGCCCAGCCTTTTGACCATTGAGTAGTTGCTTCCGAAATAAACGCTCAAGTTATCTCGAACCTATTTCCTCGTTGGCAAACCAAAAACCATGACAAATACCGCACCGAATGCGTTACCCTATCAACAAAACCCCGTGCCAGGTGGTGCTTGAATACCAATGCCCGGAACTGCCCGTGAGTGGGATGATAAAAATGCTTCAAAATTTTAGCAGCCTCCCCTAATGTGACCGAAATGGAAGCGCCAGATTGGGCGCATTATTTTTCACTCACTTGCCAGCCTTCATCTGGCTGCTGGCTGGGGGAGCAATAAGGAAACTTGATTCCTTCCGTTATCATTTCACCTCGCACACTCGCCTATACTGCACTCTCACCCCTCAGAAATGGAATGAAAATTTAAAATGAAAAACTCAATGGAAGAGTGAAATTTGATTTTCTTTCCATACACCCCCGCCCCCCGTGCAGGAAAGAGATACTTCGACAATAAACTGCACCACTGGTCTAAGGGGTCGGGTCTGTGCTGAAAGATATTACGGTCCTCTGCATCCGGTTTTGCCTGGTCGGCCGCCAACTACGCCCAGCCACCCAGGGTTTCACGGTGGCCCTGTTTATTGTAACCTTTATCTTTTGCTTCAATTTTATTTTTATCGACGTGAGCAAAACGTTCTGTGGAAACGACTTCACTTCATAGCGGCTTTTCTAGCCACCCGTAAGAGAGCTTGCAAAATTCAAGGGGAAAACAAATAATACAGATCGAATAGTATAGCCTGCACGACAATTTCATTGAATTTTGCAATGCTTTGAATATGATTTTAATGGGTTTTTTTTTCCCTTCGCCGCTGTAATAGCCGGTTTCTGTTCCGTTTAAAAAAAACAACCTAAAACATTCACCAGTGCTTTATAGCATGGCGACGAAATTGAATTCCTTGCGCCATTTTGCTCATTTTACACAGCCCCCAAAATAAATGCCAGCTCCAATTAGGGGACAGATTATTTCCCATTCATGAGCGAGCGGGCAGGCAGCGGGCATTCGCATGCTCATTTCGATGAATGCGTTTAGTCGGAAATCTGTTCAAATTTTGCAAACATTGTTACGGTCGTAAAAGTGAACGACCCGCCAGTCCAATGATGAAAATTTCGAAAATTGTCTTGAAACACCAGGCGCCTCCATTTGACCGAACGACTGAACCCGAAAGCTACCAGGCGTCTCCATGCGATTTTTTGGGCGAGTACACCCCGCACGCGTCCCGTACAATAATTGTTACCGAAATAGAGCCGTCAAGGCAACGCGTCATTGTGCTTTGTGCCATTTTCATGTCGTCAGCAGTGCGAGCTTTTGTGTACTCGAGTCCGAACCAATCAATTGCTGTCAGTTTTGTTGATCATCAACATTTCGCGCAAGCTGACACGTGGTGTCGGTGATTCAATTGAACGCACTTGAAACAACAGTACAGTTCGAAACTATAAAGTAAAATACAAAGTATGAAACAACGCAAGAAACTTGATATGTTCTTCTATTTGTCCACCATTTGACAGCTTCATTTCTCATGACATCAAATTATTCATCAGGCAAACTAGACTGTGTGGAACAAAAACTATTCCCAAACTTTAGATTTATAACGACAAATTACTTATTCAACGATCCGTTCGCACGCTGGTATAGTGGGATGGTTCGTATGCTTCCTTCAATATTTACCCAATTTTAAACGTTCTCGATTAAAACAAACCTTCCTGTTGCTGGATGGCTGGAGATGTTGCTCAACTCGCCCTTCGAATACTCAACATCGAGTGAAATTTCACGCCCGAACTAGTGGCGTCCGTGATAAAACAACGCGGTACAACAATACAACTCAAAATTGTTCACTCCATCACTGAAAGGGCGGGTCACTCGAATGCCTTGAAGGGTACTACTCTGCCGCTGCTCTACGGATAGCGACACGAACACGAACGCTGAGGGGGCAACGCAACGGGAAAACAATAAATAAAATGAACGACTTGCACTGGTCCCGCTGGCCTGTCGGTCGGTTCAAGGGGCGGTTAAATATTTTCCGTGTCAAGAGCGAACCCCTTTTTTCGCGTGAAAGCATACATTCGGGGGTCCGCAAACTGCTCGTTTGCTCACCGAACCACCAAAAACGAACGCACACACGCAAGCATACGGGACAGCGAGCTGTATGGGAAATGGATGTTCATGCAAAAAGAATTAAAAACACACAAACACAATCACTCTCCAGAAGTGATGCTTGTGGCATCCCGCAAAGCACTTCAGCAGGACAGTGTCGGAACACGAGTTCCCATGTGTGTGGGTTCCGTTATGCACGTAAATGAAATACTACAAAAGACTTCCAAAAATAAATACTAACCAACGGTTCTTCTTCAAAGTTGCACGATGTTATTTGTCTCGCTCGCTTTATGATGTACTTCGTCTGCTTGTGTATAAAAAAAAACAAACACACAGACAAAATGCCTCATTAAAACAGTATTAATGGTTTTATGTTAGGTTTGCGACTCGATGCTTTCAAGTAACAAGAAGCACAACGGAAAGATGAAAAAGAAATGCTTCATACAAACAAACACATTCAAATGAAGTGGTTTCGTTTGTAGTTGATTCTTTCTTTTTTTTTTTGCTTCGAGAATCATATCCAACCGAGATGCATGTATTTAATTAGCAGATAAACAACAGCAAATAACATTATCGTGCGCCTTCATGCACGACGAGACGAAATTTGCAAGATCAAAGATGGATAATGTTTTGCCAGACAGAAGATGGCTTGCTAAGCAAACAGCTTGGACTGGTTCGTAGGAGATTATCACATTTATTTTTTACATAACCAATGTTTACTTGTCGATCAAAGTTTCTGCAATCATTTTGCAAAATAGCGAAATGAAAGATAATTCGCGTCAAACCTTACGTACGTACGTATGTACTTATGGTTTGCACAGAGAAAAAAAATGCTTCAAGAAGGATTAAAGAAGATTAAAGTTTCCATTTCATAAGTAGAAAAATTAAATCGGATTTTAAAACCAGTCGCTTGAAACTGTTACCAGGTCATCTACGCAAGCAAGCATTCTCGCTTGGACCTGCTTTTTAAACGATTTTCCCTCTTCTCCTTACACAACTGTACAGTAACACACTCTAATGTGTGTTTTTGTTATTTCTTGTGCGTACTCCATTTTCCCACAAAAAAAACCGCCCAAAACCAAAACTGTGAACCGAATGTATGTTTGTGTGCCTTATTTATCGCCCTTAACGCGCTGTCTAAGCCAGCCTCTGGCCGGACAAAACCACAAAACCCGAAATAGGAAAACCCCAAAGCCAGCGTGTATGTGTACAACAGCTACAACATACACACGCAACATTTGCCGCAAGGCCAAAATCCAACCTAACATTCCATGTCCGTGTACATAGCTCACCAAATATGTGTGTTTCAATATTTGTGAAAGATTGCCTATGTGTGCGGGTTTAACCTAGAAAAGAAATTTGCACCATTAGATTCAACATGGAGCTTTTTTTTTGCTTCTGCTTTGCTCTTTCTTCCCTCTTCCTCACGCAACACGGTACCAAAAATGGTGAAACCGTAAGGTTTTGAGCTCTTTTTTTTCCCCCCATCTGGTTCGAATTTTTCAGCCCTCGATGCAATTCGGGTCGGTGCGACCCGGCGGTGTTAGGCTCTGGTTTGCTGTTCCACCCGATAAAACAAACCATACACAAACGTTTATACAAGTCGTTTCCAACTTGCCGCAAAACTGTATCCGTACCGTTGCGCCGGGTTTTACGGCAAATCTCTGATGCTGCTCATTCGATGACTCCACTCGTTAACCTTTTTCGCCGAACTTTGGCACCGATGCGTCCGTCCGGTGACTAGTGTGAAATCTTTCCGCATTTGCTTTCCCGAAGGAATGCAACCGGCTGAACTCTCGTGCAATAAAAATGCACTGCGACAAGCCAAATCTACTTGCCAAAAATACTACACCGGTTCGGTACACTCCATCGGAGTACTAGTACTTGAAACACAGCTTTCCAAGGACCAATAGACTAGTAGGACTTTGGGAGAAAAAAAGAACGACACACACACATCTTCTCAAATCGGCAATACAAAACCACCGCAAGTCGCGCACAAAGTTCGCATCATCCGGGAAAGCAAGGAAGGAAAAAAAAAGTTAATTAAATTCTGCAGTCTCTCGAAACAACTCCGGAACTTCAGTTCGGTACGCAAACGGCCGTATTTGGATCCGTTCCAAAAGTGCTAATCCAGATAATTGAAATTAAAAATTAACCGGAGTACGTAAAAAAAACCCCATTCTACACGAATCGTTCATTTGCCAATGTTTTCTGTCCATGTTCGTTTTTTTCTGATCCTTCTGATTTTTGTGTCCCGTTTAACTGTCTGCTCAACAGTGACTTCACACCCGTGAACCCGTTAAAAACAATTAGTTTTTTTTCTGCAAAAAATTAAGTAAACTTCAATAATTAAAGTTGAACGTTCTGAAAGAATTACAACGCCCATATAATGGGGAATCCTCATATTCTAGCTTACTACTAGGTTAATGGATCAATTTAAATTTAAGCACCCAAAAATACTAACATTCCTTCCATCATCAGCTTCACTCTATTCGCTCGTCCCTGTGCCCAGCTAATGCTTCAGGCATTTATCAATTCTTTACGTAGCTCCTGCCAGCTGGGCCATAAAATTACTCTTGCTGGTTCGTGAAAAACGGAAGCCTAATGAACCGACGGCAGGACGAAAGTCTACCTCAACCTCAACAGCACCCAAACCTGATGTACTCAGGGGGTGGTGCTGGTGGTGTGGTGAGATTTGCTCAAGATTGTCGCGTGACTTTCCACTTTTCCGTGTGGCTGGCCTGGAGCGTAATTACAGGCACTAATTAAGCCCATGATAGATGTCGATTCGAGATGGTTGCCACCTCGATAGGGCAAGCCCCTAACCATTCTAGCCAGCTGATGCCAGCTGTTGCAAGGTGGGCGAGTCGTTCGTGGGATGGTTACAAGATTAAAGGTGTAATTATGAATCATCCTCAGTCTGGCGGATAGTACAGCTGGCGCAGGGGAAGCTAGCGTTTTGGGGGCTTATCGCCGCCTTTTGTCTCGTGTCCTCAAGATGGCCGATTTTGGGATGTCATCAACGTGCGGTCCACGACCTCTCCCTCACGTGTCTGGGAGTTAACGATCTGGAAAAATGACAATACGACAGTACAGGTGTGTGTGTCGCATAACCTGAGACGCTTTGTCGAGAAATGTTTAACGTAGATAGCGCGCTCAAGAGAAGCTGTTCATCACCTCGTGAACTAGAGCTGTCCGGCATCGGGTACCAGCAATGAGTTAATAAGACTACTTCTCTACTATCATCCTAATTATCATCATTATCATCATTAGGAGGTGTAAGGGTAAGTTTAGACAAATATATCCCTTTTCGTTTAATTGTGACTTGAAACCTGAAGTCTTAGAGTAAGGAATTTCATCAACAATTCCAGAAATCCTTTACCGTCGTACAATATGTCATTCTGTTCTTTATTGAAGGGATGTAACGAAATTAAAGAACTTTAAATTTGAAACACATTTCCAATTTCAGAACACTACAATACAAAGAAAAAGGACATAAATGTGTAGTCATCGTATTCTTAACAGGTCCATATACTGTTGTTTAATCAATGAGATTAATCTTAGAATCACAAACCACAAACCCTCTTCCCTTTGACATGTTCTTGGAACTAACAATCAAACCGAATTATAACAAACAAAAAAACATCCAATTTGATATAATCCTCCCATCCCTGACTATTTAAACCGAGGATTAACAAATATCCCGGATATTGATGTAACTAATCAATCTGCAGTCTTAAGCGTTCCTCCGTTTACTGAGCTTAGATACTAATCCTTTCATTCCACGCTGATAGGAAGATATGTACAGTCATTTTTTTTTTTGCTCAAAATCTAAAATACTGCATTACTCGATCACGCAACACGAAGTAACGCACCACTTGATGGCATCCTTAATGCGTCCAAAATGTGCCGCTATCATAATGCTACAATACAAACGGTCCACTTTACCGGAACATGCTAAACTAACACCTTGCGTCCGTTTGTTAAACCTTGCCGTTATGAACTGTTCTTTAATATTTGATCATCTTTAAAAGGACTGAACAAGAACAACACAAGCACAACGTTTGCTTTTTGCCATGCGGCACAACCAAAAAGGACCTTTTCTGCCTACTTTAAGAAGGTTTATTCATTGTCTTCATTATTCAGAATATGAAACAACAGTGGCCCTTACCGTACACACGCAACGATAGCTACAGGGACCTTCATTCGTCACGAATTTCGTTTCTCCAAGAATTCTCTACTCTCTTCCAGCTTGTCTAAAATATAAAAAAAACACATATCCACCACTTCCCTCTCGACGAAACTTTGCGATATGATGAGTATACACACATCAAAAAGTAAGATGCAGCTCGTCTATCTTACGAGGGCCGCAGTGTTGTGCCTGCCGAGGCAGCGGCAGCGTCCTGGGTGTGAGACAAGAGGAGTGAGCCGTTTTAAATCAAATACTATTGTTGACAAGGCTTTAACACAACGAAAACTTTGTGCCTGTGAAGTTGAAACCAGGCCCCAGTCTGCATTCGTGCATCTTCCACGCTCACCGCGTGGTACCTTTCGCGGAGTTCCTTCAGCCATTACTCCATCTCAAGTACCCACTCACACAAAACCATGCCCTTCAGCATCATCTTGATTCGTCTTGTGCAGACGCGCTCCCACAGCTACAACCCGCCTGCGTCTGCGGTGACTCGTAAATCTTTGTATGTGTCAGTGCCGGCATCAGCTCAACAGCAATGCTCCAAAGTAACCGCCTGGCTCGCGTGAACCACAAGCCCGCCCTCAGGCCCCCCAAAAGTGTCTTTCATTCTTTGTTATTTCCAGCCATCTTCGGCCCACGGTACACGCAATTGGAGAGCGTTTGGAGGTAAACGTTTTACTAACCTAAAATAACGAACGACAATGGTACGGGTGAGGTCGGTTTGGTTGCAAAACGCCTCAAAAGACCGACGGCAAATCGCTATGAATCATTTTAATTTGAAGATATCTTTTGTGTCCTGGCAAACTACCAACCATCAGACCATTAGCTACAAGCGGACCGGCCTTTGTCCGAAGCCTTTACCCGTGTACTTTATGTTCGTAGCTGTCTGCGGCAGGTAAGAGTGAAATTTTTGGTACAAAAACGTACGATGGCCAACGACCACCGTGCATGTATTTTGGGTGATGTTTGATGGAGGTGGGGGGGCCGATGTCCTCCGTGCTCCAGTTTTTGCTCCGTTCCAATGAACAGCATTGCTGATGAAGAATGACTGCAGTTCATACTTCACACCCACGTGCTCTCTTTCTCTCTCTCTTTCTCTCTCTCTCTCGCTCTCTCTCTATCCTTCGCATCGAGAAGTGTCGAACAAAATTTTGATCTACCATTGTGTAAAACACAAGAAAATAAGACACCCGCATGGTTGAGAATTTTGAAAAGTTTTACTTATCGTAGACGGGCACGAATGAGAACCTTCAGCGACGAAAACTGTTAGGCAAAAGTTTCTATGCCTGACATGGCCATATCTCACCGTCCTAGTGCACCCTTTCCCCCTCTAATGATGCACCACCATGGGCGAGGTTTCGTACTGATGAAACACATCTGGTACCGATGTCACGAAAACTCGTGACGAATTACCCTCAGCCACCGCTAGGCCACAAGGATGTTTTAATTAAAGGATGTTCTCCAAACAAAAGCCTCCATTACAGGCAACAAAAAAACCATAAAAAACCTGTTCCATGATGAGGGCCATTGAGTGTCTTTCTCTGCATGCGAATGTTTCTTTAATGCGAACTTAACACAGAAGACAGATGCACTTGTAGAAAAGGAAAGTTGGGTTTAAATTGGAAACCTCCATTGCGTTATCACTTTAAACAACGCGAAACTAGCTATATCTGTGGAAGGATTTTAATGAACGTTGTTATGCCTGCCGTACATCTTCTATTGAAATGAGCCAAAACCACAACCATCATTAGGAGAATGATAAATTGTTTTCACAATTTCACGCGAAACGTGTGAGATGTGTTGCGTGATGGTCGATGATTAATTACTCTTCGCATTGATCATCCCAATGTTCGAAACCGATACGCCATACGCTATGTCGGTTAACTTTTGTATCACATCATTTCCCATAATGTAATGGAGCACTGTTTAATTTTTTTTCTCTTAGAAGATCTTTTCCCTCTTGTTTTCCATTTCTTAAAATTAATTTCATTTCTGCTATCTCTCGGTATTACTTTTAATTTCAAATTGTTTTTCGAAAACGCTCTGCGATTCTTTACGCAGAAAAAAATATTTTTCGTTTTTGTTCACCAAATAAAAGTAAAAAAAAAAACATTTAGAGAATGTGCATTTCCCAGTATTTATGGACAGCAATAAATTTGCAATTTCCTCACGCGTGTCACCACCACTCAAAGTACCATCTCGTCTTCCCGCGAATGTTCAGTTTTTATTATAATTTAGCAGCGTTTGAAAGTGATGTTTCTCGTAGCTAATAATCTTCCCACTTCCCACTACACTCTCCAGAACACTCCACTTCAAACAAGCAAAGAAGAAAGGCCGGACTCTGCCAAAAACGTGCGTGGGCTTTACTCCCACGTGCCCAGCTTTCTTCGACCATACGGCGACCGGAGCAACGGAACCATCCGGCTAATTAGATTAATGGAAAATGCTATCAAACCATGGCCACGGTTCCGGCTGAGCGCCATCATCTGTCCAATCTTAATGCCGTCCACAAAAGTAAGACACCGTGCACGACACACCGATATATGGGGGGGAGGAGGATATCATGGGAAAGCTTTCGTGAGAGACCCTTTCCACGAATCCGCCACGACGCTAATGCTATTCCGGTGTAGTCAGCAAACAAACAGGGCTTTAATTAACTATTTTTCGTCTGTGGATAACAGTTCGTTAGTAAGTAAGATGGTGATGTTCTGTGACACGGTGACACTGGAAACCATCCGGCAAAGTTGCTCCACATCCGTTTGTCACGAGAGAGTCGTCGATAAACATGGTTGGGAGCCGGGGGTTACAGTATGGTATGAGTTTGTCGAAGAAAAAAAGGACATTTAGTGATTGATAAACCATCACCGGCAAGTTTGCAAAGAGTAGATCGAAGACTCGATCACTTGTATTTCGAGGAGATTGTAGTTTTCCTGTTTCTGTGGAGATAAGTTCTGCAATTTCCCAGTAACGCACGCACAACCGAAAACATGCAACGAAGAACGGACGAATTTCAGCTTTGAATTCGTAATTCTTTTTCAATAAAACACGCAGATTCTTGCGAGGTTTCCATCTCCAATGTTTCTCCAATAATGTTTCGTATATATGTGTTATACGGCGTAACGTGTTTGGAGCTGCCAGGAGTGACCACCGGAGGTCGCGCTCACGTCGGAATAATTTATGGGTGTCGCAGTGGAATTTTCATTTCCCAAGTTCCAGCGTGGTTGTTGTTGAGTTTCGTGGTGCCAACTCCATGACAAGCGAAACACACAATCGAGTGCATACGTTACGTTACATTCTGCTGTGCCACTCCTCTGGGCAATTCAGATCTCTGGAGCAGAAAGAGCCACGCGAAATGGTAACTGTGGTGGATGTTTGGAAAAGTTTTTGAAATTGAATTAAACTGACCCGAGACTTAGGAGAAGAGAAGAGACTGTTGGGATATTGGAAGGATGTGCCACGTACGCAATTCACCCCGCCAAACAACAACACAATGGATCACACAGCATTACTTATGCATGTGTAGATAAGGGCTGACACAGTACGCACCGGCACACAGTTTTTGTTTCGTTCCAATCTTCACTGTGACTCTCATCTTCATCAACACCAGAACGTAGGTAGGTCTTTTGCGTGGAACACGCAGCCGGTGGAACTTATCTCTCTTTTAAGTGCTCACCCAACAAAACACCGGCACTGTGCCGAACAAAAGCCTCCGCTCTAGTTTTAATACGAAACTTCAAAACCCACTTGTAACTAACGCGCACCGAAGCAACAACATGAAATGGCAATTTTCACCAATTTTCACTTTCCACTTTTACAAGTGCGGTAGCTTGCGTTCATGCCACACCGAACACCTGGACAAGAAGAAGCCCCTTTTCGGAGCCCCACCCGGAAGGGAGACAGACACAAGCACAGCACAACACAGTGGCAAAACCTGAAAACGATAGGTTGAATTAAATTTAAATAAATTACACTCCTAACCATTGCGTAGGTACTGCCGTGTCTTCCTCTCTTGTGCGGGATCGGCATAGCCTTGTTCGCTATTTTGTTTGTGGTTTACACTGCAAGGGTGGTGACTTTGTCTAAAGTGTGTGCGGTTCGCAAGAGCAACAGTCGAAAGCCTACGACTTTTACTGCTGTCGATCTTCAGGTGGTGCTTCGCGCATTTTGAGAAGGTTAATTTGTTTATGTACCTTTCAGGCACGATTGTCTTCCCTTTACGTTCGATATGGAAAACGAAGGAAACCGTTGGGTCCGGGGGACGTTCCGTTTCGGTGTATTAAGAACGTTCGAAATGATGGATTGTGCGTCAAGCGTACTTGATTTCGAAGAAACAGAGGCGAGCTTCCATCGGCTCACCGCTAATTATTGTAAACGGATAGTGTACCACCATTTGCGGGCGGAACTCATTATGCGATGGTGTATTACCCCACGGAAGATCGTAAGACGACAGATGTAAAAGCCCTTTTCGCACCTTAGGCGGAAGACACTCGATACGGGTGGTGCGTATAAAATTAATCATCAATCCACTGCCGAAAGGGATGAATCGATGAGTTCCACGCCTTCATACAGAGGGATTGAATAACATTAATGTACCATTGTCACTGTCGAGATGCCACCTAATTCCATCGAAAAGTGAGTGATTTTCTTGGAAATATTCAAATCACACGCACTTTATTAACTTCATCTCTTACAGGCATACCGGAGACTGGTTTTTACTGTGGGCAGCAATAAGCACATTTACCGAGAATTAACCATATGATTGAACTCGCACTCTTCATGCGATCCTTTCAGCCTTTTAACACATTTATTCAAACTAACGCCATATACCGTCGAAATAAAAAAAAATGCCTCTGAGTGCCGACCAATTCCATTCCACACGAGCAACGATTTGAGTGGTAAAAATATTTCATCGATGCATAAAACTCAACCCATTCAGCCCAGTTCCGATGGGATTGGCAGTGCAAATAAAAGGAAGAAAATAAAAGCGAAAAACGGAAAAACATCAATCCTTCGTCACGTTTCGATTGAATTATGACAGAAGGATGCATACTTCGGAGAAGGTACATCAGTACCATGCCATTCACTTAATTTAGTAGGCCTCCAGCCTCCAGAAAAATGGTGCAACATGCGGGAAGGACTTTCAATCCCTTTCACCCGTACACGCCCTACCACAACTAAACTCCCGCCTTAGAAAAAAAAGGGTACACACAAGATGGAGGATCCCTTTTTTCTTTGCCAGTCCAAATCAAACGGCTAACGCACAATTTACCGAAATGCCCGGAAGTTTCACGTGTGGGAGTTGTTGGAGCAGCTCTTTGTTCCGATCCCCACCTTTTGCGTCGATGTTCACTTTCAGCTCGATTAGCTTTTAGCGTTTTACGGGTTAAAAAATCCTTTTCTGCGTATAAGAGGGGTTTTGCTTTGTGTGTGTTGGTCAATATCTGCTTCCCCAGGAAGATCGTCAACCGGGTAAGCAGGTAAAACTCGTTCGAAACCTACCGATTTTTTGAGACCGCAGCTAGTCGCCGATGTTCACCATGGGTAACTGTGCTGAAAATTATTTTCAACCTATCGAATGGATTTTTTTTCGTGCTATCTTATTTCCGATAGCAAGAGATTTTTTTCCTGCTTCAAACACTGCGTGCCAATTTGTTTGATCACGCTTTTTTTTGGTCACAAACTTCTGATAACACTCCTGCTAATGCTACACGTTATTTCACTTCCTTTAAAGCCGTTAAAGCACACTTTCCTACATCCATACGCTACGCCATTTTTATGCCACGACTATCACAAACATCTTAAACATCATCATCATCATCACCATTAGCATGAATATTTGATCATTTTCGTCGAACACAACCACATCACTAGCGAACGGCTAGTGGCCGTGCTTTTTCCAAACGCCACAACAAGCCGCACACATTTAATCACCGCACGCCAACAACGGGGTGGTAGCACGTTGCGAATGAGTTTACGCCAATCCCCGGACAATCCCCGACTGATCTGTTACCACACCACGTGAAAACACACACACCAGAAGCAGGTTTTATCTGGCCGAGCGAGCTGGCTGGGTTGGTCGGCCTGGTAGAAGCACAACTTTATTTTCAGATGCAACACACTACATAAAAGATCCAGCAACGCGACCAACCGTACTGATGCTGTATCACCGCTTTTCGCACTCTCACACAAACACACACAACAAACAATCACGCACACGAAAATTCGCGATTATCGAGCAACAATGTTCAGGTTGCAGCAGTACACCGACCAGAAACCGGATGTGCTACGCGCTTTTCCCGCTCAGCCAGGCGTTCATTTCCCATCCAGCGGAAATTCCCAAACGCTTCAAGCGCGCCTCAGTGCGGCGTACAGTAAAAGTGCAGCAAAGCTGCCACAACGGTGTATCTTCCCTACGCTTGAGGAAGTTATCAGTTTCCGAATTGATAACGAAGCACGAGGGCACTACTCCGCGAACGTTGAACGTACGTCAAACCGTCAGCACGAACCCACCGATGCCGCCGCCGTCGGCTGAAGCTGAAGTAGAAATCGTGCACTGTTGGCGGTGCCACTTGCAACGGGGCTCACTATTACGCGGGAGTTCAACTTTTCCGTGGGATTTTTCCAGCAGGAAAAGCCACTCGCTCTCGCTCGTTTGTGAGTGAAGCGTTTATCGCTCCCGAAATCAGCTGGTTCTCTTATCCTGCTGCTGGCTCTTCGCGAGAGCTAAATTGTCCACGTGAGGTTGTGATGACAGGGTTCGTCAGTAGGTCAGTCAGTATTCTTGACCTTTTGTAAGTTTTATTTTCAATCACCTAAATCAAATATTTAGTAAAACAAACATTTAGTACCGGTATCATACACATTAAGTTTTGTGTATTTTATTTGAAAAGGTTAAGAAAAACAGACAAAAGTGAATGGAATAAATCCCTAATAAATTATATCTAAACATAGAAGAAATATTTTTTTAACAGGTAGAACGGCCTGACCGTATTGTAAAATAAATTAACATAAAATTTAAACAACCAATAGAAAATAAATAAAAATTAAAAGTATTAAAATATTGATAGGAATTGCATACATTCAACTAACTAATGTTGTAAAATACAAACTTGTAAAATAAAGAAATGGAAATCGTTGGAAATGGATCGTCTATTGAAAATGAAGATATTCTTTTTTTTTATTTTTATGAACCACTCAAGTTATAAACTACCGAAAAGTTGGAAAATAAAATTTAAACCAAAACACTAAAAAATGTTGTTTGCGGAACGATTTATTGCGAGAAATTTGCGTATCCAAATTATTCCAAATTTCTTGAAATAAATCGTTTCGCGAGTAGCGCGCGAGCAAATGTTTTTAACGGGATAGTTTTCCTTGCACTCATCATGCTGAAGTAAAGTGAGCAGAATGCTCATACTCTCTCTCTCTCTCTTCTTGGCTTTAACGACCTTACAGGTCACGCCGGCCATTTCTGGCTTACTAGACTTATTTTTACCACGTAGCCGGATAGTCAATCCTTGCTACGGGGAGGACGGTCTGGAACCCGGTCCGGGGCCGTGTGGACTGGCGCCGTTTATCACATGCACCACCGGGCCGCCCCAATGCTCATACTCTATTCATATTTAATTGTATGCACTCGATTCTTTAAAATCTCTAAAAAAATTTCTTTAAAATAAAACTTATCTTATCTTAAACTTATTAAATAAAACTTTCAATTTCTATTTCTTGTTTTGAATCATCAAAAAGATATTATATTAAAGTTCTCTATGAAGTTGAATTATGTACAAAGATCACACTTACATGAATCAAACCCTGCAATTTTATCAGTTTCTTAGTCCCACGTTTAAAACGCTCCAACCGCTTTAGGTATTCGTGCTCTTTCATAAATATGCTTGTTCGCTCTTCTCTCACAGTTTTAAGAGTAACTCAGTTGAACACTCAGCCCATCGAAACTCCCACCGCTTGTTGGTTAAATGGCGCTACTGTCAGTAGAAGGACTTTCCATTTCTTAACCAAACGGTATGTTTATTCAGTACAATACAGTATTTCATTTCAATTGAATCAATAGCACCTTCTGGCATTAAAGCGTCTAAAACATCTACGTTGAACTAGCAAAAGCCTATTTTTTTTCTTATAATGTTTAAGTGCTATTTACGTTGTTGACAAAGCAAGACACAGTACATTAAATATAATCCAACGATGCCTACTGCTGCGAAAGGCCAATTTGTCCGTCTATGTTTTATGCAGCAATGTCTACCTACCAACATACTGCGCCGTGCTGCAAAATCAATCTCGCGTCTTGGTTTCGCAGAGTTTCGCGAAGAAAGAAGAACTGAAAACAAAGAACGGGAAACAACAACAAAAAAAACGCGACACGACCAGGAATATTCTCATATTGCAAAAGTTGATCCACCGCCACTGTGGGCTGATTGCAAAAAGCTTTGCTACGTCGCGGGTAGGAGCAGAATCAGAAGGGAACGGTAGCAAGTGAAGGGGCAGAAAAAAAACTGATTAAGCAACTGTGAAGTACTAACCAAGTGAGCACTCGTGCAACGCACCACGGGGGTGTCCTGGTCTGAAAGTGAGGCAAACTTTTACCGTTTTTACAATTGACTCTCTTTTGCGATCTCGTGCCATTTTCGTAAAACACTTTCTCTGCCTTAATCGCACCAAAAACCGTCCCATCGCGTTATGACGCACGCATCAATGCATCGCAGTTCGGAGTGCGCGCGTACAAAACATTTGCCACGTCTTGGTTCGTCCTCTGTCCGGCATCCGAGGCACGAAAGCTTTCCCGACACACACAAAGGTGCCTCCAATTGGCCTTCGAACTTCTGCTATCAGGTTAATCTTGCAACGCACACAGCCGACACACGGCCAATACTTACTTTTAAAGCGGTTTATTCTGCACAAACTTCCCTCATAACATTTCGAACGTTACGTGCCACACCTCTGTAAACCGGCCGCGGGGCTGCGAGGGGGGCAAGCTGAGAACTTCGTCAAAAATTAATCCACCACCAGCGTGCGAATCTCAGATGGTTTTGCCGTATATTCGTTGATCTTTTTATTGACATGCCTACTCGCTTTCTTTACTCTCTATCATTCGACCACGATTCCGGTCGCCACTTTCACCTTCACTATTTACCCTGCCGGTCGCATCACCGTGCGTACTTAAAAACTCGTTACCGGCTCGTAAAAATTCCGCTTATTTCAACTACGCACAGACCGACCGGGACCAGCGTTTGAACTCGAACGGTCGAGAGGATTAATTTTAGGATGATGGACCCACGTACAAACCCAACGGCGGTTCAGTCGTGGGAAATTACGCTGGCGAAAGCTTCTGTACGAAACCGGTCTAAGCTGGGCAAAAGGCAAGGGACTCCGTAAAAACACCCGAAAACAACCCGAAAAATTACCTTTTTCACTGCAGATTGAGTCTCCCGCCCATGTTCGGAATTGACTCTCATCATTAAACGACGGCAACGACATGGTGTGCGGGTGTTCATTTTTTTCCCAAAACAACCCACCACGAAAGTACTCCAATGGGGCCAGTTCCCATTCAGCATTCGATGGATTGAACTGTGCAAAACGGGGTCGTTTTGTTTTGTAATTTGTATCGCTTCATTTCGTACGTGGTTCCCGGACAGGTGGCTGGGTGATGGTGTACCGCACCGGGTAGCAATTGCTGCCAACGGTGGCAATCGGCAATTGGACGTCATCGTCGTTTGCCGATGTCGTTGTCAGTGGTCCAATTTCACTCTCGCCAACATCATCGACCAGCCGTCTAATGTTGGCGCTACTTACCGATGAAATTGGATTCTGGTTTCGATTGCCCTTTCCCGTGTCGTTTTGTATCTCCTTCGGAACTCCCTTTAATTTCCACCTACACCGACGAGAGAATCGGTTAGCAACAGCGTTGAAATGTCACCGAAATTGGATTATCTAATTCTTGCTGCCCGCTCTGTACTACCATCCCAGGTTCAGTTCGCCCTGTCACAGAAGTGCATCGATTTTTTCATGCATCTTCTTTACCATACTCAACACGCTGCCTTGTAATTTGTCCTTTTTCTGCTTTCAAAAATGATTTAATGTCGGAAGGGTCAGTGATACCTGAGACCGATTACAGCCGGTGTTCGGTGCACCAAAGTGAATGGAACGTGAATGAAAACACTCACGGACAAGGGTAATTCAATTTTGACTTTGAAATTAATCGTTTTAGAATGAGACCATTTCGTGCCGGTGTATCGATGTAAAGGATTTTACATTTCAATTGAAACTACCTTTCTGTGTGGATTATGTTCAGCACAAATTGAACCTCTTTATTTGTTTCACAATTTTGTTGATCGTTCCATTATTTTTTGTTCTACTTAATTTTGAGATTAAAAACAAGAATATTAAATTGTATGAAACCGGTTGTATATTATGATACGATTTAATTATTTTTAATAAAATAAGAATCAATCTACTTGGTACAAAATTGAAAAACAACATTTTTATTTTGCATAAGTTTATAAATTAAAAAAAAAACAACACCGTAAATAGCCACTATTCTTAGGTTTAAAAAAAAATACAAAGAAAAAATTATAAGCAACACAATTAATAAATAGTTATTCATGTTATATTGCGCAACTTTTTTGATATCTAAATTATTTTTGAACATTTGAAACTAACTTTATGTCACTAACGTTAATCAAATAAGTTATATTTAACGTTGTTTAGAAGAAAAAAAATTATAGCTCTTGTATCTTTTTTTAAAAGCCTTCTTATTTAAATACATAAATTCATACTTTGTTTCAATTCGCCATAAATTTGCTTAACTGGACTAAACTTATCTTAATCTTCCAAAAGAACAATTTTTTCATGATTTTTTTTTCTCGGTTAGAATGGCCTGGCCGTATCAAGGCTTATTTTACCTCGTAGCAGGATAGTCAGTCCTTGCTACGGGGGACGGTCCGGATGGGATTTGAACCCGGTCCTGCCGTGTGCAAGAAAATAGAAAATTTATGAAAAGTCATGCAAATTTACGTTTGTAAAGGAAACTTCATATTGCAAATATTGTAAGCGTTTTTTAATGTTGATTTTTATGGCGATACGTTTATTTATAGGAATAATTTATTTTATTACATGTTCAAGAAACATAAATGTTTTCGAACAAGCTGACTGTATATTGCCCGTTAAAACACATTTTTACGAAAGTTTAAATCTATTATAAGAATTATAATGTGCTTCAGGCAATTAAATTAAACGTCAAAATAATCCACAGTGCTTTTAATTTAAATTTAATTTAAATCTATATCTTACAGCTAGATACACAAAACGTCATAAATACCGCATTGCAAATTCACAGCAATACCGATAAAATAATATTATCACCACAATCTGTGTCTTATCACTGTATTCCATTCCAGTTATACACGCTTTTTTCTTTATCAAACAACCATACCGTTAGAGTAGATTCAAATGATTTGCTTTATTAACCTTTTATTTGACACAGCACTGCTATCGATTCCAGCCCCATCTTATCGTCATTTAGATGAAGTTAAGAATCCAGCTACGAACAGCCGAGATACGGACAAACACATCCGGACGACCGGTGGCACACGGGATACCCCACGATGCGACACCGATGGCATAGTTATCTAGAACGAGCGCACCACCTTCATCGCCCTGCAATGCAATGTAGCAACAAAAAATCGATTATAACCATTGTTCAAAATGTGCCTTCGCAACACGATTCCTTACCCCACAGATGCCCTGTCCTTCACGGGTCAGCGTGCACAGAGAAGATGGTCCGACACGCCAACCGTCAGCTCCCAAGAAGTTGGCACAGTCCTCATTGCTCAGTGTGTTAACGTTCAAAAACTGAAGCGCATTGGTGTTGCCTCCGTTTGCCTAAAACGAAATAGGATTGGTTCACAACAAAAGTTCTCAGTATTATCCACACGCAGAATAGTTAAAATAAACCACACGCACCACCGAAGCTCCCCATCCGAAGACACGAGCTCGTACGGCAACTCCAATCACTTCCGCTGACAGTGGCAGTGGTTGAACCGATTGAGTCAAAATGATCGGAAGTGCAGTCTGGAACAGTGCGACATCATGCTCAAGCGTGTTGACGTTGAAGCTTGGATGGGTTATAATCTGAATGCCATAGAACGGCACAGCTGCTGTATTGAGGAACCGAGTTCCAGTTACAGCCATTGTGGTCGTCGCCAAACGACCCGACAAACAGTTGGCCGACGAAAGTACGAACCGGTTGCTCAACAGTGTACCACCGCAAAGGTGCTGATTGATCGAGTTTCTCAACGAAACCATCCATGGTGCATCTCCGGCAACGGCATCGATTCCTCCAACAATACGTCTATTGGGTCCAGCTACAAACGCACACAAAAATGGAGACATTGTATATCATCTACAAAAAAGTCTGACAAACCCACATTTGAACTTACCGATCGCGGAAGCTGCCACGAGCAGAGCGGTCAACACCAACACCACCTGTTGTACACGAGCCATTGTATATAGAGAACGGACAAAAGAGACACTAAAAGGGAACTAGCTCTAGTAGCAGCATTTTATGGGCTCGTACTGTATCACCCTATCAGCGATATAGACCCCCAACCGCTTATCGAAAGATAAGCTTAAGCTTCATCATCATTAGTAAAGGGATATCGAACCCGTCTGATGACGGTAGCAGACGGGAACAACATGTATTGGTGATCGTGGACCAATATCATGGCGTGATATTGTACAATTCCCCCCAGGGAGATAAGAGTTCCCATTACATACACCGTGTTTAGAAATCCAAGAACATAACAATCAATGTATTTATTTCGACTTGCTCCAATGATATCCCTTCTTAGAACACACCAGTAATTGCAGTGATCCAGGCGCGGAACGATGCAACGCGTACGTAAACATCTGGATAGCCGACGGCGCACGGAATACCCCACGACACTAGACCAACCAATTCGCCATCGTTTACCAGCGGACCACCGGAGTCTCCCATACAAGTGCCCTGTGCGTTCCGGCTGTACGTGCACAGATTGTCGCGGGTGACGACTCGATTCTGAAGGTTGAGGAAACGTTGCGTACAATCCTCATTGCTGATCGTACGCAGAGCCACGTACTGCAGCACATCGGCCGGTGTTGGAACGGTGACCGATGTTAAACCCCATCCAGATGCAAGAACTGCCCGATTGGCCGGTGTATACGTGCGGGCCATCTTCACCGGAAACACGGCCGTATTGAAATGCATCGCCCACATAGTGCGCACTATGGCAATATCATTCTGTTGCGTCCACTCGTTAAAGTTGGGATGGACGATCACCTCCCGCACATCGTAATTGAAACCGCCGTGTGCGCTCGTAAGCCCACCAACAACGGCAATTACATCCTCTGCCTTACGGTTGATCAGGCAGTGTCCCGCCGTCAAGATCCAGTAATCACCGATGATGGCACCACCGCAGAAATGCCTATACGATAACGTTGTCAGCGATACTTGGTACGGGAATTGACCCGAGGCCGCATTCATACCACCAATGATACGCCCCTGCCATTCCGTTGAGCGTAGCGATGCATCTGTCGGAAATGGTAAAGATCACCTATAAGTTCACCAACACCATAAGATCGTTCAAAACATTTCTTTACCTTCAGAACTCGCCAAAACGGCAACGCACAGTACTACAAACGCGACCAAGCGATTCATTGTTCGGAACTACACTACAGAAACCCACTCACTTCCAATAAGTATTGCCTACCTCTGGTTGGTTTCAAACCGTACTTTGAGACATAGAAAGTACTACCTGCAATTTATAGCAACCTAGCATGGTGAAAAGAAATATCTCCAAATCAAGACGTCTTGCCAAGAATTTGATCGCGAAACATCAACTTCAACATGGAGTTGACAGTTTACAAGCGCGATCGCATAGGCTACAGACGATAAGACGAGGCCCTTCGCTAGATACACTCTGTGTCTCCTGTCACAAAAACTTACAGTCGATTATGATTGATAGAATTACTGAAGTCTGATACAAGACAACTGGTTTTCACCCAGTTTGCTTGCTAAAATGCATCCAATTGTCTGGCACTACCGACATGTCAGTGTGTTAGACATCATTTTCGGCAAAGCGACTCTGCATAAGTTATGGAACTATAATGACATTTTCGCAACGTCTCAACTTGTAGAACATTGAGATAATCACAACCAACCAGGTCATTCTACAACATTTGAGAGAATTTTTGCTGAAAGTTTGAGGAATCCAGTCACCTGTCACAAAAATCCTTGAGGCTCAAACTGTGAAAAACATTTATGAGTCAACTATTAAAATAAACATAGTTCAAGGTATATGAAAAAAATCTTAGGCGTTTTTAAGAAAATTATGCTCTAACGATGTTGGATCCGAACAATTGAGGAGAAAACNCACCTGTCACAAAAATCCTTGAGGCTCAAACTGTGAAAAACATTTATGAGTCAACTATTAAAATAAACATAGTTCAAGGTATATGAAAAAAATCTTAGGCGTTTTTAAGAAAATTATGCTCTAACGATGTTGGATCCGAACAATTGAGGAGAAAACACAATGACGTGATCAACAGTACGATGCTCTCATTGTTTTGTAGCGAATCATTTTTTCATACTACTAATATTGAGCATGTCATTGCAGAAACTAGTCCTTAAAGTATTTGGCTTCTTTTCTGCAGAACGATCTAGTAGATTATTGGATTACCAAATTTAAATGTTCACAATACCGGATACTTCCGCAGTTTGAAGTCGTATGAGAGATAGTCTTCATTACCAAAAAAGTAATTTTAAGACATTCACAAAGACACAAACACCGTAGAGCGGTAATCCAACATAAGATGAAATATTGAGATCGTCAGAATGATTGAGAATCATCCTTTAATTCTGCCATAACACTATCAGCGATTTGATTGTCGATACGAATCGATACGAGTCGTCGACGAGGTCTACGACTGGCAAATTGTACATTGAAATTTTAATTCAAAGTTGAGGGCATATATGTATATAATGATGAGTCGAGGCTCGATGAGGTGTTTATTGCTTGATGATTCGCACAAAAAGAGGACGATTCTACCGGCTACCGATCGCACGATGCTGTTTCGTTGACACACACGTGCGCACATGCAGTTATGAGTGTCGTATCGCCTGTATATAACGCCTAGTCCTCTGCTCTGGTCCAGTACCGATATGCCTTCTCCTTGGCATATAACTATATGTAAAGCGTATTCAAAACTGACTATCGTAACCCCCATCACATACTAGTTATAACCAGTACGATAAGGCCATTCAGTCTAAAATTCTATTCGTACTCTAGTAATTCGCAATTGGATTTGTCTCCACTCGAAATCGGTAAATTTTAAACTTACCAAACTCATGAAATCATCAAAATTGAACTATGTAATGTGAAACGACAACAATCGTTTATCTTTTTAAAATGTATTTTGTAATTTTTTACACCTCCATTTGCTTAACAATAACTTACAACTGCGCCTTAAATGAGAGTGTGCGCAAGAATCCAGCCGCGGTGGGATGAGATACGAGCGTAGACATCCGGATATCCTTCACCGCATGGAATACCCCACGAAACGATGCCATGAAGTTCGGCTCCGTGCACCAGCGGGCTGCCCGCATCACCGAGACAAGTTCCCTGACCAACAGGACTGCTACTGCACAGAGTCGAATCGTAGATACGCGCATCATACGGAGCAGCGAACCGAGCACGGCATTCCAGCTGGGATATAATGTTCACCGCAATGTACTGCAGGTTATCCGGGAACTGAGGGTTGGAGAACTGCAAAACACAATACGAACGTTAGTTTGGTGGTCCGCTTTACAATGCCTGGCAAAGCGTTCACGAAGTATTATCTACCTCAAGACGGCCCCAACCAGATACGAGCGCTCCATATGCCACATTAACATTATAAGAACCAAGCTGCACGCCCTGAACAGCGTCACTTAGCACTATCGGCGAGGACACGCGAACCACTGCAACATCGTTGGCCAACGTTTCCGAAGCAAAGTTAGGATGGATGACGATGCGTCGCAGGCCGAGATTGAAGCCTCCCTGACTCAGTCGATAGGCACCCACTACCACGCGGGTATCCGTCGTCGCACGGCCAGCCATACACGAGCCCGCCGTGATGACCCACTGTTGATTCAACACGGCACCACCGCAGATGTGCGTACCGTCAGCAGTACGGAACGATGCCTGATATGGGAAGTCTCCATCCCGTGCGTATGCTCCACCAACGATACGTCCCTTCCACTGCTGGTAAAGCGGGTCCGAGGTGGCCAGATCACCACTGACGGCTACGGCCAGCAGGCCAAGAATTAGTGCAGCTGCTTTGCGATACATTTTTGTGTGCAAACGCGTTTCGCTTCCTATCGAAATGGCAATTGTCTTCCGTTGAGGAATGATCGCGGATTTTTATACAAACCAAGGAAGTGGAACCGTTGGCTTATCGTGTACCAGTCTCACTAATACCTCGCCAAGAGTTAGGATTGTTGATAAAAGGCCATCCCTACCGGGCATGTGGTGCAACCTGATACAGATCAAGCTGATAAAGTCTTCTACATCTAGTGTTCTTCATCCATGCACAATGGCACATGTAAACAAGCCTTTATCACGCATTCCTTATGCACAAGAACCNACCTCCCCAAAAGTTAGGATTGTTGATAAAAGGCCATCCCTACCGGGCATGTGGTGCAACCTGATACAGATCAAGCTGATAAAGTCTTCTACATCTAGTGTTCTTCATCCATGCACAATGGCACATGTAAACAAGCCTTTATCACGCATTCCTTATGCACAAGAACCATAATAACACGAGCCTTTCAATGAGCATCCAGACATCTTTACAACTAACCCTCCCAAACGCATTTTAGATAGATACCAGTCCCACCATACAAATACGTGCCGATGCAGGTGTTCATTAGAGGTTAATCAATGCAATTAGCCGCCATCTAATCTTGCGCTATTCGTGAACTCGTCAGCTTATCATCTTTGAGCCACTGGATGGAGTTGCCCAAAAAGAAAAAAGAAATTATAAATGAGTCGGCGAAAAGTGTAAGCTCACCCCATATTTGAGAAATATGAGAAAAAGGTAAGACGATTAGATAATCGTTGAAGGGCTGCTAGTGTCCAATAATGTCTGGAAAGTATTTTTAGATTCGTCTACCCGTAAGATGTTATACCTTCTTACAAGCTGATAAAAAAGCCGATTGATAACCATTTGCGATTAAATGTGTCTAGATTTCAGTCACATGGATACTGAATGTATCCCTGCATTAAAAAACTCCGCCGAAGTTTTGGAATCCAACATTTGGATACGGTCTTGCAGTAATTGTATAAGCAATTATTTCTGTACGTTTGCACGTTCTTTAAGTTACCTTCGCATCACATACTATCCATATCGCGATATCAATATCGATACAGAAACGATAGATTGTCTTGGTATGCTATCTTTTGTTGAACAAACTGATAAAATAAATTAGACCACATTGTCAAATTATTCGATAGTTATCTTTGCTGTGTTCTTGCTATGGAGTTGTAAAATGTAATGTTTAATTGAAGATCTTTATCTAGACATACGACGAGCATCGTCATCCTGTCTATACCTTCTCCTTATTTGTATTACGAGTTTTCTTTGCTGTTATATAAGAATATGAAATATAGAAACAATGAACGACTAACCTGACTTAACCTATGAATAATGGTACATATAACCTTATATGGTGAAATTGAAATTTTCAACTGACCTCATTTAGTGCTTTGCAATATGCGTTAGTAACTTGTGGTAAATCTAACACATTACAGCGATCTTCCAAAAAATTTATGATAAACTTGTGATCTGATGTTAGAATTGTATCCTCTGGTCCAGTGCTCCCCAACCTTTTTAGTACCGCGGACCACTATTTGTTCGACATAAGTATATCGCGGCCCACATGTGCGGACTCGTAATATATTTATATCGTTGTTAAGGCGATTTTTGAAATAAAACATTAGTAAAAATTATAATTGTCCACAATCTAACACATCGAGAAGCGTAGAATGATTTCGCCACGTAAAAACGCTGGAAATGGCAAACAAAAACTGTTAAAATAATCGGTTCAACGATCGATTTTTTTTTCCGCGGACCACTTCTACTTAAGCCACGGACCACAAGTGGTCCGCGGACCATAGGTTGGGGACCACTGCTCTGGTCCATGGTACTTCATTCCTTTGCTTATTGAAAACTGCTTGTTAACGTTTTTTTTTTAATTGTTACTAAGCATTCTTAGTTCTTACGTAACCTGTGGGAAAAAAACTTCAAAGCTTTGCTATCAGAAACAAGATGGCGCTGATACGTTGAGAAATTTCGCCGTCAATCAATGGACAATGAGCTAAAAGTCGCGCGGAGGACATTCTAAATTGGCAAACTGTGCGCAGAAATATTATATCACTTAACTTACAACGGAATTCAAAACCTTCTCTTGAATTTCAGTTAACAATATGTATCGTAATTACACCGTTTAAATCTGCAAATTAAAACAATTTATCAATTTTAAACAATATATTTATTTCATATTGATACTTTTCAGAACAAACTTTTCTGTAAAGATATTGATAAACCATTTTGTGCTGTAATTTTTGAATTATTTTATTGGTTTGAAATTATCCACAAGCTCAATAAATGCGTTCAAAATTCTGAGAGAAAAAAGTTTTGTCTAACAATTGATACCACCTGTTTCTTCATAGTTATAAATACTTATACTATGTTCGCATAATGAATACAAATGTTCATTTTTTGTATCGGTTTTGATATTGTTCGCAAATAAGAAAGACCATTTGTGGATTTGTTTTACCAAATCCTAAATCAAAAACAAAATTACACCTTCGAAAGACTTTTAATTAAAAATTTTAAACTGTTGGGTCCAAAGTTTGTGGCAAATCTTTCAATGGCCTTATCTCTTGTTACATTGATAAAAAGATCAATATTCCATGTTAAGCTAAAGCTTCTTCAATAATTCGACTGTTTCACAAAAATAAAACAGAAAAGCAGTAAAAATGAAAATGCACGTTGAAAGGTATATTTCTACACCTTTTTGGTCTACTCATTATTTGAATAACTCTCTAGAGGAGGTACTCTGTACGACTGTAAATATGTTTAATTATAACTCTTGTTTTTAAATCATCTTCAGAACCGTTTTTGGGTTTTTCATTATTAACAAACAGTACGTTATTCTTTTATCAGATATAAGTAAATAAACTCTTGTTTAATTTTGAAAATATATTTTTTTTAATAATCCTATCTTTTCAGTGCCATATTCATATCATCACAATCACATACACCTGGTCAGGTGATTACTTCGTAGCGATCGCTTAGACAGCGTTGGCATTGATCCAGCCGACGAAGGACGAGACGCGAGCGAACACATCGGGATTGCCGAGGCCGCACGGGATACCCCACGAGACAATACCGTGAACGGCACCACCCTGAACCAGCGGGCCACCGGAGTCTCCCATGCACATGCCCTGTCCGGACGGGCTGAGCGTACAGACGGTCGAGTCGAAGACACGGTTAGCGTTGGCCACGGTGTGACGGCTACGGCAATCAGCCAGCGTGATGATTTGGGTGTTCAGGAACTGCAGATGGTTCGGGATACCGATGTTGGCCTGAAAGTGGGGAAACAATCGGTTAATATCGCGAGCGTTCACTCTACACGTCACGAGTACATACTCCGAGCTGACCCCAACCGGAAGCGACGGCTCCACCACCGGTGACGAAGTTCGTTCCGAGACCAATTGGCTGCACAGCGGCGGTGTACGTGATGAAGCTAGCGGTCTGCACCAGCGACACATCGTTGGCGAGCGTGTTGGCGTTGTAGCTCGGGTGGTTGACGATGCGGGCCGTCTGGTGAGCAATGCCTCCACTGTTCAGGAAGAGAGCACCAACCACGGAGACCGTGTTGCCAGTGGTACGACCGATCGTGCAGTGAGCAGCCGACAGCACATAGCGATTGTTAATGATCGAGCCACCGCAGAAGTGAGCATTGCCGGCGGAACGCAGCGAAACCTGGTACGGGAACTGGTTCGTTCCGGCGTTCTGACCACCAACGATACGTCCGGCCCATTCGTAGTACTCGGGCGACAGTACTGTGAAGTAGTAGACGAAGCAACGCAATCAATCCCTGTCACTTTTCCCGGTGATCAGGACAAGGCAGACGATCGTCCTTTTCCCATATACGTACCGTTGCCGAAGGCCGAAACGGCCAGACCGATGGTCAGCAGAACGCTAAGGCGGAACATTTTGTTGAGGAAGTTAGACGACGGATAGACTCCACTACGGTTGACGGGTCATTTTATATACCTCACGGTGGGAAAGATCGGACAAACGGTAGTCGCTACCTGATAATCTAAGCGATAGTGAATGTGCGAGGATTTGGAAAATGTGTGTTTGGGATTTGATTTATTGTGTTCCAGTTATCAACCACCATGATAAGGATAAAATTGTGATAACGGCCCAAATACGATGGGAATGATGGTGGGAGTTTGGTGTGGGACGACCCATTTTGCAATCTTCAATCCACCTAGAACAAAATGTACGTGATACAAAGCTTCTGAGCTGGTTTTTATTTCGTATAGTTGAATCGAATAGCATTTTCTTTATAAATTCCTCGAAATAGATCTCAACAAATTAAGTGACTTTTCAACACCTTCCAACATCATGCAGCCTAAAGTAAAGTTAATAATCACACACGGTGAATGGCGTTTTGTGCGTTACGTCGATTCATTTTCGGACCCAGTGATATCGGAACGATTGATAATAACCCATTTATAGATATCAATTACGGGAATAACCAGACTCGATGTGTACATGTAACAACACCGATCGTACCGATGTTGCACTTTGCGTTTGGTGGCTCGTGGACCTTGTCAATGAACTACGGTCAATTACCGCCAACGTCACACGGGAAGTGTCATCCGTTGGTACATGTTGACTCTAAGGCCACCTAGCGTTTTACGAATCAATCTCCGTAAGTCATGCACAGCCGACAACGACGACACCGTCCGTCCATAGCGCAGTTTTCAAGGTCTGACGTTTCTTCAACTGGTCTTCGTGTACCGAAAGTCGCAATATCTTTCTGGGCGGAGTGCATCAAATGTCTGTAAAGGTCCAACCACTTACGTAAAAATAAAACTCACGATTAAGTGCAATATCGCTAGGATTATTGACCCTATCGATTTCGGTGCTGTTTATCGGCGCAAGCAAAGGGAACTTTTAAATCGCGACTACAAGCAACAACGAGTACATGGAATTCCCTGTATCATACTCGGCGGGAGCGATAAAGCAGAGCAGCAAGTACCAGTTCTTAATGATAGCTGGAATTTATTCCAGAAATGTATTTATTTCAGCTTTTGAAGCAACAGTTTAAAGAACAGTTCCTACGTGAACCGAATATTTTTACGAGCACCCTGTTGGGCGGGGTATAATAGAATCTCTTTCACACGAATTATTGCCTGTTAATATAATTTTCTTATATTGCCATTAAATGTCATTAAATTAACTAACTCATGCATCACAATTATTTATAATTTTTAAAACAAAAGTTCTTCTGCTTCTTCTTCTTAAACCTTCAACAACTAGACTGTTGTATTGCGACCAACAATTGACTAAACTAAAACATCTCAAAAACAACTTCTTGAAACCCACCACGAACTCTCGTGTCGCCAAAATGTCCCAAGGAGTAAGCCAACGCCTAATCCATTGTATTTTCCTTCCGCTTCTAAGCACCACGCTAATAACGCCTATTTGTGTGTCAAAAACAAAAACGGGTCAAATCAATCCCATGCCATACCCGCCACAGACACAGCTTACCGTTTGGTGGCATATGCGCTCACACATCACTGGGACACATGCTGGAGGGCCTACTGCCTATCGATCCAACAATGAGCTACCCAGCGGAGGGTGGATTTCGGTTCGAGAGTTTCGAAAGCCGCTCTCTTATGAGGCACTTTCATTTTAGCGTGCCACCGGTATGGACGCGTACGAAGCTACCGGCTCTAGTGAAGATCCCGAGGTACGGCAGGCTTTTTCCGAAAGCATTCTACACATTCTAAGACCACTCTCGGTACTGGAGCTGCCCGGGATGGGTTCCCGTTGTGAAAACGATTCCGACTCTACTCGAAGCGCATTATCGGAGCCTTTTTCTGACCTGGACGAATCTTACATCTTGTTGGATCAACGGAAAAAGGTAAGCAATACTTTGTTTTGAAGTTATCCTGACCAAAGGCATCACTTTTACTCTTCTAACTATTCCAGAAACCAGGAAAAGATGAAGGTGATGACATGATGCTGCTAAATCAATTCACCTCCGAGTTTCGGGAAGTTTACGATCAGCTTATCGGTGAGCGGGATGGGAAGGAAGAACCAATCCTACCAGCGGAAGGCGTCCAAGAGCAACAAGATTTCACCCACGAATTATCGCTTGAAGATACGAGCGGATTTAGTCCACCGTTTCAAAGTTTCATCGATGAGATGCTGCTCAAATGTGACCTCAAGTATCATCTAGACGAGAAGAAAAAGCAGCACGATCTGCACCGTCGTAAGCATCGTCGGGTGCGTAAGGTACATCCTACAGCACCGAAGGACGCACTGGAACCGGCCGAACGGGACTCGCTGTCCGGTGTGTGGCGTATGCTCGATGCTATGTCCGAACCGAACGGTTTCCCCATCACCGAAGGACAGTACGATCTGTACGAGGATGAACGGTTTGAGTGGTTACTGCGGGAGAAGATTCCCTGGCAGCGGATGGAAGTGTCCCGGAAAAAGTGTGAACAGTGGCTTAAGATTGGGCCCAATGCCGGTAAGCTGTCGGATGAGAAAAGATCACGCCAGTCCCATCGAGCATCGAGTCAACGACGTTGGTGAAAACCGAAGCACAGGGGGAGGAACCAGCATTTACCACCCAGTATTAAGTATCCTGTGTGCCATAAGCGTAGTTTGTTAAAAAAACGACTCAATACTTTATTGAGTTCCGGATTCTCTATTCTATTGAACACTGTAACGTTGCTTCCTGTACAAGATCGAAATCGCATTAAATCTGCTTATGTGTTCCAGGATGAAGCACAATGAGGAAAGTGTACACACAATGCGTGCACACTTGCCATAAGTCAACCCGGATGCTGCTGATGCGCTCGGTAAAGGATAAATAATAAAAGAAAATGTTACGATATTCAATAGAGAGTGTCATTCATTTTACATCGTTGGTGTAGTGCAAAAGGCATATATGCACGGTGACAGTAAATGGAATGGAAAGTATTTTTCTTGGGAGTAAAATTTTCTTCTATTTTTTGTATCACCATTTGGTAAATAAGCATCATAGGAAGATATAAAAATGATGTAAAAAGATGAAGCGACTGTTAGTGCGATAGTTTAGTTTCTTTGAACATATTCGTTCATCGTCTTTCATTTATTAAACATATTTTTAGAGTTTTTGCACGTTCATGTTTCTTTAGTTAATATTTTTTATTGTTGCTGTGTAGCTTATTCAATTTTTTAATTTATTTACTATATACTATATGTATATGTATAATATTTTATTTTATTTTTACTTTTATGTTATTGTTAGCTTTACTTATGATTTAAGTTTCTATCTTATTGCAATAGTATATCATTATAAATTTTATATTATTGAAACTCTCATACGCAGCAAACATTTAAAAATTGCACACAATGGCTTATTTGCTTTGAAGTTTGCTGTAATCATTATCTTAATATTTGTCATTTGTTCTTCAATTATTTTGATTTTTTTCATTGTTTTTTTTTTCTTTCCCGCTCGTTATCTCAATTCATCTTCATTGTTTAATTTTGTGTAATTCATTTACTCTTTTGTTTTAGTTTCTTTAATAATGATATTTCCAAGATTTTAGACATTACTTTTTAGTGTTTTCATTAATTTTATTTCTTTTCATCTTTTCATCAATAGTTTCTCCCAATCCAAAACTATTTTCTTTCAATCTCAGCTTCACAACAGTCCATCTGTACAAATGTTTTAATTTTGAATTTAACTATCAAACCGTACCATTTATACACCACTAACAAAGGAAAACAAAAACAGAAGATTCACGGTTTGGTTTTTTGTCTACAAGCGTCACCTTGGTCACGCAAACATCTGACACCCGTGCTGCATAACCACTAACGATACCATTCATCGGTTCGCTCATTGCTGTAAAACAAAAGAGGCTTTAATTAATCATGCGATCAATAGGAAGTTGCCGCACGTGCACCGCACACTAATGTCGATCGATGAGCCGTGCTTAAAGTCGAACGTTGATATAGCTCCCGGTGGCTCAGTGGAAATGCCAAGCCAACCTAAGGAAGCATTACTGACTTGTACCTATCAAAATTAATTAAACGAAAACTTTACATTCATTCCACTCTCTGCAGGAAGTGTACTAGATAGTTAAGGGGGGAACAAAGTGTGCCAGTAGTCAAGAGGGACGGTTGTTGTTTGTTTAAAAACCGTTGTCAAAGGCTCCTCCTGTCACAATACACCGAGGCTCCCATGATGACGATGGCGTGAAGGTTGTTCTACGTGTTCTAAACCGCACCGCACGTGTGACTATCGTGCGTGCACAACCTGTTCGTCTGCCGATTTGACGAAGGAAACTCGGAGAGTTGCCAATCGATGGTGGGCACGAGTATAATCCATCCAGTAGTGGTCGTAGCAGTGACAGATACAGGCACCGGGCATAAGCTCCGGATCTAACACGTAAACATGCCTCCTGGCCGGTTTCGCCTGTTAAACACGCAACGCCTAAGGTAGTTTGTGATCGTTTGGGAGGGACTAAAATAAAGAGCCCTTCCAGTGGTTTCCCGTCCTTTCCGGATGCTTTAACGAATCGGAACGTTCGTCAGCACAGCGACTTCCGCTCTCACGGTTAGTGTTGCCATTTTTACGAGCACTTGTAGCGTCTCGTCCACTCTCCTTACCCCGTCACTAAGCTTGGTGCTAGCCGTGTTCCAACCAGTGATAAAATATATATATCAGCAACGCCACAGCAACAACAAGAGCGAAAACGGGTACGAAACTCTTGTTTCGTTTCATAAATTTAATCAAAACTAATGACAACGGCATTAGTATGCCAAGTCAGATTTTGCCAATTAATTCAGCGCTGCATCTCCTCGCTGGCCACTCTCGAGACCCATCGTATTACGACCGTAACGATGAGCAGCCGTAACGTCATGGATTTGCCTCACAAGCATGGACACTTTTCAGCACGGGAAAATCGTACGTCCCCGAGACGGTGACCCCTCCAGGCCGAAAATGCTTGCAAATGGGGAAAGTTTTGACTGGAGGTAAAAAAAACAGTACATCCCAGTAAAAAGAGACGAAAAACCGAGCACACTGCACAGAGAGAAAGCTAATGATTGTTTCGTAAATTCGGGAACACGCAAAACGATCCTTCCGCAACACCGGCTGCATACAGCCGGGTGGTGCAAATGTGTTGCATCCCGTTGCAACCAACTAGCCGTGTTGATCGATGAAACCCGCCAACAGCGGAAACATTGCATTTGTCAACGCGAAAGGAAAGTCACATTTCGGGTTGACAAGAAAAAAGTGTTCACTTCCGCGTTTTTAGACGGGCAGCTTGTTGGTAATTAGCGGCTGGAAAATTTATTCATGCGAATCTCATGTTTAGCAATGATAGAGCTATTGTTGTTTTGCTGTTACAATAGAGCAATAGTAAGTGTTCAGAAAGCAGACGAGAAAATTCTAGAGAATTTATTGTGAAACATTAGGTTGTGCTTAAAAAAATATATGAGTAGTGGTAATAGTAGTAGTAGTGGTAGTAGTAGTAGTAGCAGTAGTAGTAGTAGTAGTAGTAGTAGTAATAGTAGTAATAGTAGTAGTAGTAGTAGTAGTAGTAGTAGTAGTAATAGTAGTAGTAGAAGTCGATCTACTTATAAATATTTATTGATTTGTGAAACAAAAGTAACTAATAAATAGTATTGATCGTTAGATCTTAATTCAATAAAACTAACGTCAGTCACAAAATTACAAAACAAGGCAATAATAATACTCATAAAATAACAAAATAAAATGATATTAGTGAAGTTGTTCAGAAAGTAAATGTATCCCATATGCAATGAAGGAGAAAAGCTAGAGTACATCATTTACAGCGGTATTACTCTCTACGGTATAGCGGTATACTACAAGATTGACTTGCCTCTTCCGCAGAAGAGATAGTCGGAAACCATTAGAAGAGATTCCGAAACGGAAAATCAACAACTGATCGTATCTACACCGTGAGGAAAATCTTGGAGAAGATGGCGGAGCAACAGCTCCACAACTTCTGTCTCTTCATAGATTTCAATGCCGTATATTATAGCATTATAGCTTACCAGAGCACGAATGACAATGACCAACTTCACATGGCTTTGCTGCAACCGAGGGTCCACGCCAAGGAAATGGGCTTGCTTGTCTACTCCGCAATCTTGCGCTAGAGAGCGCCTTCCTCAGTTCAGAGGAGAAAACTTCGGAAACTATAAGTTCAATAAGTCAATACAGATCCTGAAGTACACTGATTACATAAACAACATTAGCTCTCTTTTGTGGACGTTTAGCAAATGATCAAGCAGATGACAGAAACCCTCAGGTTTGGAGACTAGCAAGGGAATTTATGATGGTCACATGAACAAACCCAATTGGTGGCATTACCAACGGCCTTGCTAAAAAATCCTGAATTACGCAGATATGACATACGGATATAGTGATCGTACTCTTGAAGTCGTCCAACATTACACCTTTCTTGTGTCAAAGTAAACTAAGGGGTTAAGGTGTTGGATATCGACCGGTCTTTCTACAGTTTCAAGATTTTTTTCCATTGAAAACACATATCGCAACGATCGAAGCTGGGATTATGAAGATCCTATATAGTTCCATATCACATACGGCTCTGAGACATGAACTTTGTCCAAAACTGAAGAAATTCTTTGGCTGACGTTCGAGAGAAATATGTTTATAGCATTTTGGACCCCTCGACAACAAAAGAGTCGCTATATTAACGAGCTATAAGAGCTATACGATGAACTCACTACCGCACAGCAAATTAGACCCGCCATGCTCCGGTGGGTTCGTCATGTCATTCGAATGGCATCGAACAACCCAGCCCATAAAATTCTTTTAAGTCATCCACATAGACAGAGGAGGATGTATATATCCTTCAATATCTGGATTATAGCAATTGAATCTTTCTATTACCCCATTTAATTCAAAGTAAGGGCGGCCCGATGGTGCATGTGATAAACGGCGCCAGTCCACACGGCCGGACCGGGTTTAAATCCCATCCGGGCCGTCCCCCCGTAGCAAGGACTGACTATCCGGCTACGTGGTAAAAATAAGTGTAGTAAGCCAGAGATGGCCGGCGTGACCTGTAAGGTCGTTAAAAGCCAAGAAGAGAGAGGAATTCAAAGTAATATCTCTCTCTTTTCTAGGCTTAGCGACCTCTAAAGTCACGCCGGTGATTTCTGGTTTACTAGACTTATTTTTACCACTTAGTGTGAAAGTCAATCCTTGGTACTGTCGGGTGGAAACGGCACCGTTCATCACATACACCACCGGACCGTCCCCTCCATGCATAGTAATATTAATTCTAAAGCAGCAAAACAAAACACTAAAAATGATTTGATTTATCTCGAAAAGCTTAACGCCATCTTATTTTTCCCATTCGTCCTTGGTATTTGCACTAAATCCAGCGTTCGAGCCACATAAAAAACACTACAATAAATTCATCATCCTAACAATCCTCATCAAAGCATCAAGACAATAATGCAATCTCTACATCGATTATGATCATCACAAAAAGACACGATGATGTATGATGTCACCCTTACGGTCTCCACTTGACCGGAATGATGCGAAGCTCAAACAGTAAAGCTCTTGGCAACCAAAAAAAAAACCATTCATCTAACGAACCGACCGTACACCGGTCACATCATCGTCAGTGGTACCATTATTCGGGCCCCAAACTTAATTGAATTGAACCATCACTGACCGCAGGCCCTGTCCGTAAATAGACCTCCCCGGCTGCTTGACTGATACCCAAAGTCCGAACTTTACTAACCAGCAAACGGCCTAACTCTAGTTTCGCTTTGTCGGAAGATTCTTTAGCCCCCCCACAAAAAAAAGAAAACACCGTGGCTTACCGTACCCAAGATTGTCCGTAAATCCCACGTTTTTACGATCGTGCGTCCACCAAAGCGTTCACTGTCCGTTTCGGCACGGCACGGAGAGTGCGAAAACACTTGCAAAACTTTATGTTAATTGTCATAAAGGATTACGGCTCGTGAGCTCGTGAAACAAAAGCGTAAAGTTAGAAGACGCCGGCCGAAAGGTAGTTTTTCGCAGTAGCTTCAAGGTTTCGTTCGTCGTCAACCTCAAAGCCTAGTGAAATCGTACTTCTGACAAGGTTGCTCCTATGGAGTGTACGAAACCATAAAGCTAAACGGGGAAAGCAAAAAAAAAACGAGGAACGACCACCCGAAACAAGAAAGTGAGTGTTGTAATTTATCTTGATAATTTATGAGGTGTCGTTTCCATCCACCGAAGGAGCGTAGGATCGGAGCTGAAATTGGCCAAACCAACGTGCACTACCGACCACTAAAAGTGGGATTAGAGAACGCTTGCAATGTAACGACGATTCCAAGAATTCGGTCTCGTTATACATACGCGCGAACTAACTCCCAGACACACACAAACACACACATATGGTGTGGCCGCAAGTCTCGCTTCCACTCAACGGTAATGATCCCAATTTACTTACATACCAAAAAAAGCACCATCCCCGCATGGAAGTGCACCTGCACTGCATTTGTTGCACAGGCTGGAGAGAAGTGTGAACTTGTGGTTGTGGTTGTAGTAAACTTCCGAGAAACATCCGAAAGTGGTAGAGCTAGTAGAGGTGAAGGAAATCTTTCAACCATGGAAAGCCTTCTGACTGGCGACATTTTACTTGCCGCGGCAGTCTTAAGAGGATTAAGAATGCGTTACCCTTCCCTCTCTTTTTTTTTGCTTTTGAAATGGTTTGGTTGGTAAGTTTTTGTCCCAAGATTTGGCCACACTTAAACAACGGTACGGCAAAATGGAAAGTTTTCTTACCACGCTGGGGTATGCAGCTGCTTTACCGAACATGGGGTAAGCTCTCCAAAAAGAACCCGAATCTAAGGCAAACCCCAGGCACGTTCTTCCGTTTATCTTGGACCATTTGCAACTTTGCGGCGGTTTGTTGGGTGCCACTTTCAAGCCATGTTCAAGCTGAAGCTCAGTTCGGTTTGTGGCCAGTTGTTCGGGAAGATTTTCTTCCACAAAAGAAATGTTCCACCGTGCCAGTTGCTTTTGCGTAAGGCACATACACAAAAAAAACCAAAACTTCCAACCTTCAACTCCAGTACTTCACGGTGCAACTCGGAAAAAAGGTGTCTCATTTGTTCGCTGTAGAAATGCAAATAAAGATGGAAGCGTGTTAGAGTAGAGCATGTAATTACAAAAGTACCTTTCTAGGTATTAATCACATTTTCTCGTTACATTCATGGTAAAGTAAAAAAAAACAGAGAAGAAAAGAAAAAACGCAACCATCTTCATTTAATCATTTCGCGTGCGTTAAGTAACGCACTGCCATAGCGTTAACGATAGCTGTTCTACAGTCTAATGAAAGAAAAAAGTATCTTCATGTTAATAAAAAAAACATAGACTTGAAAAGTACTCTGAAAGGTAAAAACGAGCTTTGTTAATCAAATTAGAAACGAATAAAAAAGAATAACAATTACTCTAAAAGGATAGTTCATTGAATTTTAATGACTAAACACATAATAAAGCATAGAAAAATGGCCACAACTCGAACAGGTTTCTTTTCTACCCTTTAGTACCATGCTAAACCACATGCAAGCATTTCAAATCCGTTCATTACACACTTTATTTTTCTGTTTCATCCCAACTAAAGCTACCTTCCGCAAATGAGCTTCTTGTGTATTTTATTTCCTATTACAAAACATTCCACTATTCGCCTCCACTCTAATGGACACTTCCGAGGGAAATCTTTTCAACAACAACTAAAAATCCTTTCAAATAGAATAATTCATTCTGAGCTGCAAAGGTACAAAAAAGCACCAAGCCTAGTGTGTCATTTCCCGGACTTATAACTCCACACATTTGTCTATCCCGTCAAGCGTGTGTAAAGTGTACATATAAAGACAAACGCGGTATCGACAGTATCTTCATCTGTGTGTCCTTCAGCTGCGAAACCTTGGAGCTTCAAATGCAATTTTTTCTCCCAAACGAACAAAAACCCTCGGAAATAAATAACGCTCGCGCCGCTTACATTCTTGCACGATGCACGATGCGCAAGAGCTACTGTAAGTATGGAAACAATAAATACTGACAACTAAAAAGAAGACACGGATTTTGCTTCTTCCAACACTCCTAGTCTTAGTCTAAAGTCAAACAAACTGAGAAAAACAGAAAAACAAAACAACAATCGAATCCGTTGTAAGGAATGCTCCAAAATGGATGGAAATGCTAACAAACGCAAATATATCTGTCACCAGGGATAGCTAGTCTGTTCGCCTTGCGAAACGGAACGAGGCTCCGGGACTACCGAGACGTCATCTCGTATCCAGCCCAACCTAAAAACCCCCGTTTAGACAAGATTTGCCTTCATTTTGCATTTGTGCTCATGCTCATCATCCTCGGCCAGTACCATTCTGTACGACATTCTCACCGGTACTATTACGGACAAGTTTGTCTAGCTAGTCTGGCCGCTGCGCTACTCTTGAAGCACGGTATAAGAAAAATATGTTAGACATACATTTTTTATCAAAACCTTCGTAGCCTCCAAGCAAGGAAGTGTAAGCGAATGGAGAATGAGCATTGTTTCACGCACCAGTTCCTGTTCCTGGCCCGATAGGATAGTATGTTTGGGTTTGTTTTCGGAGGAGTTTCAGCATAATGATGACGAGACAGTGGGCGACAGACACCAAATAAAACAGCAATGCGTAGGAATGGGTCCAGAGAGGGTTAACAAACTTCACGGCGTGATAAAACCTTACTTCCCCTCCAATTTCGCACCCCGAGCCTTGCTACTTCCGGACACTGTTTCCTTCGATTTGTGTCGCACATATACTCCCGTCAAAGTATGCAAATTACGGCAAATAAATTCTCAAACCTCTTCCCACAAGAAAAGTTCTGCTCGTCTCGTTTGTTTTTTTTCTTATGGGGTACTCTGCAATGTAGCGTACGGCAGCTAACCACAAAAAGGGGTTCACCTGCGTTACAGGACGTTACGGTTCTGCAACTCGAGATGTAAAAATAAAACAGGTGAAAACGGAAGACACAGACTGGCACAAAATAGCTAGCATGTTAAATAATCAAAAAGTCATTCCTTCCGTCGACATCGTCACCATCATCGTTCATGTCACTTAGTCAGAGTCCGGGGCCAGGTTATCGTGCACAACCATCTCACACCGAGCGACCAAACAATTGGGCTCCATTGTACCCAGAGTCCCTGCCATCCAACGGAGAAACATCCTTATCATGATATGATGTGCATCAACATTCCTTCGCTCATCATCAGAGGCCATTCCCCGCATTGATGATCCACACACTCTGCCCACATATGCTCATCAACAACTCTTCAGTAAAATCATTCCCATCTCCCAACAACGGCGCATGTATCATAAAAAATAAGGCCGACATTTTATGACAATTGATAGGTAAAAGGAACGATACGCATGAATAACACGAAGAAGATGTGTATTAAATTTACATACCTTTCGCTTCATACTTCACCATTTCGCGGTTCCAGTTCCCTGCATCCGTGCCCCTTACACAAAGGCGTGGATTTATTGCTAAGCTATCAGTTTTGTCGATGGGTAATGAATTTCCATCCCTAACCTAAAGCTAATAAATGCTTTTAAAAAAAGTAACGATAAGTATCAGCACCTTCTCGCTTGAAGTATGCGCGTGAAAGTTGTGGTTGCATCCCAAAACAAAGAAAGCTCTACTTTCTCGGTCACCTTGCACATGGCTGGCCGGTATCTTTCCCGGTAATTCAATTATGAGTGTCAATTTACCGACCCGAAGTACGTCTTAAAATAATAATTTGCCCCATTCTGGACACCATTTTCAGGCGTTCAGTGTGGTCGCAATTGTCGGTTACTTTTCGTTGTTTTATCATAACCTCGGAAATCTTCGAAACCACCCTGGACGCGCCGTTGCTGCACCACAAATGCACTATTCGGACTGGAGCGGTCATAAATTCTGTTTTTATTTTGTATGCGATTTCAAATGCGATTTAGAGTGAAATGATTATTTCAGGAAAATAATTTTTCTATCAATATTTTGGTATTAAAATTTCATTTTCCCGTTCGTCGCTTATTACTGTGAAAGTCTCCAGCTATTGTTATTAACTTTAATGAGTGTTTCAGTCACGCTTCGTGCGATAAACAATTTGAAAATAAATTAAATATGTATTTGTCAAGTCTTATAACATATCAAACATAAAAACAGCGATCTTCATCAAACGTTGCTTTTGATAACCATGAAATATAGCCAGAATTATATTCTTCTTTTAGGTTATTGAACATTTTTGGGTTTTCAATTCTTTAGTTACCCGTAGTGGGTCGTTCGTACGGGCATTATTTCCGGATGGACGTCGTGTTGGACGCCTCCTAAAACAACTTTATCATAAAATATGTACAAGACCTCAGTTTATTAACTAGAGGTTAGAATCGACAGGAAAACTGTGACCGAAAAATAAACGAACGAACAAAATAAGTTAAATAAATGGATAAATAACATAAAAGGAACTGACGAAAACCGTACTTTAACTAACTTTTAGGTTTGTTCATTGTCTAATGTGAAGAAATCGCTCAAGAGCAAACTTGACTGAAATCTTATTATAAATCAAAAAACAAATAAAAATCATTATTTATGTAAAGCTTACTAACATAATTCAATTAATATTTTTACAGAAGTCTCATGTTCACGGACTTGGTCTGCTGCAGGAGTCCTCTAAACCGCCCAAGCTCGAGCTACGTCGTGCGGACGACCTAAAATAACTTTACGGGCTGGGTTGTCCAGTGCCATTCGAATGACATTTACAAGCTTTAAGTTAATATAAGGTCTTCTTCAAAGAACATTCCACATGATTTAAAAACCGTATTGATGCAACAAAAAAATTTTCTAACCGCGATTTGTTCCATGGCTGTCCCATAGTGCATTGGACTCACGATCATAATTTAGTCATCCGGCCGGTGTTTCGGAACGTAACTTTTGCACCACACTGGCTGGCAGTTTGGGGCGAGATTGTAAAGTTTAATAGCTGATTTTTTTATGACGCTTTCAGAAAAGCGCTTTTCTATCGCGTTCGAATATTTTTATTGCTTCAAAGTTTATTTTCATGATATTCCTATGTTTGAAGCTCACGGTGTGAGGATAGAGTGCTTCCCCCAAAAGACCTGAGTGCCTGTGGGACATTGTCAGGCAACAGGTCTATCGTGTGTTGGTTCAAAGATAGAGTAGAAAAGTGAATAGTGAAAGTTTTAACCAAATTATCAAACCTTTCTCAAGATCGTTGCTTATTTTGATGGCGACAGAGTGGCCAGGCTATGTTTCTCTTTCGCAACCGCACCCGGAAGTAAATAGATTGTCAACGGTAAGACAAACACTTGAAGCAGCTCGCAATAAGTATTGTTCTCCTTTCCCACACTCGTCTAGTATCGTCTTCAAGATGGTATATAATATCTTAAATTCAGCCACCAGATTTAGTGGATCACTGTCTCTCGAACTCCCTTAGAGCTTTGGGTTATTCGTAAAGGTGTCTCCAACAATATCGGGTACTCTTTTGTCCAACTACCTGGGGAAAAGAAAGAAAATACTAGACGACATTTACATACACCTAACGAGCTGTCAACGGTAATCCATCCATGCAATCTAGAATGTGTTACAGAGATAATGGAACAAAAAGTAGTTTACCATTCAAAATAAACCCAAAACAGACACAAAAAAACGAATAAATCTTCTGTATTTCTTTGGGCATTCTGTATCACAATGCACATCTCAAGCTTTGGCTGTGATAAACATGCACCATGACGTATACATCTTTTTTCTGGTGAAACGAACCATCTATCTATCTATCTAGCTATGCCCGTGCGTTCCTGGAAGCTAGTTCCGGTTTGTTCTGCTGTAAACACGGAGTGCGTCATGATGCTTCCGCCCGTGTAGCTTCGTTGGCACGCGATTTACGCGAACGCGTTAGTGTAAATCGAAATTGAACGAGTTGCGGAGTGAGTGACAAAGTGAACAGAATACAATATAGTAAAAAAAATACCCCTCATTCGTTGATAGTAGTGTACTACCACTCACTACTTATACGCTTTCAGGTAAGGATCTTACGGCAAAACAGTGTTGTTCGGAATCACGATCTGGAAAGATAAATTCTCTCCCGAGTCGCACCATTGTGGTGTGGATGAAATGGTGGAAAATGAAAAGCAAAACACATCTTCCGGACTGCCGGAAGCTTAACGTCACTGAAGAACTGTGGGCACTATTCCCAACGCAACCGTTTTCCCCCGCCAAAAATCCAAAACCTTTGGATCCGAGGATCTTTCTTCCCAAACCAAGGGCATCCGTTTGCGTGTGAGCGAACGTATGTGTGAGTCATGTTTCGTCGGAGATAAATTATTCGCACACCCGCTTCGAGATTCCCGTACGCGCGGCCACCACCTATTTGTGCGAAAACGGAAATCAAGAAATGCATAAGAAAGCTGCACTTCCTGCATTTCGGTGTACACTTTACCCTCCTTTTCCCTTCCTTACCGATGTGACGTTGCAGCGGGGCACATTTCATTTCTGCCGGATGGTTTCTCTCTGTCCCTCTGCCCTTTCCCGGTACCCGGATGAGCGATGGAATTTGCACCGCGCAAGAAAACGCTAACTCTTTCGCTTCATTTCTCGCTCTATAAATAATCTAAGCTCGGTGCATTTTCATTGCATCCGTCTGTCATGCCGTTTAAAAGCGATGCAGTTTTGGTTCGGTACCGCCCGGCTGTCGGAACCTCCTGTCGTCACATTATTACTGCCATGTTTGTTTTTGTATTTATCCTTTTTCTTTCGCGCTTTGTTTTCTCCTTTATTTTTGCTTCTTTTCCTGAGATAAAGATAAAGGAACGAAGCTGATGCAACTTACCACGCATCAATCCGGGAGTGAAGTCAAAGAAACAAAGTTTTTCCATTATGTGCTCATAACCGCAACTCAACACTGCAATTGCAACACATTTCAGCAATACTGATGCACTGAATGCATTTTGTACGAAAGCTGAAAAAACAATAAAGCAATCAACAAAACACACTAAATGGGCTAATTTGTTACTTTGCGGCAACCAAAAAAACATGTAATATGTTTGTAACAAACTCCCGAAGAAGATCTCCTTTTTTGGTGTGTTCCGGTGAGTTGTAAAATTATTAAACTTTTCATGTGAATTTTTGTACCATTTGCCAACGTTCCAAAGCTTTTCCATCGCACCAACTTTAGCTTGAGATTGAGATTTTCACAAACAAAGGCACATCCTTCACTTATTACTTACGACGAGTGGTGCACATCGTGCATGAAATTCTTTCGCCAACTAAAAAGCAAACGCCTTTGGATTGGAAACTTTTGAAGGCCTTCTTTCGCTAAAGTAGTCACTAAAGTTGAGATTGATGCGCGTTTGCCTTCCTTCCAGAGCATGTTCCATCATCAGCAAAAGATTGGAAGTAACTACAGTGGTGGTTGTTGAAATAAGACAACCTATTACTGTAACATGTATTGATCAAACATATTTTCTTTTTTGATTGGGTTTTGTTTTTAATCTAATAATACATTTAATAAATCAAACGAAAGTTAAGTTAATTAGTTCAGAAGGAGATGTAGTTTAAAATTTAGTTACTCATCAAAATAAGGACATCTTCTTGAAATTGTAAATTCAATAAAAAAAAGGATAAAATAAAAAAAAGGAATTCAATAACATAAAGGATTATTAATATTTTAAAGATAATTCTCATGGAGTATCGTAGGCAGATATCGTACTCTAAATAAGAGAACCAAAAAGCCGCAACACTGTAATCGATTTTGTTGATCCAGAACAAAATGTCTAAAAAATTTCAACCATTTAAATGATCTGGCACAATCTTAAGAATTCTTTATAAAAGTTCAAACAACGAAACGAAACGTGAATGATGAAGACATCGTCAGATGTACATCCGTGGCGATGCAGTCTATTGAAACGCAAATCCTTGAGGATATACTGATGTAGGATATAATAACTGAGAACTAATGTAATGAAAAGAAAGTATCGAAATTCTAATTGAGCGGCAGAATATCAGTTGATGGTGACGATATCGGGAAGGTTGATGAGTTTTCCTACCGCTGAGAGCGTAAATGATGCTCGTTCATAACACTGGATAACAGCAGTTATGGATAATGATGCATATTTAGCATGGGCTAAACTAACTGCTACGAGTTTTGAAGTATGATGACAATGATCTAATCCAATTAAATAAAGAGATTTTTCATCTTCAGGAGACAAACTCACATTCATATTGTTGTAACATGGTTAACAAAAGTAAAATGCGATTAATATTTTGTAGTTAGATAACTTTATTTAAAATTCAAAAATTGAATATCATGACAAATCATCCATACACACAGAAAAGATCGTTACTAAGATCTCGTGATTATCCGAATACGTGGTGATCTCGTTATACCCTGGAGAAGATTCCCTTCAATCTGTCTCTCCGTTTCCTTCGAAGTCATGTCCGGGGTACCTCAAAGGAGCGTACTAAGTCCACTAATATTTTCTTTGTTTGTTAATTTGGCAAATCTTCCGATTGCCTTCAAAACGTCCTCAGTGTTGTCCAGTCCTGGAGTCGTTTCAATGGTTTAATGTTAGATTTAAATGAATTTAACGTTTAGATAAATGTTATGTTTTTTTCCTCGAAGAAGCGTGAAGAGCGACTAGCTCTTCAAAAAGGATTCTGCAGAATTACTTTTCTAGCAACACTCTAGTATGTAGAGCAAGTTCTACTAAAGGCCTAGAGGTTTGGCTTAATGAGAGACTGACCTATCATTTAAATTATACACTTAATAGGACACTCGGATTCATCATCCGATTGTCAGAGATACTTGATCGCTCTCTGCCTAAAATTTCTGTACTGCTGCTGGGGTTATCCATTGATGGAATATGCTTCGGAAATTTGGTCGCCTGCTGGTATAACGGGTGCAGCTAAAGTTAACTCACTTTGCTGTTGGCCACATGCTTTCTGGATATTCGGATTTTATCACTGACAATCATATTTAATCGTTTGTCTCCTTTGCCATAATATTAAAACCATTTTTTGCTTGATTTCTCTATGCCCCTCCCGACATTTATATAGAGATAGACCTCAACTCCTTATTCGCGTGGCTAGAGCCAGAATGACCCTCTTCTTAGAGCACTTTCAGTTTCGTTGTATTCCAATTCCTCTTTCGTCTTCGTGATTCGCATTCAATTTCTTTTCTTTAGTTTAAGTACATTTCATTGCAAACCCCACGAATGGCAAACGAGAAAATTTTTATTAACAAATACATTTTTAATTGAATTATAGGAGTGAGCTTACCTTACTGACCACCGCTGTAAATTGTACACGAATAAAATGTTGATAAATTGAAAGTTATCACCGCCAAACTGCTGGCTGAAGACTCTAACCAGGTCGAAAGAAAACGCATTTTTTATATTCGTGAGGAACGGCCTGGCCGTATTGATAAAGAAAAAGCTTCTTTACCAAAACAAAAACTTTCAAAGAAATACTTTCTCAATGATTGTTACATTTAGTTTTCCATACCCGACTGATGAGTTTGTTGGCTGTTTGTTAACGTTCAGTTACTTAATGATGTCGCTACTTAACGAATGCACTGACCCCGTCCATTTCTTGAGGACCACTTTCTTAACGAAGCTGTACCGAACGGGAAAAACCGCAACCGTGACATCTTAATTCGCTCGTACACATTATCACCCGGGTTTGCGTGCAGCACGGTTCAGCGATGAGCCCGCTGAAATAATGCAGATTCCTTGTATTCGGGGTTTTACCGGATAAGGCGACCACGACAACGGCGACGACGACGACTAGGCGATAGTATCTTTTCACGCTCGAGAGAAGACCAAGCCGCAACCACACAGCTAGCGACACGCAGAAGGTGTATACTCTCGGCTCGGCTTTCGCACCATAGCGACCCCACCAGCGAAATCCTTTACGAACAACGATGCAAATGCATTATGGTTGCACCTTCCCAGCTCATTTTCCCATTCGCTCATACTGCGGAGGGATGGGTGGATTACATCCTCCGTAAACTTAAATTCCAAACCCTCCCAAGAGAGCGTGGGATAGCAGAGCTATCTTACATCGTCTTGAGTGTGCAAACCCTCCAAACGATGGTTGGCGTTACGGATGGTTTGATGAAAGAGTAGGCAGAAGAAGATTGCATTTCCTTACAGGTTCATTTTTGCTTTTTATCAAATCACCACCAAAGTGCACATCTTAAAGGCTCTGCACAAGTGGAAACAAAGCGGATTTCTATTAAAAAATAATCTCTTCTACTGTGCAAATGAAATCCAGTGCCACACACATTTACGCCACCAGGGCACCAGTCAATCATTTACCTCCGAAACAGAACAGCAGGATCTTTGTACTCAAAAATGCATCCGCAACTGCAAATGCAGCAGTTCTGCATTTCGGTCAATTATTCATCCATCCATCCGTCTGATTCACCATTTGTCCGAACGGTTCACAACACGGTGACGGACATGGTCGACAGGACACACAAGAGAAAGAATTCATTCTTTTAACGAGCTGAAGCAAATTCGTCTCTAGACTGCCATAGCCACTTGTCAGGTCTGCACAGATGGAATACAAGAAATGCAAATTACCACTATGAAACTGATGGATGATACCAGTTCGTAAGAAACTATCAGCAAACAAACAAAAAAATCTGATATCTATAGCTTCTCCATACCTAAAATAGATTTAACTTCCGCCTCTGATTCAGTTCGGACATACGAAATATCGCTTGATGTGACCGTCTACAATTGCTGCTTAGCCTTGCTAACGTTTGAACGAAAGCCTCCGGAATAACGGATGATAGATTCACTCTTAACCTACAAATATACACGACAATGGCATCATGCGCTTCGAAGAAAAATCGCCATTTTGATCGGATGAATTATTGCTTACCATTGCAACCGGAACTGGCAACTGGGCCCGAGCCCAGCTGCTAAAAGTGTTGGTCCGTTTTCTCAACCAGTCACACTACGACTGCTGCATGGCTTCAGGAACGGTGTTTTTTGTGTTTTGTTTTGTGTCTGTGCCCTTGCCACGTCTAACAATTTTCTAATGGTTCATCGCACAGTTGATAGCACACTTTGAGAGCACCGGGCCACTGGACAGCACCGGTGAAGTGAAAAACACTGGACGAACGGCACCGGGCACAGGTAAATATTCCCGAATAGCCCAAAATGTTCGTCCGAAAATCCTGTCGGAAGCTAATGAAAAATGCAATTCTTCTCTTGTACTGCCCTCAGACGTTCTGCTGCCAGCTTTTTTTTCCCCTGAGTTCCTCGTATTTATTCGTGATATATTTAACCTTTTGCTGACCACCGTGTGTGTGCAGCGAGCGAAGAAATTGGCTACTTTATCCCCAGTATTCCAGCACAAATTGTTCATCTGAAAGTGCCCCCAAAAGCTGAAATTGGAAGGGAATCCACACCCGGACAGGAGCGGAAAAATTTAAACAAACGAACGAAACGAATTGTGGGATGGGTTTTTGTGATTTCTTTGTGTGTTTCTTTATTTGCTCCGCCGTGGAGCGTGGAATGAATGTGAGGGAAATAAAAAACAAAACGAACGTAACAGGAAATAAAACACAGTAACACTATTCCTATGGGTCACATCCAGCAGGGGAATACTACTGTATTGTATTATCACCACAGGAAGTAAAAAGACGGTGAGATCTTCTGTGTGCAATGGTGCAGCAGCAGCAAATGCGAAAACTCCTTTCTCAGTGCGTATAACGTTCGATAGCTTATTTGTTTTTTGTTTGCAATAATTTGACTACAATTGACACCGTTTTGGCTGCCCTTTTTTCCTCTAGGGCTTTTTTGTTTAAGTCGATTGACTAGTGCGCTGTTGCTGTTGCTGGGTGTAGATAAGCATACCGGCAGCTACAAACAGTCCCACCAACAGGTAGCTTCCCTCGATGGCACCGACGAAACGTCGTACAGCATCCAGCAACCATCGCAACAGCCAGTTCCACGATCCACCAGAGGGTTCCACCGTCAGCCGGAAGTTCATCTGTTTAAGCTTTTCCCGCAGATGGGTATCGTCTTGCGAGAACACGTTGAAATAGTCGGTGAGTCTTTCCCGCGTCCAGAAATCACCGTCCGCAAACGATGTGTACGAAAATCGATACAAAGAGGTGCGGATGTACTTCGGTGCTTGCGCTGGGATGTGATGCCCATCGAGAAGATCCAGTACCGGACGCTGATGTTCGAGCAACCGTTGGATCAACGGATAAACCCACTTCTGTGCATGGGTTTTCGAACCGGAACCGTCGTAAAATTTGAAATCGAACCGTGGGAAATAAAGCCACCCGTACGGTAACGATGAGGCACGCTCGATCGTCCACGGTTTGTACTGAAAGCCGTACTCGTGCCAGGTACCATTAAGATCGTCCGAATATTCGAGAATAATTTCCCGCCTCATCGGGCGCATCTTCGTTAGGTGGCGTCCGTACTGGTTGACCACGTACAGGCTGTGCAGACCACCGTAGGCGCGTGTCATCACGGGCGAAGTGATGGAGGTGCTCGGCAACAATCGGGAGTGTGGCACAATCGACATGAAGAACACGGTGAACGCAACGATGGTGGATATGAGCAGTCCGAGATTTTTCGAAAATTGTCGCATACCATCGGCCTGGATATGGAAATTTAGTTTGGGACAGGGGAAAAGCATCCAAAATTATAATCAAAATTTCTACCCAATTAATTCAACGACTTACCAAACTTCCCACGCTATCCTGGGAGGAGAGAAGCCTCAAGAACTTTCTAACCATGAGTACAAATACAAGCAACGGTGCGGCTCGTATCATCGTTTGCATAAAGTTCAGATACTGGTCACGCGAAAACGATGGCTTAAACGTAAGTTGACCTTCGTCCGACGATCCAATGCTGAAGCAAAGCCACGATCCTGCGATCATCAGCAAACCGATCACCTTTACAAGTCGTCCACCGTATCGATCAGCATCGACAATTTTCGGTTGATTATGTCCCTTGCCACGTGAGGAACGTCGTGGTTCATCGGAAATCCGTTCGTTCAGCCATACAACTATTCCATCTTCGTCGTCCAGCAGTGTCAGCAGCAGGGTTAGCACAAGTGGCGATAAAAATCCATAATTTCCACACCCGATTATGTTTAGGTGAAGGAATACATGCCACCAAAGGGCGAAACGGCGTACCGCTTTGCTCGGTGCGAAGAACAGCCACGGGACGACCAGTTCGCTCAGATATACGTAGATTGTGCTGGCGCGATGAAACGCATCCGGCAGCTGATACGTGTACCAGCTGTAGGACGTAGGCAGTGGCATCGTTTCGTAGTGGCGCTTCAACCCATCCAGTGACCACCAGAGTGGACAACCGCTGGCTAACTTCACCGAGCCGGAAGCGAACATAAATCGAAATACGAGCCACTTCAGCAGTAGCAGCGCGATATCCTCCATCGGATGTCGACGATCGGTTAGGCGGGTCGGGGCAAGCAGTATGCAGAGGAATCCGGCCTCCAGCAGCAGATGATCGGCCTGCTGACGGAAAGACTGGGAAATCTGGACCAGCGAAAAGTACACCGACCACATCACGATGAAGCTAACCAGCCGGCAATGGGCCCGGGTGATGAGTCCGAGAAAGGCGACGGTGGCACCCACCAGACACAACAAATCAATTGCCTCGTGCCCATCGCCCAGTCCAAGGAAGGGTCCGAGCTGGAGCAGACTTAGCCGCTCCTTAAGCGTACCATTAGCCAGAATCCGGCTCGCCGGAAGAATGCCCGCATCTCCGTACAGTCCTGTGAAGAGAAATCAATCCGTGGAAAACAAAACCCGGCCCCAAGGGGATCCCCACACCCCGCCCGGGGAAGAAGCTTGGATTAATCGAAGCGCTCTAATGGATTCTGACATGTCGTGATGATGGCACGAAGATACACGGTAGTTCTGTGATGCAGTCAACGGTGACGCGGACAAGGGGTGAAGGCGCGGAATCGATTACCAAGTTTCTTCTCAAATTGAGAGATAATTAAATTACATCATTCGTATTCGCATTCACATTCGCTTCGGTGCACACGTCGGCGCACGGTCAAGGGTATGGGAACCATTTCTCCCGGAATCAAATTGCCGATGATGATGGCTGAACAGTGTATCCATTTCAGGCGTTCCTTCCTTATCATCCCTTCCAATCCCCCCTAAAAGTCCCATGGCCCCAAAGAAGACCGTTTCAAGATCATTTATACTGTTTTCTTCCATTTGTGCGCTGTGTCTCTTGCAGGTCGTCTCAACCCCGTGAACCATTAAGGTTAGTTTGAAATCATTGATTTCTAATTCCTAATGTGATGACCGGTCAACGTTCGTCACCGCTCCGCAGGGAGTCCGGATTGGAAGAGGAAAAGATGATGATGATGGGATTTTCTAGCACGTATTAAGAATGAGCAGAGTTTTGACCGACAAACCGATTGGAAGAAGGTTTGTTTCCTATAATGCTCGTAGCAAAAAACTAAATTACTACCTAATTTGCTATCGACTAGTGGTAATGGAGAGACACAGGGATTTATTGAATTAGATCATAAACTCAATTACCAAACCACACTATCCGTACATTTCTTCAAGCAGTTTGTCTCGTTTGAATTTCCTATCAACTTCATCTTGTTTGTGGCAGGCAAGATATTAAAACATTTTTAAATGTTTGTTGCGTACAGGGAATTGAAGCTGTTTCAAGGGAGTCTAGGGAATGCTTTAACAAACAAAACTATCATCTTTGTGTGAAATCATACATTTTTTCAGATTAAATAAGAAGTTGTTAAGTGACGAAACTACAGGCCTTTGTGAAAGTATCTTTAGGGATTATTGAACTTTAAAAACATAGAGACAATCAGTGAAGGATTTACATTTCGGTCGGCCATAAGCGGACGCGTGGGGCCCTAAGCGGGAAAGCCGCTGTAAAATGCTTGGATTTAGAAAATATGTTTGCATTTATACACTTACACTACACTTTAAAGATCGCTACAGTTTGACTAATATTTGTAGGTAGATAATTGACTAAATACATGTTTCAAAAGAACGAAACAAAATTAGTCAAAGCGATACGTAATTATGCGAATGGCTTATCCAAAAAGTGCCATTTATCGTATTGTTATAAGCGATATCAATTTCAAACTACAATGTGACAAATTATTTTCAGCTTTAAAATATATTTGTTCGTAATGATTAGTGTTCAAAAAATATTTTTAAAAACCGCCAACTTCACCGCATCCCTGACGAAAAGCACAAAATTAACCGACCGAGCAAGGAAGCGTTTCTGTCTCGAAGCGTTTGATGAAGCGTTTTGCTTTGCTGCTGTTTTTGCTACATGGGACACTCTCAACGGTTGCTGAGTGACTTCACCACTACAAACAAAATCATTCCACAGCACACCGCACACAACCATCGCCGCGGGTAATGAAATCGATACACAGCAAAAGAAATTTGGAACCTTTTTTGGTTTCTCCGGTTTTTGCTTACCTTCAGCCTGACAATAAAATCCAACAAAAGCCATTAGGTAAACGGCACACATCGAACGTAGCAGCAAATTCCGTACCCGTGGCACATCATCGGGCTCCTGCGACCTTGGTTCACTGTTTGCCTTCTCCATGTTTTTTTGATGCTCGTAAAATTTTACCCGTGCAACAGTTTGCCTAAATGTCCACAGCTCAACATGCGCGATATTGCACTGCCTTATTATTTACTTCTGTAAAATGGAAAAGGAAAACATTTTAGCACACACCGTTTTCCGCACTAATAACAACCGCGAATGCACAAGTTTCTACGGAACCGAGTGGCACCGAAACCAAAACAAAAACATAACCTATATAAAAAAGCCCGGGAACTCACGGGACGCTCACGCCGCACCGATGTCATAAAGACGTCGTTTCGAGGAATAAATGCTAACTAACTTTTACGAACCAAACTTTAACTGATTATGATAATTTACCGGTCTGGATGTTGTTTGCACTGATTAAAACCACCTGGCCCAGGTCGCTACTGGACAGCAAATGGTACGCGTGCGCTTGTACCGTCCAATTTCATTGTACGGCGTGGTCTCCGGTACCGGTATCGATTGATAATCAGGAAGAAAATTGATACACGTCGTAATACTGATACTCCAGAACGCAATGGACAAGAACCGCAATCTAACACTGTCTCGCTGGACACAGAAAACCATTCACTCCCTCCTCCACGACTGTTATCTAATCAACCATTTACACATGGTTATGGTTGAGTGGGTACTTCCACTTTTGCTATCAAATAAGGGGTTGCTGGATTCTGCATCTGATGTTAATCCACAGTTCGCAGTAGGCTTGATCACCGGCAAAAGAGCTCTTATTTTCCTGAAGCAAAATCAGCCGAGATCAAAGAAAACCTTAGTAGGAAGAGGAGAAAGAACAATCGAAGCAACCACAATTGAACGAAATTTCGTTCCTACACCTCATATAAAACAAATACAAATACACACAACATGTCATTTTACTACATTTATTATTCTTTTATCAATGTAGCCAACTCCTTCACACGGTATTGTATCTCCTGCAGCGTCTAGCGTGCTCTTGCGCGTCTTACAATTCTAATAAACCGTGTTGTACATCTTAATCTAATGCGTGTAGGGGAATATAACGGCTCGCACCAATCATATACAACCACTTAAATTTCTGATAACGTTGTTGCCATACTGGAAGCCTCACTTCAATGCAGGCTTCCAAATATGGCAACACGTATCAGATTGATGCAGTAGAACGTTTCCATACACGTTGATGAAATACATTTTCGTTCGCGATGCGGCTACGACTCTGACCTCCTCAAACCGATCCTTCTGTAATACAGAAAACAGATTTGATTAGAATAAGATAAAATCATACGTTAAATATCCAACAAGGATTAACAGAACGCACACACACACGTACCTAGAGCACTCAGTTTGGCGTTTTGCTGTGGAGAGAGGGTAGAGACGAACAGATTCCCGCGCCGGATCCTAGAGACTTTGCGACCGGCTGATTCCACAGTTGGTAATGAAATAAAACAACTGCAGAGCACGGCAACCCAAGAAACGTTGCGCTTGACAAATAAACGTCAATTTGATCTGTACCCAGCTGACAAATTATACCGTCATCCTTTTCTCAGCAATCGGCTACCCCGCTGTGTCCTATTGCTTTTTTAGAGAAAATATGTAATTTTTCATATGTTTTGAGTAATATGAAGCTTACAAACGCTAGGAATGAAATTATCCAATCATATTTATTGCATTTTTAATTGAAATTTACACTACAAGCTTTGATTAACTGTCCTATACGGTATTTGTCTGTAGAAAGCTGCTTAAAAGCTTTTCAAAAGCAATATGTTACGAACGCGACAGAATTCATAGCGTGCGCGTGAGAAAAGCTGACCTATCGTAAAAAGGAAAAGATTCACTTTCGGTTAAGCTGCTTTCCTTAATGTCAACATTCAATTACTTGAATGCAATAAAACTAAAATGTTTAGGAAAAGCACCAAAACAGACCACCAGCCATATCTTTAATTAGGGTAAACATAGAACCAAAAGAGAATAAGACCAAAGCGGTCGAACTAACTAAACCACCATAATGCGTAGGCGTATATGTACAAGCACAAACACAACCATACAATTGTTAATATAAAAGAAGGAAAAATTTTCAATAAACCACACTTGTAAACGAACCTCCAAGCCTACGAGTCTTTCTGTTTGGCAATTCATCGGCACTCCACAGATAGAAACTTATATTGAACATTCAATAAAAAGCCTATTTGTCAGTACCCAACCAACAAAACCAACATGCTTTCTCGCTTTGGCAGGTTTGATTGTTCATAAGACAGAGCGAGAAGGTATGTTGATATTGCTAGTTGGGTATCAATTTAGTTCGCGTTCGGGATAATTTTGACAGTTACATTTTTGTTTATAACTCGTGATCGAGTTGGAATAGGAAAACAAGCAATACGTCATTCGACAGCTAAAAGTGTACGGAACAAGCAGCGAAAACATCCCGTGATAAAAAAATGCCAAAAAAGAGTACATTGTGGAAGCGGATCACATGCATCATGATGATCCGCGCCGGACGCGACAACCGCGACATCATGCAGTGCGTGCAGTGTTCGCTGAACACGGTGAAGGCGATCCGTAGTGAGCTGGGAGAAAACAGCGACGACGACGAAGCGGTGGCAGCACGAAAACCACATTCTCAGCGGCGGGATTGCGTGCGGACCGACGCTTTCCTGGCTGACCTCCAGGCGCGCGAGATGGAAAATCCGGGGATCGGAATTCGGCCGTTGGCACGTCAGATGGGGGTGGCACCATCCACGATGAAAATGGCCCTGAATGACGACCTTCGGTACTTCTCGTACAAGCGCCGAAGAGGTCAGTTGTTGACACAGAAGGACCGCGAGCGTCGGTTGGGGAACGCCAAGCAGCTGCTCAACTTGCTAAAGCATCCCGTGGAGCCTGGCACGCTGTGGTTTTTCTCATCAGAGAAAAACTTCTGCCAGGACCAGAAGGTTAACACCCAGAACAACCGGTGGCTGGCTTACTGCCCGGCGGACGTGCCACGGGTGCCGCAAACCAAGTTCCCCCAGACGGTGATGGTGTTTTCCTGCGTGTCATCGGAAGGGGACGTGATGCCGCCCCACTTTTTCGAGCAGGGGCTGAGGCTGAACGCGGACGGGTACATTTCCATGCTGGACACCGTCGTGAAGCCTTGGATCACGAGAGTGGCCAACGGCAGACCGTACGTGTTCCAGCAGGATTCCGCTCCGTGCCATACAGCCTCCAAAACGATAAAGTGGTTGGCGGCCAATTTCAACGACTTCACCGCCCCGAATGTGTGGCCTCCCAGCTCCCCGGATCTTAATCCAATGGATTATTTCGTGTGGGGCGCGGTGGAACGGGACACCAATAGAACCTCCAGCAACACCAAGGCGGAGCTGATGGCGAAAATCAGGTCCGTTTTCGCGGCCCTACCCCGCGAAACTGTCGCCAGCGCTTGTTCCCGGTTCCAGAGACGGGTGGAGGCCGTAATAGAAGCCGAGGGGGGATATTTTGAATAAAATGAATAAAATACATGGTAAACTACTATTTCTAAAACAAAAAACATTTCCCCGATGATTAATTTTGCCATAAATTTTTTTTTCTTTCTCCTTAGGTGACTGTCAAAATTATCCCGAACGCCCTAAAAAAAACCATTTTACGGAAATCTAGCCTACAGTTAACACTAGTTCCAACGTTAGGAACTAATCCTGGTTAATCTAGGAAAAACCCAACCGTCTGATCCCTATCTTACTGAGTGCGAGTAGAAACTTGCGCGAAATTGCATCCTCTGTGAACGAATTCACGAAAATATACGGTGTGCTGTCGCCAAAAGAACAGCAGTGTGCTATCAAGGGGTTCCCGAGCCCGAGCAGCTGTGGGACGACGACGACTGGGTCCACGAAAACCTAAAAGACCACATGCAGCAGCAGCAGCAGCAGCAGTGGGACGGCACCGGTTGGGACGAAGACACCTGGAATCGCCTTCGGGAAGAAGCCTAAAATCGCCGGGAAGAAAATCCCGAAAACGACGTTCCGGAACCAGTGGTCCAAGAGGACATTCCAGATTGGAATCCGGAATTCGAAGCGGAGTATCCCGAACCAGACTAAGAAGAGGAGTGCGAAGACGAATATTACTACAGGCGAACATTCGTGCCGTCCTACGTAGAAACCGAAGAGGTAATCGAAACAACTGTCAATACCATCATTAATACGTTTAACGAAGGTAGACAGATTTCGAGCGAAATTCTCAACGAGTTTGAGGATATCGTAAACCTATTTGCAGATACGAGATTCTGTCTAGGGACGCGTACCCGAGGTTAGCGGATCTGCAGTACGAGGTTATACGGCTTTCTTACGATGCGTAAATAAAACATGTATAAAACAATCACAGAGTTCATATTGAAAGGCTTACGAAATAAATTCACAATCCGCAAAACACCTATTGTTACGAACGCGATAGAATTCATAGCGTACGCGTGAGAAAACCTGACCTATCGTAAAAAGGAAAAGATTCACTTTCCGTTAGACATAGCATGATGCGTATAAAGTTGATGATGCGCAGTTTGAATAAGTTGGTTTTAAACCTGTCACATGGGGTCTTGGTTAATATAAAAGAAGGAAATTTTGTCAATAAACTTTACTTGTAACCGAACCTCCAAGCCTGCGAGTCTTTCTGTTTGGCAATTGATCGGCACTCCACAGATAGAAGCTTATGTTAAACATTCAATAAAAAGCCTATTTGTCAGAACCAATCTAAAGCCATTTTACGGAAATCCAGCCTACAGTTAACACTAGATCCAACGTTAGGAACTAATCCTGGTTAATTTTGGGAAAAAACCCACCGTCTGATCCCACTCTAACTGAAGGCGAGTAGAAACTTGCGCAAGAGTTTCCGGAGTTAACTAACCTTCGCACGGTCAACTCCACCAGCGGCGGAACTCGCATTCCGACTTTGTTCCCGCAGTAGTACAGTATATGAACTTGAATAGTGCAAGTCCGCAGCATTCAACCTGTTTGCACAGTAAAATTCTTATCGTGTAGCTTGGCAAAATTACATTATTTTATTTCTTTTTACTCATCGGTGCCACAACCTAAGCGGTANGCACGGTCAACTCCACCAGCGGCGGAACTCGCATTCCGACTTTGTTCCCGCAGTAGTACAGTATATGAACTTGAATAGTGCAAGTCCGCAGCATTCAACCTGTTTGCACAGTAAAATTCTTATCATGTAGCTTGGCAAAATTACATTATTTTATTTCTTTTTACTCATCGGTGCCACAACCTAAGCGGTAAGCATTGGATATCTCATATTCGATGTTCTTACTGGAAGCTTTGCCACTAGCATTACCCTCGAGTATTCATGCACATCCAGTACATCCGTATTACGAGCCATCAAATAAAAGCATTTTTAAATTTTCCTGTTTTCATGAGCTCTGGCCTTAAATCTGCGGTCGTTTCATTTGCTGACCAGCGATACTTCACGTAATTTCCAATGTTTCATATTCACTTAACACCTATCGCCCCATGAACATTTCGGTGGAGATGTATGTATGTATGATATGATAATTTTCTTTTAACGTGTAACTACCGAACCGTATACATATACATATTCACCTAAAATTGTAAAAAATGTACAAGGAAAAGTTTCTCTATCCACTAAAAGTTGTTACCCATGGTGGACACATTGCATGACCGTAGCCAGAACTCCCTGTACCATCCTGATCTAAATGGAACCAAATTCCATTAATGTTCTAACGAATGCATCCGTCCAGTTACCGAGGATGGTGAGTAACGTGTACCAGAAATAAATATATTCCTAATGGATAAAACTTACCTATGCTCCAAGGGAACTGACCTTGCTTAAGCGAAATCGCTTGCTTACGAGTTGTTTCAGCTCGGGTGATTCTGTCACCTTCGCAAAACACCACCGATGATGGTCCATTTTTGGATCAGAGCGAGACTTTTCCTTTCTGTGTCGTAAAGCATCATGAAAGCAGCCGTTTTATTTTTATATCATCGTGATACCCCTAGTGCCCTGGTAGCTTATGGTATGGGATGGTTATTTCCAAAGCACCAACCAACCCCAAGCTCGGAAAGGATGTCCACACATACCCAAACACACGATACGGGGAAAAGCCGTTCAATGATAAAGGTGTGGCAATTTATTACGAAACGGTTAGATACATTCGAACTACATTCCGGGTTTATGCTAATCCCGCCCGAAAGAATGATCTCCAGAGACCACTTTGTTCGTGGGTATCCTGAGAGAATGCGATGATATGTGGGGGTTGTGTTTTCGTTTATTTCGTGTGCTTCCTGTAACTTTGTAACAAATATCTTCAAATCACTCAGCCATATCGATGGTGCTTATAAGCTTCAATATCCGGCCCCCAGCAGCAAGAGGGGATCATTTTTTGCGGAAAAAAGCGGATTACTTGCTGACCACTTGGTTGAGGGGTTTCGGGAAGAATATCACATCGCATGTAGGACATCCGCAGAAGATGCCTCTAAGACGAATGCTTCTGATTGTATGTTTGCTGTTCTGAATCAACAAAATCGAAAATTTGTTAGACAAGCTCAAAGTATTAAGAAAGGTCTTGTAGTAGAGGAGTTTTCACAATGCCTCTGTTAAGGCTTACGAACAGATAAAACAAGGATTTCGAATTCTCTTTGCTCATCAACACAAGAACAAGATTTTGAAAATTTGAACGGACAGGATTAGAATGTATTCTTAGCTCCAGTTTTCTAGTTCTAGGAAGCTGAAGAGTTTGGAGATTATTAAACAGGAAACTATTATCATGAGCTTTCCATATGAGGAATACCACAGTGGCGTATCTTTAGCTAGAAATTCCAATTTCATTACAAACTCCAAATATGGCAGGGTAAAATGGCTCAAAAATTATGCTTCTTCGGAAAATAAATTTGTTATTCTATTAAAATACTATTTCGAAATTCATTCCTTACTCTAGCCACGGTTTAATCTGGCACGTACCTTTAGAATCCGACAAATTGAAACATTTTGTAACAAACCCCGTCCGGAAGCAGAACCTGTCCGCGAATACGATACGGATCGCGAATAAGGCTGCTTTACATAAACATACTTCCCCAAATAAACACACTCATGAATATTCAAGGCTACACACTGTACGGAAATAGGTTTTATTTCGTCACGCCTCATGTTGCGTCTCAAAGATAGTGTCGTTCTAGAAAAAAAGTGGTTTGCGTATAATACTCTCTCACTTGGTACGAAAGTAGGTATCTAATTGTGATGATAATTATGACCTACAGGACACCAAAAAAAAAACACTTTCCCTTGCTCAACTGTTTGATGTTGGGATGGGCGATAAAAGTAAGGATTAAACATCAGGATCAAACGACACGGCGGCATACTCGGCGCCGGAACACATCCTGTCAACATTGTCACGCTCGATTAACGTTTGCTCCTATTTTTCCACCCTCTCAATGTGAACAAAATGCCCCACCCCAGTATACCAACGGCCTTATTCTTTACACAATCATTTCAAACTGCATTAATGCCATCCCCAACGCTGTTGTCCTTTTCAGTACATCGATTGACTTGCCATGTTTGATCCAACAAGAGCGTCCCAGCCAAATCTCCTTTTTTGCAAAACGATGCAAAGAAACATGGGACATTTGGGCGATGTGCCTGTGGAGCGAAGGGTGGAATATTGATGGGACATTACCATGTTATTTCTATGCTCATCCATACTTATCCCCCAACGTACGGGGGCTATCGTAAGTGTTGTGATGAAGGTGTTGAAGCGTAAAGCAAATCCGGACGGAAAAACATGATCCCGATCGGGGGAGAAAAAAAAACATCACGACACTGATGTGAAGGTATGATGGGGCAGTACATATTCGTGTGTCCCATTATGGTCTCTCACCAGAACTGAACCTAAAGTAGAATACGGTCTCTCACCAGAACTGAACCTAAAGTAGAATGCTAGGTAATATACTAGGTCCAACGATCCCTTCCGACGTTGGGTCTTTTGATGGTCAATTGAATTTTACTGGATGGATAGAAAGCTGTTTGCACGTTTCCTATTTCTCTAAATACCAACACAAAATTCAATATTGCACTTTTTATCGTTAAATGCGATCAATTTGTTCATTTAAGCTTATGTTAAGGTATGTTTATGTTACACACATAAAACCGGGATAATAGTAAAATATTTGAAACATATTTAAACCTTTAGTTTGTTCGCATTTTGCAATCTTTTTGTGAAATAAAATTGTTTTTTATTTTTTAACGTTTCGATTACTAATAAAATATTGCATGGTTTGCATCCTGTAAACTTTGTCTTTCACATTTTCTACATTTAAACTAAAATTAATTTATTCAAAATTGTTTCTAAACTGTGGAAGTTATTCTGTTTCTTCTATTTTAGATTTATAAGACAAAGAGAAAAAAATTAAAATAAATTAGTTCGATGAAATAGAAGAGTTTAAAAAAAATGACAAACAATGTTCGTTGGATATGTTTCATAATAATTGTTAAAGAGTTCAAGAATTCATTTTTTAGTAAAACAATAATTGAACAAATGATTTAAAGTGGTTTTTAATAGTAGAAAGAATAATATAATTACTTACTTACCTATATGGCTCTGTAACCACTGCTTGGCCAGCTGCTGGAGTCCCCTCACGGTAGAACACTGTTATCATCCAATCCGATATCCCGTCCTAAATTTGTTTTGTATACTCCTTTAGCTTTCCATTGTCAGTAAGTACATTTGTGGCAGGATGACTGACCTAGATGAGCCTCGTAAAAGTTAGGTTAGGTCGATGAATCTACATAGACATGAATAGATACATGGACTATCTTCTGCCTCATTCTCAAGGTGTTGAGAATAGCCCATATACCAAACCATAGGCATACAGTTGGGCATGCTGTCACTCTGCACGACGAGGTCGTGATAGAATAGGAGTTGAGTAGGAGAGCCTATAGGACCTTCAAGAAGCCCATTTCAGAAAGAAAACCCCGAAATTCAAAATAGACAACAAAAAATATATCGAGAAATTCACGAGCGCACGACCATGTGGTATGCCAACGAAATGGGACTTTCCCTAATAAACTACGAAACGCGAGGAGAGGCACACTCTTTCCAGTTTTCAGGTACCAAACTACGGCATTGCCGTAAAGAAAAGGTATGATATTACTTTACTAATAATTTTCACCAAATTTAGTGACATGACCAACCATTTTACTTCGGGTTTGAACACGTCCGATCATCTCAATAAAGACAAAACATTAAAATTCCATTTTTTAAGTGTCTCCCGTAGCAAGGACTGACTATCTAGCTAAGTGGTAAAAGTAAGAAATAGCCGGCATGACATTACGTTAAACCAAGACGAAATGTCTTCAGAGGCATCTTAAAAATCTTTAGCTGAATTTTGATTCCAATTTGAAAATGGGCTTGGAATACTCTTTTTTTTTTTTTTTTTTTTTTTTTTTAAGGGGGAGGGAACCTTCAAAAGGTACCCACCTCGAAGGGCGGCTTGCGGCTACAAACCAATCCCTCCGAGATGGGTTATGTGGGATTCATCGTGACGCTGGGCCCGTGAAGCGGACCCGGCAGCCGATGGGACCCTAACTAAACCACTCCTCGACCTGATCCGAACCCTGCCGATGCGCTTGATGTGCGTAGTACTCCATGCAGGAACGTTTGTGCGATGCACCCATCCTGTTGACGCGCTGCTGCTTTCCAATGCTGCTACTGCGTCATCCGTCCTAGTTGTCTCAGCTGCTGCTGCTGCTTCGTGCCTTCCTT
>CM028126.1:23094461-23112522 GCA_016254315.1 Anopheles parensis
TCGAACTTTCTTTCATACTGCACGCCATACTAATAGACTTAGTGCTTATTTTACGCAAATTGCTCTGTTGCTGTGTGTTTTGTTTTTGTGTTTTATTCGTAACGCTCAAACCGATTGTTCCCGGAATTTTAAATTTATCTTCTCTTTTTATCATTGCTAAAATTTGATCAACCGTCTGCCTTTCGCTCTTACATATTACGCTATACTTATAATAAACCAATTCGTACGCATTCGCATGAAGGGATGTTTCTTACAAAAGTATTTAGAGGAAGATGATGATTTGCGGTCACTAATTGACCCACCGTTATCGAGTGGTGTGTTTTTGTGTGTTTATTTGTGCGTTCGTTGCGGTCCTCAAAGCTGCTACTGCGTCCTCTGTCATAGTTACCGTCTGTTTGTGCTTTGTGTAGTATGTTTTGTTTTGGTAGGATAAGACGATCAGATGCAAATATCTGGCTCAAACCGATGCCCGACCACGACTAGGATGGAAATCGTACCGTAACGGTCGTATTAGACCATCGTCATCGGTTTCGAAATCATGCATCCGGTGGTCATTGTTTCCTGGCCCACTGAAACCCGCCGGCGATCGAAGCTGCGTCATTTCGCAGTCCATTAGCGGGTAACGATAGTTCGTATCGATATAACACCCATTGGCTGCTTCCGTCATATCGAATTTGGTCGGACAATTATGACACACGGTCATTGGATTGATGACCGAGATGCGATCGTAGCATCGTTCATCGACACTGTCCGTGTTCCCCGTGATGATATCTCCGTCCAGCTTAACCGCTATTTGCATTGCCTGGATAGAAAGAAGAATGAAACCGTCTGCATCACAAATGCTCAAAGCACTTTAATTTCGTTGGCTCTTACTTGTATGGCTTGCGCTTCATCACGCTTCTCATCTTCCGTGTTCATCGTTACGAAACGTAGCACGAGAAGATTCAACGATGCAGCCACCACAGCCAGCCCGAACAGGATGAAGATCAGCGCGAACGCCACGTACTCCGGCTTTTTGTTCAGCGCATTGTCCCTCTGCAGTGCTACCATATCACCGAACCCGATCGTCGTGAGAGTGATGAAACAGTAGTACACCGAGTCGAAGTAACTCCAACCTTCAAACTTGCTGAATGCTGCCGCACCGCCCGCTATGGTCAGCGAGCTAAGCGTGGTGACGACCAGAATCAGATCAATCTCGGACGCGATCGCTTTCTTGCAGTTGAATGACGTTTTCACCGCATGCACGATCACACTGCTCAGCCGATTGACACGCTCACCAATGCTCTGGAACATGACCAGCCCTAGCGGAATGCCAATCGCGGCGTAGCACATGGTGAAGATCTTCCCACTGACCGTAGACGGTGTCGAGTGACCGTACCCGATCGTCGTCAGTACTGTGGTGGCGTAATAAAACGCACCCGAAAACTTCCACTGCTGGCCAGCCTTGTGCGGTTCCGATTTCATAATGACCGTTTCGATGACTTTGAAATCTTCCGAGCTGATGTTGTACCGTGTGATGAGGATATTTTCAATTGCTGAAAGAGCAGAAAAGTGAAAACATTACTTCAATTAGACGTCTATTTTCCCAGGATAGTGTGGAGTTGCGTACCACTGAGAGCCTTCCAGCGTTTCTTCTCCGTTTCTGATTCGAGTGCATCGAACACGGCCGCTCCAATTAACAGGTATGTGAACGTACACACGATCAGGGAGATGGTCCGTACGTTTTGCTTTTTCATGCTCGTTTACTGCAAGCCTGCGAAGGAGAATGAAATGAATAACTACTCTGCCGTTGGGAACTGCACTTTGTCGTACGAAATGTACTTACCCTATGCCTACGGAGGTACTGTTTGGTATTGTTGTTCCACTCGGGATGAAGGAAGGAATAAACCTGGGAAATTCGGTTCCTACAATTCGGAAAGTGCTACTTTCACTCTTACTGTAAACAAGCCTGCAAAGAACGCTACACAGTCGATTTGGTTTGGCACAGTTTTAGCTACGTGGGATCATTGTGGCAGATAAGAGGGAAGCCTGGACACCTAAACAAAGTGGCCACGTTGGGAAGAACTGTGGTAAAACCTATTTGGCACGATTCCCACTGGCACAAACACGGATTGGTACCAATTCCTGCGGTACGGTCTCCTTCCCCCCGGATTCACGGTACACGGTGGTGATGGCTTTCGGAGTGTAGCACCATGACAAAATCTGCAGCAGCGCCTATATGTCTATCGATTGATTTTTTTCGCCGTTGTTTGACGACCAACAAGGATGTTTGACATTTCTCTTCTAACGAGTCCGAAGGAGTTTGACTGCGCATGACACGCAAGGCACGAAACGGAGACAAACTCTCGCACACATACCAAAACCAAATGGACAAGGAACCTGCAACGAGGAAGGCGGAATACAGTGAATGGTTACACATGCTTCACTTCTAAGGCACGTGCTTGGGTACAGTACTATGTGCTGATAGAGTGTACGGTATTCGTTCGTTTTGATATTTCTTTATTCGCTCAAAATAGATCTATCCATAAATGAATCGTATAAATAAACAAAATGTCACATTTTTTTCCCTTCGGCTAGGAACTGATGGACAAGGATCGTTAAATTGTACACACTAGTTTCAAAATACACATTTTTCCCTTGTCTGTTAACGCTTAATTCTCCCGTCTCTGATTCGTCTTTGTAAACCGTCTTTTGCATGCCATGTTATGCTTTTTTTTTGTTAAATAATTTTTTTTTCTAGCTCCCCTTACATGGCAAACCAGACCTAGCTTAAAAACACGGAACAAAAGTCTAAGAATATTGTTCATTTCACAACTGTTACATTTTTCCTCTCATGCTCTATCGCCGGTTACGTCCCCTTAAAGCAGGTGCTACTCACATTCTTGATTAATTTAAACAAAATAGCTTTGTTTCTATTGCACAGCCTTTTGTGAAAATCATGGTTTTTTTTGTTTTGTTTTGTTATGTTTGTTGCTCTGCTTTACACTCTCTTCGAACGAGCATTCTAATATCAATATCACGGCGACGAGTAGAACAGAAACGACGAGTCGGAAATCAAACGAAGGAGAAGGACTGATAAATTAATCGGTTACTAAAATGAACCATAACCACACTAACACCTTACGTTTCGTTTTCACATATACTTGCATTCAAAATCACATCCGTTTAAAAGTTGCCTCTTACAAAAGCTGTCTTGGTATTAAAGCAAAGGTATCGTATTGTTCTTGTTTTTTTTTTTTGGTTGACGTTACGTACGTTTAAAAATTCTTCTCGATGGCAGAAGAATGATAGGTTAAAGCAAACAGAACATTGGATTGAGAATGATCAAGTGAGGGAAGAGGCGAAGAAATAAAGAGGAACATTAATTCTACATTAAAATTATCTATGTAACCGATACGATCGTCTAATCATCAATGTCTACGAAGGTATCCCTCTCACTGTGGTTTGTGTACTCGATTGTAATAAAAGGCCGTTGTGCCAGCGATCCGGACGACCGTACACAATACAAAAATACTCTATGTACACCATATTGGCCATACTATTCGAACCGTTTACTCGATCGAGCCGCATTGTTTTGCAAATGTGTTACTCTTACTGATAATAGGTTCCTGCCTACGTGTGCAAGCCTATACACGATCACGCCGCTTGCAGCTATCCCGTTTCCCATTTCCCTTTTTCTACACAAGCAGTGCACGTTTGCCGTCCTTTGCGTAAACGTCCAGTTCGGGTAAGTCTTCTGATATTGGAGTCACTGCTCCTATTTATGGTCCCACTTGTTTGGTGTTTTCGTGTCCACGCTTCCAACGGATCATTTGCCTCCCGAGGCATGGCAATGATGCCGCATTATAACGTGGCATAACCTTGTTTTGGCTTTAAAAGCGCCTCCAAACAGACCCGGGAATGAAAGTGCACGATAAAGGTAACTTTGGTCGCTACTAAATGGTAATATCATTTTCGGTAACGTTTCGTTCTAAGCCACATAATGTGACAATGCCGAGCAGCACTATTTCTCACCCTCACCTCGTGTGATAGACGAGAGATAGCAGCCTGCCTATGGTTAATTCACGATTCACATGCTGCCTACATTTTCGTGATCCGTTTTACGTAAAATTATTCACCTAAGTTTGAGATTGCGATAGCCTGCGCTATGGTTACATCTCAATCGAGTACGAAGAGGGTGGTTTGCTTAGCAGGAGGGTTGCTGATTCTGACATGAGGCTCGTCTGCTGATCCGCTTCCGGTTCCAGCGAGGGATCGTTAAAGTCCGTTGACAGCTCTTCGATTTGTACTTGCGAGCATTCCCACGGATTGATCGGATACTGCGTTAGCGTATTGAGGCCGCCGTTGTTGTTATTGTTGTTGCCGCTCATGAGGTGATGATGGTTACCAGTCATAAAGATGCTGGGATCGATATACTCTTCGATGTCAATTATATTGTCTCCACCGTACGAGTTGGCGTAGAGGAAATCTGCAAGAGAGATAGAGAGAGCGAAAAGATTAAGTATAGATTAAGACATTATTACGACGTGCTTAATTATAAAAGAAAAGGACTATTTACAAAACATATACTCATAACATTTGGAACGAAAGATTCTTTTCTACTATACACATACAAAACAAACGTACATAACGTGCAGAGATAACACATAGTGACACATAGAATGGTGATGATAGTAGAGAAGGAGGTTGGGTGCAGTTTTGGTTAGTAATAAAGCAGATTCTGTCATTAAACACCTCGTGCAGCGTGTTGTGCGCAATTTTCTGCAATTCGAAACAAATCATACAAACAAACAATTAAATCTTCTGCTGTAAAAAGTTTCACGAATTTTTTGCAGAAGTTTAGCAAATTTCTACACAACAAACGTAATATCGAGAAACACTTGGATGAAAGATGGTGGGAGGCGAATGGTGGACATACACAATGTGCCATGGTGGACGTCCAACTATAACGTTTCATCCGGCCTGTACCTGGCTGTGTTGTTTCCCAGTCGCTATCGAACTCCAGCTGCTGGTTCGCCTCGAGCTCGTTGGCCGTTTGCAGGGCAGGATTATCGCTCTCACTCATGTCGAATATCTCCGTTACCTTAACCTACGATTTTAGATGATATATTAGATTACCGGTGATCGTGTGGCGAAACTGGCCAGCTAAACATTACCTTATTGTCTTCGTCCATGTAATAGTAAGCGTACATTGCGTCGTGATGCGAGGACACTTGCAGTATGTGATCGAAAGCATCAATATCACCCATCGCCGAATGATGTCCAGAGGTGTAGGTCGGAGTAATTTCTTTGCTGAAAGTTTTTCTAAAACAATTAAACAAACGACTTGTTAAAATTGGAAAACTACACACAGGCAGGGTGCATATTTGCATACCCATCATCCATTCGCATATCGATGATCGAACTACGATGGCTGTGCTGGTGATGTTGTTGACCGACGCTTTGATTATATTCCGTAAGCGCAATCTGGCACTGTAGGTTTGCGGTCAGTTGTTGTTGTTGCTGAGAAGAAGAAAAACAAACTTCCATGAGTTACTCGGCACGATCAAGAAGTTTCTTTTCACCTTACCTTCTGTCGCCGTCGCACCTTTAGCAGGATCGTGTTTAAGTTCTTCAGCACATACTCGCTCATCGCCCATATTTGTTTCCCTATCGATGGTGCCGCACCCATCAGTCTGGACGGTGGAAATGAAACAGTTAAGTTAATCGGGTAAATTCATTTTAATTCGCTAAAGGCCTTTACAGCATTGCGCAGCACACCCAAACTTCCACCACCAACAAAGAAAAAGGGTACAATATACGAACATAGAACAAACACGGGCACAGGAGGACGACACGCAACAGCATCTCACGTGTTGTGGTAGTTGGGATTCGAAAATCGTGCGCTTACCGGTACGCTAGGCGGTTCTCGAGCTGCGCTAGAAAACGCTCCCGGTCAGGGACACCCAATGTTGCCAATCTGTCGAAAGGTAAAGGAAGGGGAACGGATCGAGACGTGGAGGAGCATACAAGATGGTTACATTTCAAACGGTGTTGTTGAGTGTGCTGTTGAGCGTGCCGAGACCCATGGCTAGTGGTAGCCTGCGTTGGGCAAACGACATTACCAAGCACTCGGTAGTGGAACTGCCGCTGCTCGATCATACCACCAACGATACTAAAGTGTGCGGAAAATTTTGCGTGGATTTTTTTGTTTAGGAGGTGAAGGATATAGGAGCAGGAAAGGTGTTTTTAGCGGTTAGTTACGATTTCTAATTCAACTACTATAGCGGTTTCATTGGTGAGGTGGTAATGGGAATTTGGTGAAGCAAGAAGCGGTTAATGACTATTGCACAAAACACGCGGTAGTGTGACCAGGAACCGGCTTGGAATAGAGAGAATCGTTCCGACGTTGAGTTACCACCCCCGGAATGGACACATAAATTGAATGATGGCGGAGCGTAAGGGTGCGACTAGCAGGAAGGAACAGAAGCAAAAATGATGCTAATCTTTAAAGCAAAAGAACTCACTTAGTCAGCGTGGCACACACGATATCGGCTGGTAGAATGGCGGGAAGCGATAGTGCGGTCAGCAGTTTGCCACCCCGATGGCGAAACACCCAGTTGATTAAACCCTTGTTCGCCTGCTCGATGTACGTCTGGAACACGGTTAGCACATTGTCGGGCATGCTGCCGACCAGCGCATTCTTACGATGCTGCGTACACTCCTTGCATTCGCTACACTCCGGATCGTATTCTTCCAGGATCTGTTCCTCCAGGTTCGGTGACGGTTGCTCCGCTACAACGAATGTCGACTGGACGGCTAGACAGCGGGTGCAGCTGATGAGATTGTTTCGATGCAGAAAGTTAAGCGCATCGTCGAATCCCTGCTGACAAAAGGAGGACAGTATTTCCGGCTTCGGTGGGAAAAGGATGCGACCGAATCGGTTAATATTCTCCTTCGAAAGTTCAATACTAGTGTTAGCCCAATTAACGTGAAACATCTGCGAACTATTGTCCCGCGGGCAGATGTCACTCTCGCCACAGAACGGACTGACCGTGACCGTGTTCTCGTCCAGCGTTGGTAAGTTGTCGGAGAATGCACCATCCATGTATCGTACGCCATGGAATCGGGGTGGTAAAAGACCCGAAAACACCGGAATAAAGCACGCACAAAGAAGTGCCTACGGGAAGGAAAAAAAAGAAATTTTATTTTAGAGAAAACACGGAAATCCACCATCAATGTTAGACATTACCTGTAGAAGGTCCTCGCGGCTATTGAACTGTGACACGATCACGTTCTTGCCATCGTACACACGGGTCAGGGAGATGTGCAACTTGCCATTGACACGTTCGTGCGCATCCGGGGGCAAAAATTTCTGCAGTCCTTCCAGCAGGCAGGTCTGTATGTTGAACCGGGGGCTAAATGGGCCTAGTGAGTGTGATCGGGCTTCGTTGACTACGCGGAAGAAATCGGACGTCATTTCACCTGAAATATTATAAAAACAGACAAACGGATTGATTAGCAACGACAGGTGAAATTGATAGTGTACATTTTCGAATACGGCTTCATGATAGTGGAGCATGCGTAATCGAGACCGTGGTTGCGCAACGACAAGGTTAACCACTTGAACCTGACACGATCTGTGGCGTGACGGTGCTGTAGGTTGGGTATGTCGAGTATCCGCGCGTATTAATAATAGCACGCGAGAAATCATCGAACAAAACAGCAGCATGCTTACTAGAGGTTTAATTGATAGTTTCATACGTGGACTTTAGAACTACGGGAACGCCACACATACTGTGGAATTTTGTGGAGATATGTGATTACGATGAATTCATGATCATTCGAATATAAAACACTTCCTCTCTACCATTACTTGAAGTGTGCTAGAACAGTAGTAATGACTTGACGTTAATAGTCAATTACAGTAGCATTCAAGTGCATCTAATTTCAGATAAAGAAATTTCTAGAATTTCCCATAAAACCCTTCGTCGAATGCAGCAGTTATTGCATCGCCCTTCTTCCATTACTACCTTTTTCGAAAGTTTATGTTGACGTCATGCAGACACACCTTTTTTGTTTCTTTTGCTTCGTGTTTCTCATCATACCACTACAGCATCTCCGGAAGCACCAATAGCCGGCGGGATGCGTATAGGACGGGCCTCCAAAAAAGCGAAACCAACAAAAAAAAACAATCGAAAGACGAAAGTCATCAAGCCATTAGACTTCGTCTTTCAAAAGCGACTCGTCTCACACCCAGTTCCACCGACCCTTATGGGCCCTTCCTATGTGTATGCCCTAAACTCGATCGGTCTTTTGCGCCGCACACCGTAGGAACAGTGGCGGATATTTCCCAACATAGGTCGGCGCGCATATATTTCGACACACCGTACCGCTTCATTTTTGGGGGGATTCGGGGTTGTTATGTGTTGGTGCCCGATCACGCCATACCATCAGTAGGTAGATTGGTTTCCCTTCGCTTCATGTTTCGCCGTCTCTTCCCGTTCTGTGGTCTACTCGCAGCGACTCACACAGAGCGCTTTCGAAAAAAAAGGGCCCGTTACGCAGTTCCCGAGATGTCGCCCGCCCTGCCCTACAACATTGTGGACGCGTGGAGAAGTTTCTAGATAAATAACAGCGCGACGTGCGCGTGTGTCTGTGGGGAGCAAACCGAGCGATTAGATTTTTGGAGGCCCGTCAACTGGAATTTTGTGGATAGCAAAACCCTAGACCCCCCGCCGGCCTACCAGTAAAGAGGTTCAGTTAAGGGGTGTCTTTTTTGCGTCGCAGTTAAACTAAACAAAACAGAACCGTTCCCGCTCTTCTTGCGCTGAAAAGAGAGGTGAGAAGGTAACGATAATATCTCGAGGTCATCCTAGACGTGGACGTCAACGGCGACATGTGCGTACCCGGGACGAGCCCTTCAACATGACACGCTCGTGGCAGGGTTTAGAATCGTACGATTTATATCCGGCTTGTTATGGGACGCCTGCCTAGGTCAGTGGGAATTTTTGGAGATCAAAATACTACGTGTTTGAATTAACTTGGTTGTTGGTGGAGCGGTCTAGAGCGGATGTTTACGATCGGAAACCAGCAAATTCTATCCGATCGTTATTAGATGCTTTTTGACATGATCACAATATAACAACACAAGTGATTTCATTGTTTTTGTACTGTAATACTTAAGAGTGAACGATAAACTGTCAAATTTCCCATTCATTAATCATCCCCTGCAGGTGACGGGCAGGTGCCTTTTAATCATTCAGTTCCGCGTCATGGAGCAGCTAATCTAGTTTAATTCCTCAGATTAGTTTTGCCATTTGCTAAGATAAACAAAATTGCGCGCTTTCTTCAAGGTCATGAATGAGCTAACTCTTATCACCAATTTTGCAATCAAAGTCATTAGTTTACATATCTGTAAATAATAAATCCTTTCGAGTTTCCTAAACGCACCAACAGAGCATTACACAGCAAACTATTTGCTTCTGTTCGCAATCAACCCTTGGCCTTGAGGCGTGAAGCGACATTTATTTAAGCGGTTTCTTTGCTGGGTATGCCGATAAGGTTACATTAAATAGACACAAAAAACCCCTTTGCGTGTGTCCTGCTGATGAACCTTCTCCTTCACCGTAACCAGACAACCAAAACACAACCCCCATACACCACAGCTAGACATCTTCTCTTCCTTCTTGGCGTTCAATGCGAATGTTGACGTCAATACAGCACACGATGGTTATTTCTTATCAGGAACTCAGTACATGAGTCGCTCCAGAATTGTGTGTATATGTGCGTGTGTTACAGAGCAGAAAATGTTACGACACCGTCCGTAACATAACAGAAAAAATGTTTAAATAAAACAAAAAAAACGATAGGCGTTAGAATTCCCATTTTATGGGGCTAATGGTAGCATAATTCTCCAACCATATATACATAAGGGAGTCGTCGATCATCCGATTTACAAGCGTCATAACAGTCGAGTCCCTGGCATTGGCATCATCTCCACTTCATCAAAGCTATCAGGTCATTAAGGTCTGACAATCGCTAAAGAAGCAGGTCAATTAGGTCAGTTTTGGACAATAATTCCAATGATGCTCAGTAGCTTCGCATCAATGGGGATGTGATAACGATCAGCTTGGTCAGTGAAACTATTTTAGCAAAGCTGACAAGATTTGTCGAATTTAGGACATCAGCAGTTACAGTCCTTACTAATGATCATCGTTTCCTCCGTATGAGATATTTACTTATGCCTTCCGACCGGGAAATAGTTTGCGCTAGTATAAGTAACAAGTGGCCACCGCTCTCTCTTTGTGATGCCGACACTTTTTCCAGGTCAGCTTTGAGTGCGCCCCTATGATAATGGCAACTAATCGGAACACTACACAGTGTTTACGCTGGAACTCGCGCGATTAGTACGACCAAAAACCCGAACATTTGCTAAGGCTTCCAGACTCGTAGTATCTGACGAAGGCTTGTGAAGCTGGTGTAGCGCATTGTTGGCAACATTGAATTGATCAATCGACAACCCATTTCTTATCGCTGCTGGCTATTAAAGGCCGTACGATGGAGGCGATGCATTACAAGAAAAAAAAAACAAAACAAAACAAAAGTGCCACCAACAAGGCACTTGCATTCGTTGTTGGTGTGCGTGATTGGATTTCTATTGTAGCAACAAATCATGCCACCATTTGCGTCACACGCGATGCACGCTAATCCCTTTGCTCTTTGTTAGGTAGATCGTTTGGGTTTTTGAGACACGAAGGAAGTAAGTGCTTAGTGATAGAGGCCAATGTGCAGCAGCACGAGTTTTGTATCACAGAACCTCGTGCTGAGGCAGTACGTTCGCCAAATCGGTCTTAATTGAGGAAGATAACTCTGAATCATGCAGAGAATTGGTGACAAAGTCCACTTATTTCTGTCACGTGCTTTGCCATGTTCGGTCGCGAAATAATCACACCACTTTGAGAGTACCTAAAATATATCAAAAAACAATTAATCTTATTATTCGGTAGTTTGCTTGTAGGGGATAAAAAACAACGCCTCAATGTCATCACATGTAAGCTGGAAGAAGGCCAGTATATGCGTATGACCTCAGCCAGGGCATACCGTTTTCGCAATCTATAAGGTTTCCATTTGCACATGTCCATAGCTGCCTAGCGGCCGCCTCACAGTTTCGCGCCCACTAGTGATACAAACAAGTTGTTTACAATCTTACCCCCTGACAATTCGCTTAGCTCGCGGCTGGTACTTAGGCCGAGAGCATTGGCGGCACGTGGTTTTGACCTTGCGAAAAATGTGCGTCGTTACGTTACCAGCACAGACGGATGGTGACAATTGGTGCAATTTCGCCATTTGCCATGCTTGCAACCATGTGCCTCTGGAGGCCAATAAGCCGTCAATAGACACCGTGTCGTAGACGTGTGCTGTGGGACGAACGAGCGAAACCCCAAAAGGCACGTGAGCGAAATAAAATTCACTAGGCGCAGTAGTAGTGAAAGGCTTTTCGTCTCTCGCTTTCCGTTGCACTAACTGTTCGACATTCGACTATCTTGGCTGGATAAATAAGCGAACAAACAAGAGAGCAAGTACCGCACGACAAGGGAAAGTGTTTCGGTGCCGTTGCATGGGCACGAAGGCAACACACTTTCATGCGCTTTAATGCATGCGTAATGCACATCTCGAAGACGCACACAATCGGATCGGACAAGTGGGGGATGAAGCAACAAGTGGCGAAATGGCGAATGGATTTAATCGTTTTGAAACATTCAGTGCGCTCGTTTAGAATTGACCTACCCAGGGTTGCGGCTATATATTTATTCAAACTATGTCTATGCGTGCGAGCAAACGAGTCGAGTTCCCTGTTGCTCATGTTATTTTTTTGCAACAAACCAAAGCACGAATGCATTCGAAATTAGTGGAAGGTGTAACAAGAGCCTTTGATTACATTTTCCTTTTTGTTTTTTAAACAAAATTAACCTAATTTTTCTTTGCCCTTTCGAGCATGTTTACTCTCTGACACCTTGGCGATGATGTCGCACACACAATTGGCCTACAAAAATTGTGTCACTCGTTGTTTAGCGCGCTGCCGCGTAAGCATAACTACTTCAGCAAGAAATGTGCTGAAAATGGACAAACTTTAAAACATCAAAGGGACACTTCTGACGTGTCTGGTACATATTTTCTTTCAACACGTCGATTACGCGATCAAGACCACTCCTCAGCGGATCACGGATGATAATGACGAAGGCGAATGATGCTGCGGTTCAATAACCCAAATACAACATGCGGAACAAAAAGAAAACTTGCCCCATGCGATAGTGGACTGTGAAACCTTACATTCTTCGCACCACAACCGGGTCAAAGGAAGAAGCGAGTGAAACATTCCTAATGGGGGTTCTTTCTCATTTGCTTCCACCAACCAACCATCCGATGAGGTAGAAGCGAAAAATTCAAAACATTCCTCAAACCACTTCAGAAATACAAATCCCTCCACCATTTGACCAAAACACCAACCCACACGGTGGTGTGGTTCAATTGCTGATAACCCCTTATAATACATTGCAGGAGATCCAGCACCCAGCGGACTGTGTTTTGCAGGATGAACCAGAATCACAACAGAGGGGCAGACGACACTCGTAAATTTTACGACCCTCAACTTCATCAACTCGATGTGCAGGACAACGAAAACTGTGTCTTTCTTGTTGGAGAGGTTTGCCTTTTGCGTCATCAGCACCAAATGCTTCAAATCCACCATCGGAGGGAAAGTACGCAAGAACTTTCTGCGTCGAAAGAAGTTTCTTAAACTCTACTAGCGACCATATATGTATGTGTTTTTTTTTTGTTTCTCCCCCTTCACGGGTTGGCGCCCTATTTGCTAATGCGTAGTACACGTTTGACCCTGAGACGCCTGGAATTGAGAAATATTTGCGCACATTTTCAAGGTTCTTTTCAATTGCTGATTGTGAGGAGGGATAATGTTTTTGAGTCTCCCCATTTCCTCTTCGTAATTAATAAACTTCGTTAATTCATTTTCAATCGAATAAAATCATTTCATCGGTTCATCAACATCAAGCAAGATTAGGATACGGAAAATTCGTTCAACTCCTTCCAATCTAGATAGCGCCTTCAACTTCAATGGGAGGCCAATGGGAACCTGTCCCGCAACCGTCCCATCGAAGATTAGATAGATTGGTGTGGTGTTTTGATAACGATGTTCCTTCCTGCTCAAACCTTTTCATTATACACCCACGATGATGTGTGTCCACCGGTCAGGTGCCTCGGCTTTCCTCTTTTACACCGAAATAGTCTGTTCAAAGGGCAGTCCAAGTTTGTGTTCGAAAATCCCTTCAATGCACAGGCAATGATCTCATCGCTTTGTCCGGGTTGAAGGAGTGATATGATTAGGGCACGCGACGTCAAACAAACTCAAGGGTAGGGGGAGTTCCAACGTGGATTGGAAGAGCGTTGAGTAAACTTCTTCTCCATAACATTTAGGTTGGAAGTGGAAAGAGTGCTACATTACTTATCTTTCCCAACTGATTAAAGTGGATCAAATTTCAACCCGCTAACGTGATTCGATTACACGGAATCCCGCTACCAAGATGCACCTCTAGACAAAGAGCTTGAACTTTCAACCATGCGTCCTTCGTTTCTCCCTCCAAAAGGGGGGATTTAGGATCAGCTGACTGGAGCGCATAAGGTGACACATCGTCAGCGTTTAATTCTGTACCTTTCGGTGCAAAGGGCAGATATGCCAAAGTACAAAAACTGTCCGACGAGACGGCATGACTAATACGTTCCTCTGGACAGACGCAACGAACCTGTCCATTCCCGATTGGACACGTGTTTGAGGCTAAACAAACGGGCGATTATTTGATCGATCGAATAGAGCGTTTGTGTTTGTCTACTGCGCGGTGAAGGGTAGTTTGGTAAACAACACGAATGCGCCATTGCACATCCCGTCTGACACTGACAATCGGAAGTTCTTGACAGCATCCCCAGATGCCGCCCAACTTCAAACGAAATCACTGTTGCTGGCGGAGATGAATGATCCAAAGGGTCGTTGTCATGACGAACGATCGCCTTTGTCGATTCTTTTCTGCCGGATTCTTTCGAACACCGCAATAATCTCTACATGAAGCATGAATAGTGAAGAAGATGGATGCTATCCGGTACTTTTCCGTTCCTACAAAATATATCAATAATGAGAGTAATTAGGGTTTGAAGAAGCTAAAGAGATTTTAATGCACCTGACACACAGAGTGCGGAACTACCTGTTCCCACGATACGGGCAATCAGTTGTTTTACCACTCGACTCCTCGTGTATGATGATGCTATCCTTAATTGCTGCTGTTACATATAACATCATGTCACGTTACCCAGGTAGACGAATGTCAGCCGGATTAAAGTTCATGAGCATTTCGGCACCGTTGTACACCCCTTAAAAATGGTCGTCCCTTTGCCGCTTATAAAGGATACTCAACTTCACTTACCTAATGGCATATCGCAGAGCAGACAGCAGGCGGCAAGGGCTCCGGCCGATGCGCCACTGATGCGGTGCAGCAGCAGATGAGGTGCATATTTCTTGAACGCCACTGCAACACCGACATGATAGATGCCGAGAAAACCACAGCCGGCAAACGATAGATTCATCTTCGGATTAGATTGCCGGACAGTGTTGGTTTCCTTGCCTTTTTCACAATCACCGAGAAAATCAATCACTTTTGTACACACGGGCCTCAAAAAAAAATACGTTTCTGCTTGCAGCCTGTTTTGACAGCAAGGGTATCGGGTTTGGTAAAGCTTTAATAACACTTTGCGCCCAAAAACTTTATAAACACCGTGCTTTGTTTTATGTATTCGTTCGGTAACAATTAGCTACGTCTTCTTCACGAGTTTTTTTTCCTTCAGATTTCACCTGTTCTTCACACTTTTCAAAACACATTCACCAATTTAAGTCGCGATAGTTTTAACGATTATTATTAGTTGTTTTACGCCCCTATGCACTTGGCGCAGGGATGAATGTGGTTTGTTTTTCCACGCTTTACACTCTTTTCCAACTGAAACTTTGTTCTGCAGACGGTTGATTTACATTATGTCTTGTCCTAAAACGATACAAGAACAACGAAAGACGTTAGTATTTTGAAGGAAAGCGCTGCTTCATGTCATTTACACTCCATCCGTAAACAAACAACCCCGTTGTATGTTCGTACCACAAAGCTGGAAGCGTTCGCGCGAACAAAGCAACCCAACACGCGAAGGGTTTCTTCGAAAAAGCGTAAAACCTTGGGAGCGCGTTTAGAAGCAGAAGGTGACTGGGATGAGGGCAAGATTTAGTATGCTTTGAGGTTGAAATTGTGTGAACGCGCGGCACCGTACGATCGCACTCTCGCTCGTCCGGAAGTAGACTGAAAGCTGACCGTTAGCTGGGGTCGCGGTTTTATACGCACCCACCACGCAAACGGACGGTGGTGTTTCGAACCCTTATTTTCGTGTCGCCGCCGTTCTCTCTCACGCGTTTGCGGTCGTGTTGTAAGCAACTGATATTGGGGATGGTGATTGACATCATCAGTTCGACCAACTTACGCTCTTTTGCTCTAACCCATCGCGGGAGCGAGCGCGACCTAATCGCGAGAGAGGTTGCCTTTTTTTACCGCGCCTGCTGCCCTTCCGTGTACTTCCAAATGCAGTTCCAAATGGCTCCGCTTCGGTGGTGCTGGTGATGTAAACAAATCCCTTCGAAGATCGAACCTTTCCGGAGTGTCAAATGACTTCGATGCTCAAATAGGAGAGCGACGACTCTGTGTGTGTAACAGGTTGCACACACATGCAAATAAAAATGCGCTGTTATCAGCATACTATTAACGGCACATCCAAACAACCAACACAAACCGACCCAAATGATGGAAACTGCATTGCTGTTTTGTTTTTTTGTTCAGTAAAAGTGCAAACTGCACTCACACGCATACACGTAAACAGCTGTTCTGCTGCATAGTTGGCATTCCGCAACATTTCGCTGATGCGCTTGAACATTCCAAAGAAGACTGGCGGGAGTCGCGCACCTTTATACGTGCACGTACGAAAGCGGGTCGGTAAGGCCAACTGCCCCGTTGCTATGGCAACCGAAAGCAAAGCGCTGTGGTGCGTTTTTTCCGTTTTTCTTTTCGCGCTGCCTTTTTTGCGTTTCTACCTGTTAACGAAAAGGAACTTTCCGGTTATACACTTTCCAACCGCAAACAAAACGGAAACACAAACACGCACAAAGAACGGTGTACAACATAATTCGCTGAAAAATCGTTACCATCAGCTTTGTTTGTGGGTAAAACAAAAAGGGTACGAGGTGGAAAGTGGCAGCTGCACACTCTTTCGTCTCTTTCGACGCGTTTCGTTTTCCTTTTTCCCCGCACAACGCACGGCAAGGATTCATTATCCTAGCAACGGACGTTTCTAGGTCCCTGTTTGTTTGCCTATTTCACTCATTCTCTCTCTCTCTCTCTCTTTCTGCCGCTAGGTGTTCTCTCGCTTGTGTTTTTTTTCCTTTTTACACCTTCCACTTTTTTGACCGTTTGATGCGGCCCGCCACAAACGGGCAGTTTTTTTTTCTTTTCTGACCAATCTCACAAGCACTTACAGCTAGTGCCGCAAAAATCTTCCATCGTGCGTTTTGTTAGTTTCTCGGTTGCTTCGTACACATGCTCAGGAACACGGTATGCTGCTGTTTTCGGAGAAAAACTGTCCCTCGATTCACCAGAAACACCAGGAGGCACGTTTTGCTCTAACACGCAAATTTCTTTGATAACGTAGGTGACAATTGGACGTTAACATATCCGACACACTTGCACATCAGCCACGATACGTACTTGTTGCTCGTAGAGATGAATACAAGAAATGATGATAATGCAGGACACTATTCTGCCTAGAGTAATCACCGGATCAGTTATTTGAAGCGAACGAGATAAAAAGATACCACTACGTTCAGCATATTGTTCAGGCTCTTGTTTTGTACGTCTGACACACCCAACGTTGTTTTCACCAAATATTCAGCGACCTTGTTCCGCGCTCACAGTTATATCGATCTTCCACATTCAAGCTGTCAAACTTCGGCCAGCTTCGGAAATAGACCCAACAGACAAATGGTAACTCACGCCGCTGCCAAAACTCACTTCGGAGCTGAACAATGAAATGAGTTCTATTTTCTTTCGATTAAATATGGAACTCAAACGGAAAGGCGAAGGGAATCCGTTAACGGATTTACACATTTAAAAAAAACTGTCAGTTTCAGAAATCTAAAAAAAAAAATCATGAGTGTTTAAAAATCTACTCTGCTCTACTAATAATTCATCACCGTTGAAACGTAGAAAGAAATTTATATTTGAAGAAAAATGTGGTACCTAGTGAGAAAGAATGAAAATCTTGAGAAAATTGAAATAATCCTTCAGACAAAGTTGGTAATATTTATGTCTTGAGTGATAGCTTGTGTGGTTGAACAAGGCTTGAGATAAATATTTGATTTTTAAAGAGTTTGAGGGAATAAAATAATTTTTCACACTTAATTCGGATTTACTTCCTGGAACTTGGAATGATGGGCTCATTTTTCTTTTAGTATGCTTACATTTTTCGGCTAAAGTCTGAAACACGACCCCCCCCACTCACGGGCACTCATTTGAGTGACTTTTTTTCGTGCAGGGTGGTTCGAAATCGGTTGCGTGTTTTTTAATTATGTTTCGAGACACAGACACCTGAGGGCATGGCCGACGAAGAAGAAAATGTAGCAATTGGTGCCATCTATCGACCACAGGTCAAAGATTGGCGATCCGTTGGAGCTTTCGCGAATAGCTCCGGCCACAGACATGGTAGCGATTAGTGGTGCATGGACGAAATGTAGCCACAAGTGCCATCTACCCAATGGCAGAAGACAGTTTGGCGATATCTTGGATACCGGCGGAGCTATGGGGCAAAGTTGGGCCAAAAATGAGGAAAATTTTACGGTTTCACAAACAGCGTATGGAACTTGGTTCCTCGATGAATAAATCACTTTTCACTATGCGAAAACCTCCTTACAATTTAATAGTAATTGTAAAAAAAA
>CM028126.1:23120556-23154769 GCA_016254315.1 Anopheles parensis
TACAGTAAGTAAAAATCACATTTTACCTTCTATTTAAAAGATTTAATTACTTTGCACTAACATACCTGCCATTTTTAGTGACGATCATTTCGTTGGTGAGATTCTGAAAGCGCAACCAAAGATCTCGATCGTCCAGCGTGACTGATAGGCTTCGGTCACCGGCACCTCGTCCCATAACCGTCGACCCGGACTGCAGCAAAGTTCCTCCAACGGTAGAACCCGCCCCTGTACTGGCCCCATTCGGGACGGATCCTCCATCGCCACCGTTCATACCGCCGCTCGTCGGTGTGTTTGCCGACCCAGTTATAATTGGATCAATGGCGGACAGTATGTGTGACGTCGCCATCTCATCGACCGATCGCATCGATCCGCTTTCGTTGGATAGAGCAGCGAACGAAACGCTAGAAAAGTAAACAAAATTAGTAAATAACTGGTAAATGGTGCATCTTCAACGTGCGTTCAGGATATTTTTCAGGTGACCTGGAATGCGCAAACAAGTTGGAGTCTGGCGGACTGTTCGAAAAACGACATACGACAGCGTCACGAACCACAATTGGAAAGTTTCTGCAAATGATATGCTTCTGGCTCGAAAACATCGGATTGGAACGAACGGGTGTTTCAACTACGGTCAAGTTATCCAATTTGTTAATGCTGCCAGAGCTATAAAACAAACAGCCCTCGATCGGCAAACACTCTGGCGAGAAAACACTCCGAAGAAATGTACAAATTTTTCGTCATCAGCTTTGAGTGGACGATGGACAACGATCATCGTTTCATACTATCGGTATTAGGGGTGGGTTTCGAAGCAAACTCTGGCCAGCAACGGGTTTAACCTGGAACGTTTATGAAAAGTGATCGTTTGTTCAAACAACGATCCGGTCGAACGCAAACAAATCGTAAAATAATGTTCGTATACGGGCGTTCATGTCTGGCTGTATGTGTGTTTCAGTCCACGATCCACCTGAGTGGCCTCTACGAAGGCTTGATCAAGAGCTCCGTTTACACATCGTGTGAGCCCGAATCGATCCTTGGAATTGAGTCGGCGGCGATGAGCAAATCGAAAGAAGAAATGTTTTGGAGGGAAGGAACCAAAATTCCATCTACCGCACAGACTCGACCACTTTGCAACCCGTGGGTTTGGAACGTTTTTGGGAATGACTGATGAAAAGAGATCGGCGACGAACGACAGCAAAGACAACCCGGTGGTAATGTTTGATTATAACTTTAAAAAAAGCAAAGGGAAAGTAAGAAAAAACATGGGGAATGTACGCATAAAATGGAAGTGTTCGTGTTGTATAATAATGTTTTGTAAAGATGGTGGATATCAAACTCAACGGTCAAGCGAGGGCATCCAATGGCTGTCGTAAGAATCGGACATTTTGTTTCTTGTGTTTTGCCAAGAACATTTAAGAGCGTTATTCTTATAATCACAAAGACCACTGGAATAAGTAAATTAAGCTTGACAAAGTTTAATTTGTATCAAAAAAGCGATGTTAACATTCAAGAATCCCTCAAGTAACCTCCCCTCAAGATAAAACCATAAATTAAACTTTTTGGTATTCATTCAAAATTAATTAAAATAAAATTAATCATCCAATGCTTTACAAAGCTTTTGTTATTCAAGAAGGCCATGAAGTCATGAAGAAAGTAAAGGAAAAAACAAGCAAACAAATAAGTATGTTTTTTTACATTTTCTTGAAATTTATGAGGGGACAATTTAATTTCAATACACCGACAAATAATAAAGTTACAGCTGAAAGAGTGCCTTACAAAAGCACGTATGTACAAGTGTACTTTTGGGAAAATAACGGTTTGCACACTGGCAATTAGATTTTCTCGAAACCCTACTAACCAAATTTTAACTTCAACTACTAACCCTGACTACTACTGACAACTACTAAGGCTGGCAATACGGCCGAAGCCGTAATAATTAATTATAAATAAATAAATAAATACTAACCTCAATTTATAAATACTTGACAAGAGCTTTTATTTTTCAATTGTTCTATATTTGTTTTAAAGGTAAAATATTGAAACATTTTCAGTCAAAAATATTACTTATCAGATTTCTTCTTTTGCCATCTCTTTAATATGTACCCTTTCTCGTTAAAAATACTCCAAATCCAATGATTGATTAATGGAACCCTTTTCTAAACATCACCATAATAATTTTTTTTTTCGAGCAAGCGAGCTTTTTAATAAAACATTTTCAATTCCTATTCACTGTCTAGTAAAATGTCAATAATTTGGCATGATGATACAAATTATATTATTTTAGTTATTGTTTATATTTATGTGAACTTGAGAATGTTCCGTATGAAGTCTAACTGTTAATTTTGGGGGCTGATAGCCATATTACTCGTTGCAATTCATCAAGAAAATAATCATATCGGAAAGAAAGTAACTTTTACGGAATTATCAAAAAAATATTTAATGTTTTTATAAAATTGTAAATTGTAAAAAAAAAACTACCAAAAAATTAACATTAATTAATAATTTACCAACCAATACTAAGGTTTTGCTTTCTTCTTGACATACCAAATTACTAGGACATGGCTACTCGATATGGATCGCGGGAGTGATTTATAACACTTTCCTGGATTATCAATTCGTATTACTGGAAAATGATTGACCAAAGTTAAACGAATATCGAGGCATAAGATATGAGGCATCATGATCACAAATAAACTTCCGAAGAGAGGCAGCCCAGTCCTCACAACACGCAATGCAAAACTGTTTAAAAAGCGTCCCCAGTACCGGCAAAATCAAAGTCCTTTAATCCTTTTACCTGTTCAGCATTTTTACGCACGATTTCGCCGGTCCATACCAGTACGATCAACCGCTTGCGACTGCGTGGTTGATGAACCATTATAAACGAATTAACATTCGTGTGCTTACGTCGCCGGCGTAAATTACCAACATACATAAAACCGTAACGGCACGACACGTCTCGATCAGATGTCGATCGTACGTATTTGAAATTGATCGAACGGAAGAAAAAACGCTACCAAAAAGAATTTGGGTGATTCAAGGTTTCCGATAGTGATCGCTTCTTTTCGTTCTTTTCCATGTTCAGATACACTTTATGTGACGTATACAGTATCACGTGGTCTTTTGCAAACGCTACGTCACAAACTAAACAAATGGCACACTTACACACTTGTCAGTTTTATCAGTTGGAAAAGATCGAGTGCAAAAATTAGTGTACGAGAAAATGAAACCAAGCAGTGTTATTCTTATCGTAATAAGCAAAAAAATGGAAAAAAGCCTCAAACCGAAATCATCGAAAAGGAAGATTTGCTACTGGTTTTTTGATGACTTCCAAAATCAAAAGACTCCGACATCCAATAAAGCGACGAACGCCGCAAAATTACTTCAGGTTTGGTGATTGTTTTTTTTTCTTTCGTTTTCTGTGTTATTTGCATTTTTTCCCCCCAAAAACCTTTCAAACTGACTTTAAAGTCCAACGGTATTGATGATCAACCAAAAAAAGAAAAAGACTACAACTCCCGCCAGAACATAATCCGAAGAAGCCGATAAAACAAAAATGCAAAGCTGCGTATGAGCCAAGCGAAGCAAGCGAGATGGAAAACAGCGTGGAACATAAATCAGAGAAATATTAATTGATTCATCAACAAAACACTCGAGCAGGACGGTTTTATGGCCGCTTTTGCACCGTTTGCGGCATGGTTCAAACTCGCTCCCAGATTGGTGCGCTGCCGGCCAGTGCTGCCCGGTACCGAATCCGGTGAAGATTGCACATACCATGGCCAGCAGCAGGGCACAATTGCCCAGATGGAGAGAATTGAAGGATGGAGAATTGAAGGATGGAGAAGGAGAATTGAACATGGGACGAAACTGTTCGGCGGGTTCTTTTGATTTCGTTTTCCCACCGTGAAACCGTAGATGGGACCTGTAGACGGGATGGGGAATGGGGACGAGAAGCGTACCGAAAAAGGTTAAAGCGTTGTAAATTACACTTCGGGCGTGTTGCTGCGTGATGTCGAAGGGAAGGGTTCAGCTGTTGTATTCAGCAAGGAAACGGTGATCCCATTTGACAGCTTCATGTACGACAGGTTACCAAGGTTTGCCTAAGCCTAAATGCAAATGCAAATGGTGCAAAATGTAAGAATATAAATAATTTATGTATTTAACAAAACAATTTCAATCACTCTTTGCTATTGTTGCGCTGTATGCTTTAATTCTATTTTGCACAAGTTTTATTCCTCCCGTATCAATTCACCCTTGCAAAAGGTGACTGAGAGTCAATTCGACCCTGCAAAACGAATGACGAGCAACTCTCGATTTGACCTTGCCCGATGACCATCGGAACTGGCTGAACGGCTTCTGTGCTTTCGGTACCGTTTGTGGCGTGTACACCCTCTCGTGTGGCAACCGTGGCTCATTCGCGATCGGATTTAAAGCCCTGGCGGTACATCGGTCCCAGATTAGACCCTTTCGCGCAGACGCATTCACGGTACCGCAGCAGCAGTATTCCACAGCAGCACCAGAACGACCGTTGCAATAAAGCGATAAAAATTAAATGATATTTTCCAATAAAAAGAGATAAAAATAATAAAATATTGATATTGGTACCGGTGAAGTGGAATCGGCGATCGAGTGCTTCCTTTGCATCGTTCGTACGATTGGAAGTCCGACCTAGAGTTCTCCCGGGAACGTCAGATCTACCCCGAACATGTCAGAACCCCGGAGGCAGGAAGACCATATTCTCATTCCTCGAGAGACCTCATCAAACATTCGAACGTCGGGCAAACCGAGCTGTTGTGCCGCGGCTGCCATAAAAAGTAATATGGCAGGGGTATTCTTTTACACCGAGTCGTATCGTGAAGTGAGTCCATCGGAGATCGCTGTGTCTCGCTGGCCATCTCTGTCGCTTCTGTCCAGAGGCTGTGTCGAGTCCCCATGCGACGGAACGGTGGATGGTGATCTGAAATAATTAAGACATTTCCGATGGTTGTAAAGACACGCGGGGCCCGATAATCCATCCATCGGCCGCGCGCATGGAAATAGGGGCTTTGCCGAGCAGTCAGCATTCGCAAGAGGTCAAACGCGATCGCAAAATCGAACATCACCGATGATCGCTGGTGAAGCGAAACAACGAATGCGATCAAAAATTGATCAAGCTACACCACATATTCCTTGCGAAGAGGAAGAAGCTCATCCTCGAAAATCATCTTCCAAAAAGGTGAGAAGAATGGCAAAATGGTGAGGGATGTGGTGCGCGGTGGAGACGCACAACAACGCACCGGTTCCGAACTCCCGTCGTAAAAAATTAACTCGTAATTTGAATTGTATCACTTTCGAGTGTTGCTAAGTGGCAGGCTACATGTCATGATGTGTTAATTAGGTGTTTATACATTTCTGAGCCTGCGAGCGCACATTCGGACCGAATTTTCAATCCCGAGCGTACGATACACGCGGGAACGGTTTTTGGGGGGGTTTGGGGTAACGCAGAAGCGAGTAGAACGAATGGCTAGAAAACATACTTTCCAAGGAGTGAAAAATTGCCTTCAACGTTACTGGAATCGATGATAGAGCTGATAGGAAAATTGACATGATATAACCATAGCTGCTCCATGACGATGAATGATTATTGAGACACTTTAAATATTCGATTCAAATATTCGTACGAACAATATTCCTCCATTTCATATTGAAAAATTACATGCAATGTACCCAAAAAATTGAGTTTCATAGCTTATTATTAAGCTCATGATTGCATTTAAGTTTAAAGTTCCAAAATCCGCCATTTTTTTACTGATCTCAGTGCGTTATTGTAGTGCATATTAACCCTTGAGGAGTGTTTCTTCACAAATACAATATCATGTTTAAAAAAAGTTTTCTTTAAGAACGATAAGATCAGCAAAAGAAATGGTATGTTTTATTTCAATGTATCAGGGTTCTGGCTATCTGAATCCATAATAAAAATAAGTCTAGTGAATCAGTTATGGCAGCCATGGCCTAAAAGGTCCTTACACCAAATACAAGAATTTTCTTGTATTTTCTTGTTTTCTTTTCAAGAAAGCTCTAATTAGCTATAAACTATTGTAAACATTATACCCAGTATCGTCGTTTTTGCATTGTTATTTTTGTTGTAATACTCGTATTTCATTAAACTACATAGAACCTTATCAAACAAAAAAAAACTAAACTCCAATAAATTCGAAGGAATCTTCAAATGACGTGTGACTCCGCTAGAATTAATCGAAATTTTAGTTGAAGTGACCGAGGGGCGACCCGGTGGTGGATGTGATAAACGGCGCCGGTCCACACGGCAGGACCGGGTTAAAATCCCATCCGAACCGCTCCCTCGTAGCAAGGACTGACTATCCGGCTACGCGGTAAAAATAAGTCTAGTAAGCCAGAAATGGCCGGCGTGACCCTGTAAGGTCGTTGAAAGCCAAGAAGAAGCCGAAGTGATAGAAATGTCGTTTTAAAATGGTTTATAAAACTTCATTAAACAGGCATAATTTAAGAAATAGTAGTATGTAATTTTACTAGTATACTAGTAGTACTAGTAGTAGTATATAATAGAGTATGGCATAATATTTTTTCTCTTTTAACATTCAATTAAAAATTGAATCTCTTTTTATGAGAATAAGTCTTTATAAGATAACAACGGGAGCGTGCCGTTGGATAAACGTTGGATAATATGATAAACAGTGCCGGTTCCACACGACCGGACCGGGTGTCTAATCCCATCCGGATCGTCCCTCCACTTAACAAGGAGTAACTATTTGGCTACATGGTAAAAATAAGTCTAGTAAGCCAGAAATGACCGGAATATCCTTAGAGGTCGTTAAGCCAAGAAGAGACACCGACGGAAGTGCATTTCGGCCCCCATCCATAGAAAGGATCGATTAACGTAGAAAGCTAGTAATTCGAAATAATTCCTTATATTATGTGAATAAATTCAAAAACCAAAAATTTGTTGTTTTGGAGTGGAAATATTTTTAATACTCCCAAAAACTACAAACAGCTCGTCATCCGCGCACAAGTTTCACCATTAGTTTTCATTTCAATTTCGTTTCTTTGCTGATCTCAATCATTTGCATATGCATACAACTTTTGTTTCTCCGGAATGACACCCAAGAGGATGTGTCTTATTGTTGTTTGCTAATAACGGATTGTGTCATGTTTTTGCAGGCGGCTTCAAATCACCCACAGCCCATTCGCTGTTTGTCCATCGTACCACAGTTACTGGGTGGTCTCCAATCACACAACTTCACTCCCCCCACAGAACAAATCCAGGATCGTTTAGTACAAAAAAAAATTCTCACGCTCTCATTGGTACGTTAGAGGCACACGCACGCCTTTTGGGATGCTGCCGTATACCGAAGGATTAGTGTTTTAATGTTGATTTTAAAATTCAATAATTCAACTTACCCTGCCAGTTGTTACCGACACCCGCACTTCCCCAGCGATCCTTTCAAGTGGGGTGCGAAAGTTGCGTTAAGATCGTTGAGAACGGAAAGCGGGAACCCGGAGTGGTGGATGAGATTGGCTGAATTCTGTTAATCACCCGTGCACAGTGGTTCTGTTGTGTGAAGGCTTTTGTTGCAATTAGGAAAATTATCTCCTCTTTACGAACCGTTTGACACCCGCTAATCGGTCAGGCTGCGAAGAGTTTCCGGTCACAGGTACTGTAGAGCAGAAGTGACTGACCGTCGGTAGTTAAAAATTGCGTATCCGTTGAACGCACTGTATGGAGTTGCAATCGTGTGCGATTTGCACACTGAAATCGGTCGAATGATCGCACGAAATTTGAGCAAATTGAATATGCAAATATCACGACATTGGTATGAAAATTCGCAAAACTGTAAATTTATTAGCCGTTCGATTTACTAGCACATAATCGGGTTATAATAATCACATTTCTCACCATCTTAAGAAAACATTTTTACACCTCGTTAAGATCGCTGTTCTTATTGCACAGGTGTTGAAAGGGGGTGTTAAAGATCATTCACTTTTCAAAATAATCAAACACCACACTCGGACGCATCAATGTTAGAAGAAGTGATGAATGAAGGTTTAAGTATGCGAAAAAAAAACCACAACACATACACTGGACACACACGCACACACCGGTTCACAAATATGGACAATTTTAATAATAATCTTTGTAATAATGCTATGGATATACACTAATTAATTAGTATGGGTTTGTCAAATGTTTTATAAATAATCAACATCTTCCTACACGCTCGTGCCTTTCTTTCTCGCCTGTTGTCACACCGGGGTTTGACCGCTGTTTCGGTTGACACTTGACACACTGTACCCGGGGCGTGGGTCTTCTGCGGGAATCCTATTTGGCACACTTGACACATACAAACACACACACAAACACTTGTACGTGGGAGATCATAAACAATTCACCTTCGACATCGCGTTCAAATTTGTTTCACTGGAGGTCGAAAATTTGGTTTCTTCTCCAAAAAAAAACCCGACACGTCACTTGCAAAACGGAGCGAAAGATAGGTTCGTCACTTGATCGTGCACTGCAGTCACTCTGTCGAGGAAGCGTTCGTAACGTACGAATCGAAGAGGGAATTCAACTCACGCGTAACGCACTGCTACTACGATTTCCTCCTCGACGCGATGATGGCCGACAGCAGAGTGTGTAGGAAAAGTATGAAACTCTCAGCTCAAAGTCGCAGCTAGTGGTATTGAGTAAGTTTAAAAAAAAGTGGTTAAAAAACCTGTCTCAGGTGTTTTGGGCGCGAAGAAACCACTGGCTATCTCGCTCACGCTAAAACATCTCGATCTCGATCAGGTGTGCTGGTTGCGTTGGTAACCAGACGAACGATCACTTTTAGCTCCTCCCTTTTGTCGTTGGAAAACCCACAAAAAAAGGATCGATGGTGGATCGTAAACTATTATGGCCACTGGTACACACTGTTCCGGTGCAGTGTTTTGTTATGGCGTTTTTTACCTCTATTGTTTTACTGCACGAACCTTTCGCTGTACACTTGTAGCGGCTTTTATTGTACAGTTGGTTAGTAATTTCAAAAATCTAAATTTCAATCAGTGTAAATATTATCTTAACGTTGCTGGAACGTTTACGCGAAGTATGATGTTAGTTACCAAATGCCGTTCTGGTGCACTCATTACTAGAGAATTGAACAAGTTGAACGCGATTTCACCCTTAGTCAAACATTTTTGGTTCTTCTTCATGCTGATATTAGTGGTACGCTTCATATCCAACAGATGTGTTTGTTTGTTTGTTCGCGCATGATTTACATTTTCAATCAAACATGCTTCATACCGTTGCATGTCCATCGAACGAAAATATTTTCAGAAAAACATTAAGTTGAAAAAAANAAGTTTAAAAAAAAAGTGGTTAAAAAACCTGTCTCAGGTGTTTTGGGCGCGAAGAAACCACTGGCTATCTCGCTCACGCTAAAACATCTCGATCTCGATCAGGTGTGCTGGTTGCGTTGGTAACCAGACGAACGATCTCTTTTAGCTCCTCCCTTTTGTCGTTGGAAAACCCACAAAAAAAGGATCGATGGTGGATCGTAAACTATTATGGCCACTGGTACACACTGTTCCGGTGCAGTGTTGTGTTATGGCGTTTTTTACCCCTATTGTTTTACTGCACGAACCTTTCTTTGTACACTTGTAGCGGCTTTTATCGTACAGTTGGTTAGTAATTTCAAAAATCTAAATTTCAATCAGTGTAAATATTATCTTAACGTTGCTGGAACGTTTACGCGAGTATGATGTTAGTTACCAAATGCCGTTCTGGGTGCACTCATTACTACAGAATTGAACAAGTTGAACGCGATTTCACCCTTAGTCAAACATTTTTGCTTCTTCTTCATGCTGATATTAGTGGTACGCTTCATATCCAACAGATGTGTTTGTTTGTTTGTTCGCGCATGATTTACATTTTCAATCAAACATGCTTCATACCGTTGCATGTCCATCGAACGAAAATATTTTCAGAAGAAGTTTAAGTTGAAATTTTTTTAAAAAATAGCGATTTGACTAAACTACCAGGCTGTGAAATTCTGTGGAATATTTATGGAAAATATTTATTTAGATTAACAGATTTTGACATTTTAAATATTAACCAAAGAAATAGAAAATAACCTTTCATAAATGATAATTTATATTCAAATTTATTACAAAATATTGTTTCAAAATTTTTCTGTTTTCTTAGGATACTTACAAGCTCTCATTTTTATTGTTTTGTTTTTGTACGTTATCTTTTTTTTTCTTTCGTATTTTTGTATTGTTTTTTAATGTATTATTAATTGGTTCGTGGAAGAGATTTCCATTGCAACTTTAAAAAAAATTATTGTCAATTTTCAATTTATTTCCGCGGTAACTTTTAATTAATACTTGCGCTTATTAAATATACACATTAAAAAAGTAAATAGGATAAACGGGGACGGTGCCACACGACAGAACTGGGTATCAAATCCCATCCGGACCTTACTGACTATCCGACTAAGTGGTAAAAAAAAAGGTCTATTAACTCAGAAATGGCCGGCTCATAGGTCGTTAAGCCAAGAAGAGAGAGTATTTGTATCTAATTTCAAAGTATTTTCTACTATCATTAACTAAACATAAGCTTTACAAAAAAATCATCTAAAGTATCCCTAATATTCCTAATAATTTTCTGTAGAAGAAATGGTAACGTTTTCTACCTCAACTCTCTTCTAGATATTCTAGAGCTCAAAGTAAAAGCCCCATAGTGATCTTATTTAAACGTTCAATCGAACAAGTTTGTACAAACCCCAGCACTGTAGCATTCCCCAGAATTCGACGCCGTCACTTGGTGGTCGTGTCGTCGTATTGTCGTGATACCGTTTTTTTTAAATCTCACTAATTTTTCCAACAAACATTTGTCTCTGCTCTGACTCAGGTTGAACGTTTGCCCGCTGCCGCGGAGTTGGCAAAGACGGGGGCAAGATTGATGGAGCAGGTCGTCACCGAAAAAGTCAGACCAAAGAATCCAACTCTCCACCCTACACGTTGTCCACATTTGCTCAATGTCTAAGCTTTGAGATGAAGCTGAAAGGTTTTGGCGTGACTTGAAATTAATTCAAGCGAACCAACCCCACAGCCGCCATCGAATAGGGTGGCCGGGAAGGTTCCATCCAAAGTCGCCGTCAATGTCGCGCAACGATTCCATTTTGTTGCCGTCGTCGTCGTCGTCGTCTTCGTCGTCTTTCAATTGTTTGCGTTATGCTGAGCATGAGCAAACACACCATCTGTATGATCGGATCGTCACAATCACACACACAGACACACATACACGTACGCACAAACAACTGACCGACCGAACGACGTCAGCGTCGAGGAGAAGTGGAATTTGCTTTTTCCACCAGCTAGCAGCATCCGCTACGGATGGCTACTCCGGTTTTGCCACGAACTGCTCGGTACGCATATATTGCCTATTTACCAAGTGCATTGTTTGGAGAGGTTTGTTTTTCTGTATTTTTTGTTGTTGTGTGCCGTTGTTCCTGTTGCTGGGATCGATTTTATAGCCCTGATCCTCGCACCGGCAAGCCAATACGAAGAAAAGGCTTATTTACCCTTCCGTCTTTCCAGAGTGCCCCAGTTTGAACAAAGATCAACAGGACAGGGATGAGCGTAATGCATATCTTTACATTCGACGAGAAAATAGTAAAGTACACCGTCGTAGGATAACATTTGTGTCGATTAAGGTCGGGAGAAAAGAGGAAAAAGAAACCGGAACGAAAGAATATCAGAAGATGCATACACCAGGACCTGGACAGGCCTTTTAACAAGACCTCTTTTAACGTTTATGTCTGTTTAAAGAACGATTAAAAAGGAACAAATAGTGACGATGGATGGTAGTAGACAATTGTTTTCTATTGGGATTAAGCTTACCCAGATTGGCTTTCTTGCAACATTCATTTTCATTTTCAAGCGTACTTCTCATTAAAAATACTCCTCACGGAAAGACACGTTACTATTGCATCAACGTACGTAAGTTACAAATGGTTTATGCAATTCGAGAGAATAGGGGCTTAAACTTAATTAAAAAATCCTTGAAGAGCGCATGGGAGTCTAAGCAAAGCGATGATGATGAAATATGATTTTAGTCCTTCATCAGCTCAACTCCGTCTAGTTCATTGAAATGTTATTGAAATCTTCCTAAATAGTTAACAGCTTTCATCACCTTGAGATAGATTAGAGTTTACGATATTGTTAATCCTAATTCTTCTTTTAAAATGAGATTGACAAAAAAATAATCCAGAAATTTAAAAGAACACATCCTTCTACACATAACAACCATTCTACTCGTGCTCTTCACTTTCATCCTTTTTCTTAGTCTTTTCGAGATGTACTACATATGGCTTAAATCACACGTCTCTTGTATGTGTTCGAAGTTTCAATAGCCTGTAGCACCTCTTTAATTACAACTACTACCTGGACTCCCTCCGTTTCCGCTCGTTACAGCTATCTGATCCTTTTAATTTCATTTTCTTTCATTTGTTTTATTTATCTTTCATTTATTTCTCTAATTTTAGTGTATAAGTTTAGTTTTTAATTTTGGTTTTAATTTGTTTAACTTAAGTTTGGGCTGAAATTTTAAATAAATAAATACAAATAAAACATGCTTTTATTCCAATGAGAAAAAAATTGGTTAATGCTTTTGTAAGCCTAAATGCCACTGTTGATCAGTACTACAATACTTTAATTTCTTTGTTAAATCAGAGTATAACCTTTACTTGCCTCGTCACATTTCTTGCTGCACCTCAGAGAAAACATGTTTCTTAATGTTTCCTGGGAGGATATACAATAATGCTGATTTAAAAACAACATCAACCAGTTCCCTTGGTTTTTTTATCTTTCCTCAGCAATGACCGTAGGCCGTTCACTTGCTTGCAACGATAAGAAAAACAACCGAAATTTTTAAAAAACACATTTTTGCCAAAGTGTTTTTTTGCACTTGGTTCATCAAACCCTTAGAACGAAACATAGCTTGTAAAGGTAAAGAAGGCGATAAAACGGACTAAGCAGACGGAAGCAGACATGAAAGATCAAACTGAAACATAAGAAGACAGAAAAATGTTGACCATCGCCGGTAGTCGGCACCAAGATCTGACGAATGGCCGATACGATGATGTCCATATGAAACACTCTTCTCAACACCGACGACGACGACGACTACGATGAATCCGTTCCGTTTAGGTCCGTACCATAAAACAACACAAAAACACCGGAGATGCGTGCAATAAAATTATTAAATCATATAAACTTACTGCTGCATGTTGCCCCTGTTTCGGCTTCTCTGTGGGCTTCCTTCAATTCCTGTCTTGTGACCCGGTCGCAAGTGCTTTTCGGCGGACTGGGACTTTTGTTGCTCCTATCGTGAGTGCGTGCACTTTTCCAGCGGCACGGTATGTTTGCACCCGACAAGGTTCTGTTTTGTCTCGGTTTCGAAACCGGCGCGGCATATCGTCGTGCTTGCGGGATATGCGTCCACGGGAGAATGGATTGGTGGGCGGCCCAGTACCGGTAGCACCGGCTCGATGTCTGTCGGCGGTTTGTTCTTTGATCTTTTATCTTAAGCATCACCGACTAATTAACCAAAAAACTTCACTGATCATTACTTCGATCTCGTGGACCACCGTTGGTTCATAGGTGGCCGATCGGTAAAACGCTGGAGAATCTCGGGGACTTGGACGAGGAGTTCCATCGATTGCACTTCGTTCGTTCGTACCTGTTTTGGTGGTCAACTCCACTATTGAGCATTAAAAAGTATGGAAATAACACCGTGAAAAATGGGAAAGATTGACCTTGGATATGATTCGAAATGGAGAGAAAGAACACTGAACGGTCAGCGTTCGCGTTGGCTATTATCCATTGAATATATTTATTTACATTCCATACACACAATTCCTACGATCTAAATAACTTCCGGCGTGGTTCCGTGCAGATGCCGCAACGATTTCACTGCGGACAGCTTCGATTCAGCGTAGGACGATATTTTAATGCAACCGCGAATATTCAGCACACGCAGTACGCGGCAGTTCTCCACTATATACTTGATGGCCTTATCCGTTATCAACGTGCAGTTCTGGAGCTTTAGCGTGGTAAGACGGGGCTCACACTTTGTGATGATCTCGATACAGCGATCCGTGATCGTGCGACACTCACTTAAATCGACCACCTCGAGCGAAGGACATCCGAGCACGAGTCGTTCGATGCCTCGTACGCTGATCTGCAATAGTCGGGCAAGACTGAGCTCTTTCAGCTCCTTGAAGTTGAAACAGCGCTCGAAGGAGTAGTCAGTGATTTTGTAGCACCCGGATAGCTTTAACGATCGTAAACCGACCAGGTCGGCTATCGAAAAGCATAGCTCGATGTCCCAAATGGCGAACGCTTTCTCTTCTAGGTTAATACCCGTAATGCCGGCATCTGACACCTGCGTAGAGAATGGGAAACATTGATAAAATATTAATCATTGGAAGTGAAATGGCATGAACCATATAATTTGATTGAAAGTCCTTTCGGATTCAAGTAAAATTGTATTAAATTGATTCTGTAGTAAAAGCTGGATGAGATTGAGGAATTGTTGTATTTTTTTTCCACATGAAAATCTTTCGGTATAGAATTTATGTCAGTATTTGATGAGCTAAATAACAACTTTAAAATCTTGCATCTTGGTGCTAATAAAATATGCATTCAGACTCAAGTTTGCTTTCAATCCTAGGGATCTTGACTTTGAACTCTTTTTTAAGAGTCAAAATAAGGGTAGTGTAAACGATTTTTAAATAATTTGAAATCAATTTCAGATAAAACAAAAATCTTAAGCGGGGCGGTCCGGAGGTGTATGTAATAAACGGCGTCGGCCCACACGGAAGGACTGGGGTTCAAATCACATCCGGCCGTCTCCCTGTAGCATGGACTGACTATGCTGCTACGTGGTAAAATAAGTCTTGATAAGAAGAATAAGAAAAGTTTTAAGTAGACACTATAATGTTATGTTATGGAAATCCTTAAAAACCCAATACTTTTTTTTATTCAGGTAGAACGGCCTGGAAAAACCCAATACTTATTGTTTCATATAATATTTTTGAAATAATAATATTTTTGATACACAAACAAACGAATGTTATTGTCGTGTCTTACACTATAACAACATCAACAGCGAAAGAAAGCTCATCGTCATCGTCGTACTTACCTTCGCACAGCAGTCTAAATTTAGCTCCTGCAGCTTCGTCATGTGGTAAAAGATATACTGTATTGATAGATCGTTGATACTGTTCGAGCATCCGCCCAGATCAAGCACCGCCAGGTCACAGAACTCGAACGATACCTTCGTGAGTGCCGCATCGCTCATGTTGGTCAGCAGCCCGAGATACAGCTTGCGCACGTTTCTGCGATTGTGTGTGAACAGACCGCCCACGAGCCCAGCATCGGTAATACGCTCACAGTTTGTCAGATCGATGTGACGCAGCCGGACGAGACTTTTGATCGCCGTGATACCATAGTCCGTGATCATCCAGCAACGGTTGAGGATGAGCGTTTCGAGCTGGGGAATCGAGCGCGAGATCTGTATCAGCGCGGAATCATTCAACGCAAGCGACTTGGAAAGATCGAGGTGCGTGAGGGCAGTTTGCGAACGTAGCAGATCCATGATACCCGGTTCATTGGTAGGAATTTTCTCACAAACCATCAGTCCAAGACTACGGAGGGAAAGATCAGGAATGTCGGCCAGTCCGCGCAGAAACACATTGTCGATCGGTGTACCGCAGAGGAAGAGATGTCGCAATCGGTTCCGGGTGGTCCGTACAAACTCGAGAATGTGGTTAAGCATTAGTACACGCTGCCTTGCTTCAATGCTGCTGAAACACTCGGACACATCGATCGAATCGAGGTTAGGTGCGAGCTGGACCAGATAATCGAAATGATGCTCCAGGAAGCGATTGTTCCGGGCGAGACTAATGTGCCTTAGCTCCGGCATCACCAGATTCCAAGTAACAGTAGTATTCTCGATCAGCTTCCAGGTTTTGAAGAGATCGGGACAATTGAAGATATTGAGACGACGCAACCGTGGCATGTACTTCAAGATCGATGCCAGCTTGTGCTTCCAGATAACACACTTGTCAAACGTGAGCTCCTCAATACCATCTCCAAACTCGCTCCAGAACTCGCTCTTGTTTCCAAACACCACTTTGGTTATGCATACGTCCGTAAAGTAGCGGAAGGACGTCATCAACCCCTTCAATGGATGTCCATTATCTACGAACTCGATGTCATGGATATGTAGACGTACGGCACGTTGAAATTTGATGTAGCGAAACGCATCATACCAGGACCGGCAAACAAGTGCTGCCGCACTTCGATCGCTTGGATTCAGGTACTGGAATAGATGAATTAGTAGCTGTGGAATAGGACAATAAAACATTAGCTTATAAGACCATGAAGGTACACCCAATCAAATTACAAACCTCAGGCGGTAATGCTTCAAAGTTTGGTTCGAAGAAATACACGAAACTATCCTCATAGTGCACGTACAGCGTTCGTTCAATTCGTTCCACCAGACGTGCCAATGCCATTTTGGGTTGATGTATTACACTCTAGAGACACAAACAAAAACAACCAACAACGTCTCGTGATCTCGTCTTCTACTAGTTTTTGGCACAAAACAAAACCAAGCAATGATGCCAAGCGCCAATGCTTCACCTTTCAGAACACGATAAAAACTTTCAACCAACCTTCACAGTGAACGTGAATCGACTAAAACTGAGAGTGTCCCGAAAAGTTCGACACTTGCTTGCCACTTCCTTAGATCGCTTTAGAACGAAGTTCGGTGAAAAAATCGATTCGGGTGCGCGATCCGTACCGTGGCCGACGTTCTACGATGATAATGGGGGAAATGCAACTATTCGAGTTCTTGCACCATGACATAATGATGAAGATGCTTACCGGTGTTGAATGACATTCAGGTGAAAATTGTTCAGAATTCGTTATCCCTTGCCAAGTGAACCAATTGCGCATGTGAAAGCGTTCTATTACGTGTCGCCCGGGTAGATGTTTACTTGATGTATTCTTGCAAGGACGCAGTAAATCAGCTGATTGTAGAAGGTACAAGAAGGGAACATTGATTGTTAAAATTTTAGGAGATAAGATTATAATACTGTCTTGTGAACCAAAAATACTCTGATGATATTACTTTCTTGTTCGGTTAGATACTTTTTGTAAGACTCGCAAACAATATTGTTCACAGACAAATATGTTTGTAATGAATAACACAACATCAAGCAAAGAATAAAATTACTTTCAATAATTCACAGAACTAATTTTCATATCAATCAAATGTTTCACTATTTAAAAGATTTACCTTCGTTTTATTATCCATAACTTAATACTTATTTAATAAAATAAAACGCTTAAAAATAACCTTTCTATGATTTGTAAACCTGCCGCATGGTAGGTATTTTCGCTAAGCGTTCCGCAATGTCCGGCGGCAGCTTGAAACATCCCCTCACGTACAGATACTAGAACATGAGAATGAAGGAAAACAATAATTAAACTTTCACTCGCACAACAGCTTTATGGAGTTGCTATTTACTTACCTTTAGGTTTTTGCAAAACGTCACTAAGTACTCCAGACTGATCTCCGTCAGCAGTGGACAGTTGGCTAACTTTAGTGTACTGATGCGTTTCAGCTGAATAGCGATCACCTTCACACAGTTATCGTTGATGTTGGGACACTCGCTAAGGTCTAGATACTCGAGTGCCGGGCATGTTGATACCAATCGTTCAACTCCCGCCTCGGAAATCTGAAGCAAAAAAAAAACAAATCAATCGCGTTAGATCTACCTTAGCAAGTTTGTTCTTATGTTCTAACTCACCTGGTGACAGCGTGATAAGCTAAGTTCCTTCAGCTCGGTAAATCGGAATCCATAACGTAGCGCAAAATCTGTCATGCGATAGCAACCGGATACCTTCAGTACGCGCAGCTTCTTTAAACGATCGATCGCGAACGTTTCCTCCACGTCCCAGATAGAGAACGTTTTCTCGGGCAGATCGATCCCGGTAAAACCGGCATCTGTTAGCTTTAGTTGAGCGAAGGTAACGCAGGAAGGGAGAGATGAGAAGAGAAAGAGGAAGAAAACACGTTTAGAAACGTCACGTTTCGTTCGGAAACCCGTCGCCTCCATTCCCCCCGCAACGGGGTGTCACTGTTTGAGGTGTTAATTACATGAGCAACACGTTTAGTAAGTTAGTAAGTACCTTCGTGCTACGCTCAATGTTTAAATGCTCCAGATTAACAAGATTGCAGAAGATGTACTGCGCTGACCAGTCGGTCATGCAGGTCGACGAGCCGCCGATGTTCAGCACGGTGAGGTTGGGAAAGTTGGCACCAATCTTCACCACACACTCCTCGTCCAGTGTGTCCAGCAGCTCCAGATGGAGCTCCTTCAAGATCGCCCTATTACTGAACGCGGCCCCATCCATGATGCCATGTTTCGACATTCGAATGCAGTTGGAGAGGTTCAGTGATTCCAGGTGCTGCAGGCGGAAGATTTGTTTGATACCGTAGTCCGAGATGCCCCAGCAACCGGTCATGATAAGCACCCGTAAGCCAGTTATGTGTCGTACGATCTGCTCCAGACAGAAGTCCGTTATCCCGGTCGAGCCTGTTACGTCCAGGAAGCGAAGATTCATCTGCCTTCGGAATAGATCGATGATGGCCGGTTCTCGTGTAGGCATCTTCTCGAGATAGGTAAGGCTTAGCTCGTCCAGCAGCAAACCCGTAGCATCTGCTAGTCCTCGCAGAAAGATATCATCCACCGGGATGCCACTTACATTAACCGATCGTAACACGTACTGTCTGCGCACGATGAACTTCTGGATGCAGCTAAGCAGGAACATTTTGCGACCGGTTTCCACCTACCGGAAGCAGTTCGAAAAGTCAACCCGTGTCAGATTCGGCATCATCTCCACCATCGATTCGAACTGTAGCTGGCTGAAGTTGTTCTTGGCTAGCGAGAGTGTCTCCACGCACGGGAAATCGATCGTGTACAGACCATTGTCGAAGAATTTCCATGTGCGGAACAGATCGTCTCTAAGTAGATCGCACTCCACAAAGCGTGCCACGCGTAGATTAGGCATATGTTTGAACAGCGAGATCACACGCTCCCTCCAAATCATACACTTCTCGAATGTGATCTCGTGCACAAACTGTCCATAGTTTAGCCAAAACTTGCTTTGCACGTTCAGCTTCACCCGAGACAGCTTGATCAGTGGGTACTTTCGATCGGCAAGGATGAGATTCATGACCGGTGGTTTGAAGTCGTCGAAATCTACACCGACCAGATGCAGAACCATCTGTTCAGCGAAGCGGCAGTACTTGGACGCTTCGTACCAACGGCTGCAAACGAAACATGCCGATCGACGATCACTTGGGGAGAGATACTTAAATATCTGTACGACCAGCTAGAAAGGTGAGGACGAAAAATTAACCTTTGCTTTTACCCCATTCCTGTGGAGAAAAGCTCCAAAAACACGCGGCTTCAACTTACTTCAACCGGGAGCAGTTCGAACTGGGGCCGAAATATTGGCAACGGTTTTCTGTGGTAGCGCATCCTTGATCACGCTCCGTTTGGCGGGTACTGAACTGTGCAGTGCGATCATCGATTAAATAACTTCTTGCCAAGCTTCGGTCGGCTCGGATCGAACAAGGAAACCAATTGCCGTCATGGGCCGATGCCGTACGATTGAGCGCTCAAAATAAAAAAAGAAATCTAATCGAGAAAGCACTAACCCGAAAGTGATCGAGCAAATGAATTGATGGCATATTTGAAATTGCCATTTGCGTGTTGAGCCGGTGCCGGCAGTGGCGGCTGGGGCACAGAATGCATGCGATCTTTGTTTTCGTTGCTTAACGGCGCCTATTTTGAGGATTCACCTTGGCAGTGACAGTGCGGATGAAATGCCGTAATACGGTTTGCTTTCCCTTTTCAAGCGATTTCGTCGCGGTAAAGTGTTTTAATAGCGTTGCATTACCAACAAGGAATTAAAGCACACAAACACATAGCAGAAAAAAAGAATTTGTTTCACTCGCTTACCTTGGTACAGCACTGGAGGTTTAAGTTGCGGAGTTCCTGCGAGTAACAGCACAGATACTGCAGCGAAGTGTCCGTAATGGTCGCATTGCTATCCAGATCGAGCACTTGAATGTTTTTGAACATCAGCACAAGATAGTACATGGTGTAGTCACTGAGCGTGGACAACAGTGAAAAGTATGCCTCATCCACGGGGCGCGCTCGCTTCCCAATAATGCCCACACGCATGCCATAGTCGGAGATACGCTCGCAGCTCGATACGTCCAGCACTCGCAGATGCTTCAGGGTGTGCAAATCCTGTACACCTTCGTCCGAAAGTAACCAGCAGCGGCGCAGCTTCAACACTTCCAACATTGGACAGCTTTCCACGATCAGCTGCAAGCACACATCGTTCACACCGATCGACGATGTCAGATCGAGATGGGTGAGACGTGTCTGTACGCTGAAGAACTTCAAAATTCCCGGATCCTTCAACGGTATGCGGTCGGTGTACGTGACGGTAAAGTGCGTAAGGAACAGACCATTCATCTCCGCCAGCAGATGCCACGCGACATCATCGAAGCAGGGAATGTCACTAATGTTAAGTGCCTTCATAAAGTTGCGGTTTTTGCTCACCAGACGCATAACGCGCGATATCATGGTCATGCGGCGCGATAGGTACAGATTGATGAAGCAGTTCGACACATCGATTGATTCCAGTGCCGGAGCGGCTTCGATAAACCGTTCAAAATGATACTCATTGTAGTAATCACACGCAGCCAGCGAAAGATGTTTAAGATGTGGCAGAGTAAAGGGAAACATCGGTTCATCGGTGCTGTAGTCAAGCGTCCAGTGTTTAAACAACTCATCGCACTGCATCAGCTCAAGCCGTTCGAGCATGGGTAGATTCTTCATGATCGTGATGAATTTCTTCTTCCGTATCAGACAACAGCGCAGCGTTAGTTCGCGTATGTACATTCCATTATTTAACCAAAAGTCACTGTGCTTGGTAAACTCCACGAATGTAAACGTGAGATACGGATAGGTTCTCATCGGGTTTGAGAAATATTTAATCGGCCCATCCTCATCGTTAAACTCGATCCGATCGAAGTTAAAGTACATCTGACGCTGAAACGGTTCGTAGTAGTGTGCGGCCTCGAACCATCGACGACAGCTTTCGCTCGCCGCCAACCGATCGCTAGCGTTGAGCTGTTTAAAGATTTTCAGGATCAGCTCCATTGGCAACAGATCGTACCGTGCAGTAAACCGTCCATCACAGCAGAACGGTTCCATCCAATCACTGTACTGTACCGGCAATCGTACATTCTCTTCCACCGTTGGTTTCCACTGCACGCTTGGGAAGAGCGCAAAAACGCTGTCTCTCTTACGCTTTTCCTCCTCAATTTCCACCTTTGGATCGGTTTTCTTTTTCGAAGACCCGGACGATGAAGTGGTCGATTTTGTGCCGCTACCAGTGCTGGATTTACGATTACTACTGGACGGCTTTCCATTGCTTGTTCCGAGACCATTCGCCACCGCCACACTGGTTGTCGGTTGATCGAGCGATTTTGATCGAGACAGAATTATATCGCGCTTTTCTTTCGCAGGCGTTTTTCCCGCGGGCAAGAACACACTCACGGGACACACGAAATCCATCGCGTCTTGATGCATGCACGGATGAGCTGATATCGATGTACTGAACAGAACTGAATTGCCCAACGCTCCGGCAGCGGTTGAGTATTATTTAAGATCCTTTTTCTCCGCTTTCCGATCTGATCGATCCGAATGGTTACGATCGGACGGTATGCGGTTATGCAATCGATTTTGCGCCGCTATCGAGCTTGCTATCGTGATAATATGCCGAAAGGAAAGGAAAAGTGTTTACGAACGTTGATGAATCGGGCCGAAACCGATGGGAATGTAGCGCGATTACCGAAAGGCATTGAAGGGTTGGTTGAATGGCCGTATACGGGATTGCATACTTTCGGGAAAATAATGTGCAATGCTTTTGTGGTTTATAGATTTCTTTTGGTGATGAAAATCTAATTATTTAAGCACGAAGAATACTTACGGAAGTAGATTTATTCCTCTAAACGTTTTATTTAAATTTCATAAATAAAACAAAATAAAAATTTCATAAATTTTTCATTTTTGTTAATACTCTATCCTGCAATTTCTTCATTTCAAATTGAACCTTCTATCCACGTTGTTCACTTGAATCTTTCAATGTAGTTTTATTTGCGTGGCGAGTGTAATTCGCTATATGATGTCAAGATAAAGGTCTACAACATTTAAGACAGTTAGGACATAAGTTCTTTCGGGACTTCTTTTCAATTTAACTTGACCCAAAGTTGAAAAGGAGATACAAATCAATGGTGTCTGATGAATGAGAATAAAAGTCCTCTTCGGAATGAAGTTGAAGAGAAGTAAGATGAGTTGCTCATCAGGCTCAAGCACACCATAAAGCCGTTTCCTTGGGAATATATAGTTGAATGTGATATAGAATTGATGAAGATATGGAGTCAAGATGAAGTGTAGTCAAGATGAAAGGTAGTGCATATATACTGTGCTTTATTTTTTACTTGAAACACATTTCTTTTGAGCTTTCTCGATATAAATTCTATTGACCTAATCTCCAGATAAATTGAGCAGTTGAGATTGAGGTGATTACTTTCCGGGATGTTCATATGCCTCATTCCGATATGCCTGCAAATAAGAATAATGGAACAGCACTTTATATACTGCAGTACACGCGCAACACAAAATAAAGTACACTAAACACTAGACCTTTGCACATATTTGGACATCGACGACAGATACATACAATCCACAAGGACAACACTCGATCAACACTTGGGTATATTACGTAGTGTGGCAATTTTCCTCAACCGTTCAGGTGCATCTTTCGGTATTTTGTTGCAACTGCGTATGTACAGATAACGGAGCACCTTCGCATACTGTACAAGCGCATCCACACTGGCTATCGTTATTAGTGGCAATCGGACCAGCTTCAACGATCGTAGCCTCAACAGGTTTTTCGCAAGCGCTTCTACACAGCGGTCATTGACGTGAAAGCAGTCACTTAAATCGATTTGCTCCAGGGCTGGACAGTTGAGTGACATTGCTTCGATGCCTGCTTCAGATATCTACAAAAGACAAGAATTTTCATTAATGCTAGACATGGGAGATGGCACACTCCGTACCTGTACACAGTGAGCAAGGTTGAGCTCACGCAACTCTCGGAATCGGAATGAATGTATCAGCGTGAAGTCGGTTACTTTGAAGCATCCGGACAGCTGAAGCTCCTGCAGGCTACGCAGTTCGCTGATGGAGAACGTTAACTGTGTGTCCCACATTTCAATCACCGCCACTGGAAGGTTCTCCCCAGTTAGGCCTGCATCCGATATCTAGTTTTGTTTTTAACAGACATCGTAAAGTCTCTTCTTGTGATGCATACTGGAAGGAAATGATGGGAACTAACCTTAACGCATCCGTTTAGCCGCAGAACTCGTAGACACCTTAGATAGCAAAAGAGAAACTGTACCGATGTGTCGTTCATGCAATCCGAACCGCAGAAGTCAATCACGGTAAGATTAAGCAGCGTGAGGCAAATCTTCAGGATGACGCTATCCGTCAACCCGGGCAGCATACTCAGGTACAGTTGGCTCATACAATCGCGCCGTCGATCTACGATTGCCTTCATGAACCCTCGATCACTGATCTTGTCACAATCGGACAGATCGAGCACCTGCAACCGATCCAACTGGTAGATCGATTCGACACCAAAATCTGTCAGTAGCCAGCATCCGTTCAGCTTGAGCGTCTTCAGCAACCGTAGTGAGGTGGAAATTTCGATTAGAGCAAAATCGGTGAGATTCAAAAACGAGGACAGATCCAGATGAACGATGGCCGACTGGCAGCGCAGTATATCAATAATCCCCGGATCCTTAATCGGTGCCCGTTCGAAAAACGATAAGCTCATCTGACTTAGCGACATGTTGTCGATCTCCGCAAACTGCTTCAGAAATAGATCATCATACATGGTGTAGCTGAAGTCGACCGCTTGCAGCTTCTTTTTGCGCATCTTCATGATCGCCAGTATGGTGGTAAGTATTTTCACCCGCGTCGGTGCATCAATCTGCTTGAGACATTTGGAAATTTCCAGCGCACTAATGTTGGGTCCCATCGCGATAAGATAGTAAAGATGATCCACCGTGAATGCGTTGCTCTTACGCAGTGCCAGCTTGCGCAAAGAACGACACACTGGCTCGATCCGTTTCAACTCGACCGGTGTCCACGTTTTGAAGAACTCGTCCGCTTCTTCCAGTGCGAGACACTCAAGAAAGGGCAACCGTTTCAGTATCATCGTGAGCTTCGATTTCGTAAGCGTGATGCAGTTGCAGAACGTGATCTCGCGGATGTACTCTCCGAATACATCCCAGAACTCACTGTACCCGTTGAACTGGACCCGTGTAAGCTTGATGTTGGAAAAGTGACGAAAGCTGCGAAGAAACAGAGCGATCGGATGGGTACCATCGCAGATGCTCACTTCCTCAAAGTGAAAGCACACCTCATCGAGAAACTCCCGGTAGCCCATTGCATCGAACCAACGCTTACAAGTGAGAGCCGCCGAGTCCCGATCAACCGAATTGAGAAAGCGAAATATGTTCAACAAAATCTGCAATGAGGAAGAATTGCAATTTGTACGTAAGACGGTGGTTAGACGAACGCTCACATGCTCTTACCTCCATTGGAAGATTGTCAAATCCGGTACGGACACGAGGTCCCTTCAAGTTGATGTAGAAGACATCATCATGAAAGGGAAACTCTCGATCATCGACTTCTTCGATCGGTTCCTCTACGACAATCTCTTCCTCTTCGCTTTCCTCCTCCTCCTCGTCGTAGTCGTCGAATTCCTCACCGTGCCCGAACCCATAGTAGTGCAGGTTAAACCAACTCTCTATAGACATCTCCATCCTTTCACACAAAAACAGGAAATTGTTCTTACGAGATCGCGATCGAGTGCAAAACAGCGAACAGCTTGTTCGGATGAAAGTCAAAAACGTTCTGCCAATCATTTCCGCGTACAGTCGCTGTTGGAACAAACGATTGATCGTGGGCTATTATTATAAACACACGATCACATCTCGAGATCCCGATCGTGAGGGCTTTTACATGTCCGAGACATTGGCATTGCAGCTGACCAAGGAGCAAGAGCGCATGCGCGAAAGCACCGCATCTGATCCGCACTTTGCGTAAGGATCGAATTTGTTTACAAACAACACAACTACCCGTGTCCCGTGGTCAGTGCATTGTATCATCTGCGTCCGTTTGCGGAATGTAGTGACGAATTTCGTAACATGCTTCACGATGCGCTTACTAATGCAACATTCATTGTTTTGGGGGTTTAAAATAGGATGCACTTGATCTTGTGCTTTTATTATTGTTGTTGTGCTTAACAGTAAAACAGTATGTTCTTACGCTCTAGACTCGCCCAACTCCCTACCACTCAACATAGACCGCTTTCAGCGATGGAAGGTGCGCGAGACGCTCGCGAGGTTTTTTCAGCCGGCGACAACCGCTTACGTGAAGAAACTGTAGGAAAACTTCAAGCGCATGAGGAAATGTTGCCAGAGGGGCTGCCAGAGCAGCCATACACGGAAACGGACGAAACGGCGCACTAGTACGCTACACTACGGGAACGAAGCTTACCTTCAAGTAGCTACAGTTTCGTCCGATTATCTCCAGGCAGGCGTTCGTTAGCAGGGGACACTTGTTGACCTTCAGGGTACGTAGTCGCTTCAGGTTCGACGTTAGCATCTCGATGCAGTTATCATTCACTAGGGGACATTCACTGATGTCGATGAATTCCAGTGCCTTTGCATTTTGGCTCAGAACTTCGATGCCAATTTCTGATATCTGCAAGTTACAAAGGAAATAGTTACAACCTTTAACATTCTCAACATTTTACCCTACAAAGGACAAAACAGAAACAAAACACTCTTCTCAACCTGATAACAGCGTGCCATATGGAGTTCCTTCAGTTCGGCCAACTTGAAAGCGTTCTGTAGCGAGAGATCCGATATACGATAGCACCCAATCAAGTTCAGGACGCGCAGTTTGAACAGACGATCGAGCGGGAAGGTTTCTTCGTGATCCCAGGTGATCATCGGTTTGACGGGCAGGTCAATCCCGGTCAGGCCGGAATCGGTAAGCTTCGTGCAACAGTACAGATGGAGCTGTTTCAGTGATACCAGATAGTAGTTGACGTACTGCATGGTGGCATCCGTTGCCGCGTTGGGACTGTTGCTTAAATCGAGTACTTGAAGCATCTCATAGTTTAGTGTCACCTGAATCAACGAGTAGTCGCTCAGGGTGGGTAGCTCACAGAGGTATAGTTCCTTGAGATTTTTCACCTTCCGTCCTATTACTCCACGGTACATGGCACGATCGGAGATGCGGTAGCAGTTCGAGAGATCCAGCACCTCCAGATGCTCCAGATTAACAATGTTCATAATACCATCATCCGTCACCAGAATGCACCGTCGGAGTTTGAGTGTTTTGAGCTTCGGCAGGCAGGTCGTGATCAGCTCCATCACCTCATCGGTAATACCGAGCGAAGAAGTTAGATCCAGATGCACCAGATTGGTTTGCCGCACAAGGAAGCTAATAAATCCGGGCGCTTTTATCGGATGCCGGCCGACCTTCCATTCGAGGTCGTGTGTGATGTTTAGATCCGGCTGTCGGCGCAGCAGATCGATGATAGCAGCCGGTATCTTATCACAGAACGTCATGCTGAACGTTTCCAGACTCAACCCATCGATCATGGAAAGTGTGCTGAGACAGATGTCATCGATCGCTAGCGTCCCGTTGAACTTGAGCGTCTGCAGCTGGAACTGGTGCATGTTGATGAAGCGCATTATGTGTTCCACCATCGCAACTCGCCGATGGGAAGCGATCATCTTGAAACAGTTCGAAAGGTCCAAATGCGCAATATTCGGAGCGAGTGTCATCAGCTTGTTAAAGTGCAGCTCGTCCAAGAAGTCATTGTTCGTCAGCGACACATCTAGCAGGTCCGGCAGAACAAAGTGAGATTCGCAGCAGCTGTTGCGCTTCTCGAAATACCACGATCGAAACAGTTCGTCGCACTGCTCTATTTTGAGCTGGCGCAGATTTGGCACGTTCTCCAAGATGTAGAGCAGCTCCGTATCCTTGATCAGACAGTTCTTTATCGTTAGCTCAATCACATGATCTCCAAACATTGGCCAGAACTGGCTGTTGCCGTAGAAGGTACAGGATTTGATGACGATCCTAGGAAAAATGCGAAACGCGCCGAGAAAGTTCTTGATCGGCGGCTCGTAGTCGGTGAAGTTGACGTTGGTAAATTTGTAGATGATACGCTCACTAAATGGAAGATAATAGTGTGCCGCTTCCATCCATCGGTGACACGTTTGACCACAGGCTAGCCGATCATCGACGGAGATCTGTTTCATTACTTTTAATAGTAGCTGAAGTTAGAGAGCATCACGTGGTCTTTTAAAAACTTCCCAGAAAGAAATCGAATCAAACCTCCCTTCTTCACTACTTACCTCCATGGGAAGATAATTAAAGCCGGTGAAAATCTCAGGCTCGGGAGTTGGTTCTTTTGGAGCAATTTTCGGCAACTCTTTCGTAACCTCCTCGATACCATTTGTATGTATTATTTCAATATTTTGTTTCGGAAAGGGTAAAGTTAGTATTTGAACTATCGGCGCCGGAGGCTCTACGGGAGTGTTGTGATTTTTAGCAATAAAGAAATCCATCGTTTTCTGCACTCTGTTTTAACTGGCTTAAGAGCGATTATCGGGGAACCGTCCTAATCGTTAGAACTCACTCAATTGACTGGCTATTGCTGTAGCATTCGCCCGTAAAACTGTAATCTTCGGAAGGCATCCCGAGCTTCCGCGGCGAGTCGTTAGGTGAAGAATTAAAAATAAACCGGTTAAACGGAACGGGTGAAGAGAGTGAGTTGTTGTTTGCGTAGTACGCTGCCAAAAAAGCGAAATCTAGCGAATGTAAAAGCTGTGCCCGATGGGGGACTTTCTTGCCGGGGTAGATGTGATGTTCGCACATTACATGGCTTCTAGGCGTGCGGACAAGCGTGGCGTTAAGTGAAAATAACATCACAGTTTCGCCTCTTGTCGATTACATTTCAGCTAGAATGTTACAAGGGGCAGTTAGAATTAGTGGAGGTTTTCTCTCCTCTATTTATATGGTCTTGTATCATGCGTGGGATTTGTTGGAAAGGTGTTTTGTTAATGTTTCAAACTGTACCATTTTCAACACTTGAATATCTACGATTGTTGGTTAAAACTTGAAGCGGTTTGATCATATTAGTTCGCATTACCTTTATATCATATTTCAGTTAATGTTTCGTATCTAGTTAAATTCAAATATCATGTAAAATTTTACTTTGAACTTGAAATGCGCGCGCGTCAATCCATTTTATGTTTGGAAGTCGATTCAACGGCCAACAAACGGGTTGGAATGTCAATTTTGAATTTGACAGCCCAACTTGACATCAATAGCAATTCTTTTGTAAATTGTAAACAAACCCACGAGTTGTTGACTATTTTACGGCCGGTGTTGGTGCTGTGGAAAAATAGTGTCTTTAAAATTTAACTTTAGCCCAATGTTTCATATAGCTCGTGCCCCTTTGTTTAGGTAAGGATGACGTATTCTGTTTCGTTTCATTCATTAACTAACCATTTCCCTATTGTATCTTGTTGGCATGCATTTTGTTTGGCCAGATTACATAAGCCACAAAGCATCCGGCTTTTGTTGTCCTGCAATGGATTTTCCTCCGATTCAAACGCACCGGGAGATGGTAACGATAAACCAAAGCCACCACCTGCTCCGGCAAGTAAAACCGGAAAGAGTGCAGATGAAGGAAAGAAATCCTCTGCTGCCCTTAACCGGCTGAATGAACTGCTCGCTATGATGAACGCGGACAGTGAGTTGAAGCTCGCCAAGAAGGTAGATCTGCCGCGCCCAAAGTCAAAGAAAAAGAAGGAGAAAAAAGTTGACTCAGACTCGGACTCTGACGACGAAGAGCGGCCCAAGGATCTCGCGCAGGCAACACGCAAAGTGGCTACCGCCCTTGGCGGTGATGCAAAGCGCACAGAATCGGAACTGCTTGCAAAGTTGCTTGGGACGACACCAGGATCCGCAGCTGGTGAGAGCAATTTAACGGACATCATTACCGGTATGGTTGTTGATAAAAACAAAAAGAAAGAATACACCGAAAGTGATCCAACACGAAGCACCCTGGTGAAAAAATCGATCGATTCAAAGCGAGCAAAGCAATGGCGTCCCACGGATGATGGGGACCAGTCACGTGGGGCTGCCTCACCAAAGGAACGTTACGAACGAAAGCGTCCCAGCCCGAAACAACCACCACAAACGCCCGGTGGTCCGGGAAGCGTGAAACTCTTCGAGGAGGAACCGTTGGGAATTTTTACCGATCTTGCTTCTCTCAAGGAAAGTACCGAGAAGCTCCATACCTGGCAGAAGTTAAACGAGCGGGAATTACGATTAGCCGTAACGCATCCACCGTCGAATTACTTCCAAAAGATGGCTCTCTGGACCGAACAGGGCAAACTTTGGAAGTTCCCCATCAACAATGAGCAGGGCCGGGAAGCGGAAGCGAAGGTCGCATTTACCGAGCACGTGTTCCTGGAGGAACATCTGGAACCGTGGTGCCCGAAGAAGGGTCCGATTCGACACTTTATGGAGCTGGTGTGTGTTGGGCTGTCGAAAAATCACTACATCACGGCACAGGAGAAGCGTGACCACATCTGCTGGTACCGAGATTATTTCGAACAGAAAAAGGAAATCCTGAAGGACATTATCGTAGCGGAAGGTGGCGGTAAGACGAAGGAGGTTGAACAATAAACGGATAAGTAGTGACGTAGCATTTGAAACCAATACAAACACGTTTTGTGTAATTTGTTTTTCCAAAAGTTGTACCTACAACGATTTATTTTGTTGTATTTCTTTCGCGGGTAGCTTCGTTTACATGAAACGGGTCCACAGTCAGTGAGCACGTTAAGCATTATACGTTCAACATATAGTAAATGCGTCTGCCATAACATGCTTGCCGATCACGCACGCGATCGGGTGTCTTTTGTTCGGTGTATAATTAACGATTCTACAACATTGGTGCGTAGAAATGGATAGAATTTAAATTAAAATAAAAAACGCGAGAACGTTCAATGTGCAATGGAAAATGGAAAGAAAATGCATCCTATATAACACACTAAAGCTTTTCGTGTCGCATTGCCTCACAAGCGAATAGGAAATATCCGTGATATCCGTTTTTTTGTGTAAAAGGAAGACTAAAATAAGAATGAATGTAAACTGATGGGCAAAGCTGCTAACTAACCCTATTTGCAAACAGTAACACAGTGAACGTATCAGCTAATGCGATCATTAAATTCTACATGGAATGGAATATATCCTGCAGCATTCCGCCTTAGAATAGAAGAATACGTTTCTCCACCGTCTTCCGACAGATCGGGCAGCCGTCGATCTGGTCGCCGCACATCTGACACGTTCCATGGCCGCACAGGAAAACCATATTTTTGATGCGATCGAAACAAACCGGACACATCGTCTGTTGTTGAGAGAAGGATGAGACAGAATTGGTTAGCATTCGTGCGGGGAAGATTTAAGTAAAAATTACTCTACGAACCTGTTCCTTTATATCCTGCAGTTGCTGCTGTAGCTTTTGAAAGTCGTCCACCAAATTGAGATTGTTGGGCGCAACACCGGACGCAACCGAGGTGTTGTTGGTGGTTGTCAGTGGCGTTGTGTTGTTGCTGCTGGAAGAGCCACATCCTCCTGTTCCTCCTGCTCCTCCTCCTCCGGCAAGCAGCCCATTATTACCTAGTACACCTGCTGATACGCCCGCCATAGAGCTGGCATTCGGTGACATTGTGTTGTTCATGGCAACGCCAAGGCCCGCCTTGTTCGTGCCCTGCAACAACTGCTGTTGCTGCTGCTGCGAAGCATTATGATTGTGCAACAGATCCTTCTTACCATCGTCCACGTGATGCTGAATGTTAATCACACTCCCCTGTCCGCCACTGCACACCGACAACGGTACCATCTGTTCGAGCTGCGTACGACACTGGACGCATTTCTTCATGATAGGTGCACAATGCTCACACGCCACCATATGACCGCACGGTTTAAAGAATACCGATGCCTTCCGATCGGAGCAAACGAGACACTCGTCGATCTTTTCACGCGACAGAACCGATTCGCGACAGATTAAACACTTCTTGATGCGTGGTCCACAATTTTCGCAACACACTACGTGTCCGCACGGTTTGAACACCGTGTCACGCTTCTGGTCCGAGCAGAGCAAACACTCGTCCAGCGGTCCACTGCTGCCACCGACAACGGCACCACTACCACTTGCACTATGATTAACGCTCACATTCGTATTCGCTTCACCGGCCGCGCTCGGTTGGATCGACATTTTGCTCAAACCCATCAGCAGNCCGAGCAGAGCAAACACTCGTCCAGCGGTCCACTGCTGCCACCGACAACGGCACCACTACCACTTGCACTATGATTAACGCTCACATTCGTATTCGCTTCACCGGCCGCGCTCGGTTGGATCGACATTTTGCTCAAACCCATCAGCAGCGTAGCATCGATCTGGGCATGATTCAGTCCACCCGCACTGAGACCACTCGTGCTGGGATTGCAGCCGGAACCCGAGGTCGAAGCGGTCGGTTCGCCGCCATTCGTTCGGAGACCGGCTCGCATCACATTCGGCGGCATACTTGTACCGACGCCAACGCCACTAGCCGCGATCATGTCCATGTCGTCCGTTTTACGCTCGTTATAGCACTTGATCAACGTTTTGCAGAGATTCGGATCGGGACACAGATCCAACGGTGTTTGCAGCTTTCGATTCTTAACCGTCAAATCTGCACCGTTCGCTGCTAGAAAACAGGCAATCGATGCGGACGCTTTCTTGTCCGTGTTCTGTAATATTAAATTGACATTAAATTAGATTCTTTTGCTACTCTTAAAAACCACATTTCACTTACATTCCTCAATCCCATTAGAATTTTCCCAAATCCTTCCACATCTTGCAGCTGGCGCAATTGCGACAGCGTATGATGACGCAGCGCCTCATGCAACGGTGTGTCCCCATCCTTGTCGAGAATGTTAAGATTGGCGCCCTCGCGCACGAGCAGCTTCACTATCTGCACGTGCTGTCGCTCGACCGCAAGATGTAGCGCCGTCTGTAGATTCACGTTCTGGCAGTCCATGTTCGCTTTGCCCATGCGTACGAGCAGTTCCGCGATCTCTACGTGATTGTTCAGCGCGGCCAGGTGCAGTGCTGTGTAGCCATCATCTTTCTTCTCCTCCACGATCCACAGACGGTTCGTTTTCGTCAGCAAAACTTTCATCGCACTAGGATTTCCCTTCAGCGCTGCGTGATGCAACGCGTTGAAGCCATTGTTATTGGTGAGCGTTATGTCCGCACCGTTATCGAGCAACAGTGCGAGCATGTTATCGTGCTCCTTCGAGATCGCGTCATGCAGTGGCGTATCACCTTCCGAATCCTGCAGGCTCGGATGACAGTTTAGCTCTAGCAGCGTTTTTACCACATTAAAGTGTCCCTTGTTCACAGCGATGTGAAGTGCCGTTTGACGGCGTTTGTTTCGTGCGTTCAGATCAGCACCGGCTTTCGCCAGCATGCCCATAACGCCCGGTTCATCCCCGAATGCTGCATGATGCACGGCTCTATCGCCGTCCTTATCCTCGATCTCGACATCGGCGCTGTGTCGGAGCAGTACCTCGATCACCTCGAGATGTCCATTCTGGCTTGCTGCTTGCAGGGCAGTATGTCCCGCAAACACACCATTCACATCGACCTTCACGACTGGCTGTGCTTCGCCCATGCTGGAGGACGATGGCGTCACATTCTGTTCGGTCGTACCGGTAAGAAACTTTTCCACCTTCGCCTTGTCACCGTTGGCGGCGGCTTTTACCAACTCTTCGGTGGTATCGCCCGATGTGTGCGGTTCGAAGAGCTTCTTCAGTATCGCCGAAAGACGCTCGCCGTTCGTTGTCACAGCAGTAGCACCATCGGAGGAAGAAGCCTAACAAACGGATAAGAAACACAGAAATATGATCTCCTCGGATTGGGACAAGGAATTTAAAAAAAAAACTTTGAAGACTTACAACTTTTGTCACGGCAAGTGGATTATAGGTCCAGGATGTGTTGCAAACTTCCACCTTCAGATCGTTGTCATGATACACTTGTTGAACGCGGCCCACTTTTCCAAGTGTCTGTATTAGGAAGAGAATATATTTTAAATTAGTTTTTCCCTAATTTTCTCGGCGCCTAAAGCTATGCAAATTGTTTGAAATTGTGGCGTAATAACACCTCATACGAAAGGTGGTAATAATATAAAGACTTCACTCTTGTCGTGTCATACGATTTAATGATCCATGATCCTCTGAAGCACAGATCTCATAAATAAGAAATAAATTACCCTCATAATGTAAATAAAAGAGTCTACACTTACCGGTACCATCGCCTCCGCCCATTCGCCATGTCCGCGCTGCAGAATCTTGATGCGTTCCAGATCGCTACAAATCTTCACGAAATCACCAACCGCGAACTGCTGCGGCTGGTTGTCGGTTAGCATCATCATTGGTGAGGAAACGATCGTTAGCACGGTCGGATTGAATGTCCAACGGTGCGAGCTGGGATAGGCGACCACAATGTCATGGTCCTCGTCAATGCCCACCACCGTACCGGTTGTGCTAAGACACTCGAACATCCCATCCGTCCATCCGCCGTGTCCATGCTGTAGCGACTGTACGATCTCAATGTCCAGATCCACCGTTACCTGATCGCCGATCTGGAAGTTGTTCGGAGCCCGGCCTGGTCCATACTCGCCCAACAGTGGTAGATGATCGCGGTACACGGTCATACCCTTAGCATCGTTCATTACTTTTAGATCGGCCATACCTTCGAATCCGACGCGGTACAAATTTTTTGCTCCATTGTCCCACACAACATATGCGGCTGAACGCGGTGAAGCCGACGACCAGTCTTGGATTTCGTTCACCTTGCC
>CM028126.1:23154785-23195520 GCA_016254315.1 Anopheles parensis
TTTAGATCGGCCATACCTTCGAATCCGACGCGGTACAAATTTTTTGCTCCATTGTCCCACACAACATATGCGGCTGAACGCGGTGAAGCCGACGACCAGTCTTGGATTTCGTTCACCTTGCCACGCCGCCCGTTACCACCGTCCTGATCCTCCCACTGCCAATCGACGCCCCGCACAACGCGCGAGCTTGGAAATATTCCACGGACGGCTATTTTCTTCGACTTTCGGCGCGGTTCCAGCAACGTTTTCTCACCACCCGGGGTGGTGATACGGTGGAACCGGTGCCTCAAGTGATGCTTGTCGCTGTGATAACAGATCGAGCACAGATCGTAGTTGTTACACTCGGCACACTTCCAACGAATGCCGAAAATGGGTTGCTGCCGGCACGTGTCACACATCGTACCTTCGTGCTTAATGCCCGTCGGTGCACTGTCCAGTATGCGCAGATCGTACGCACCGGCACACCGATAGTTGGCCGCGGTTCCATTATCCCAAACAACGACCACCTCCTCCTGTGACTCAAAGTTGCGCACCGTACCGACATGTCCCTCGCCACCATCCTGCAACGAGTGAAAGTAAGCAAATAAACACAATCAGTACAAATAATCCGATGCCGGAAGAGAATCCCATAAATGAGCAGCTGCAAAAACCCAATCAATCTACTAGGCGGAAATTTTTACTCCGGTCATCCTTATCACCAATCTGGGCGTGATCTTCTACGCGATCTAAACAAAAACCGTGAGGCAGAAGGGCGGGAATGGTGCGATCTTTCCGACTGTTTATGTGCATGTAACGATGTGATTTTTGTTGTAAGCAAATACTGCCTTATTTCTACCGGCGTCGATTGGTCGTCTGCAGTAGAGATTGTTTTCATTTCCGAGTTTCTAGACGATCGATTAGACATCAAACGGCATTACAGCCGGCGTTTGCGTAAGTAAGAATCCGTAACATTTCTTAATCCACACTGATGCCCGAATGAGGCCTAGTAGATTGAGAGTGAGAAGTTAATAACAAAAAAATGTTGTCTATTTTAGTTTTAGAAGTGCGTCTTACGACAATCCCCTCTAGAGCGGTTATTGGGTGTACATTGATCACAACCTCATTATGTCGTAATTAAAGCAAATCATTAAAGAGTTACGAGCTGGCTGACATTACAGACAGCAGGTCTAATGCGACAAGTACGTAGCATGGGAAAATCGGCCTCCCCCAATTGCACTCCTAATTAACCGTCGTTTAGCAGACGAATCTCTTCAGTCTGTAACGCTCGAATGTCGCAAAAGGTCCATACCGATGGAAACGGAGTGGCAATTGTTTTTTGCCCATGCAGTGGTTGTGTTGTTGATTGATGAAATAATAAATTTTAAATTAACACACTTCACTCTCGAACACACCACGCGGACGTACACACAAACACCACTTTATGCGAAGTTTTCTCGTGGCCTTCTTTGCTACTCCATTCTTCGTACCGTTCGCCAAAGAGCGGTTGCTTGTTCGCTTTGTTGCTGCCTGCCGTTTATCTTGCACATAATGTTTTTCTTCCCTTTTGGTGGCGGCCTTCTTCATAAATCCCCTGAGCGGAGTTCAGCTTCTTCCAGGATGTAGAAAGATGATTCTCGCGTTGCCCTTCGCAATGGGATGCAATGAAACCCATACCGTACTGCCACTCAAGCTAAAACGCACAAAATCGGATTTAATGTTGCTACCTGTGAGGCAGTACAGGCGGACTTGCTCTTCGGTAAAACAGATTTCCCTTTTTCCAAACCCACAAACACACACACACACTCGTTCACACGTGGGATACACGTCTTTGGATCGAACTGCCTGCGTTATTTTGCGACTCAAGGCGATGTTTCGGAACTAAATATTATTCCAAGCAAAATGGGAATCGGGACAGCGGGATGTATTCAGTTCAATCACCAGCAGAAGATCCGTTCCGGAAGACTGTCGGAATGTTCTCGCAAGATGTGTCACTACCCCTTACTCACCTGCTTGCCCCATTTCCAGTCCGGTCCACGGATGACCCGTGATCCAACACCTTCCATCGTAAAGCGTGAAGGTCGTGCTGCGGCTGCGACATTCGTTGGACCCGCCGGAACCAATTCCATGCTCGTTGTCGATGAGGTACTACCACAGGCCATTGTTTCCAGTGTGCATCGGAATTTGTGTTCGTAATTCGGATTCTGCAGCTTCTCTTGTCACCGATTCGATTCACACAATGATGATCGCGAGAAGAAGGGCAGCACAGCGGGGAATGGTTTTCCCTTCCTTCGTATTTCGGTTGTATGTGACCTCACTTGTACCGTGTTACACGTTTGCTAATATTTCTCTCCAGAAGAGTGTTTTGGGAAATGTTTACACTTTTTACACAACTTTTCCACTATTCTAGTTCAGTCCACTTTTCCCTAACTGTGCTGCGTGTGTGCGTGCGTGTGTGTTGGGAAAAATAGTGTCAAAGCAACCAATGGAACTTGAATCGTGCGAAGGGTGGTCTCTGCAACGTAGAAAGGAACGGACCAAGACTTTCATTCACACCAATATCGTGCACTGCATCGATATTTCAACCCTTTCACTATATTGCACTAGTTTTACAATTATGCGATACACTTTTTACCCCATATCCGGATGAGTTTCAGTGTTAATTCATTAAAAGTTTCACAGAAATGACCTGTAGTTTGTGAGGCATATTTCAAACACGATTAGCATGAGCGAGATAGAGAAAGGGAGAAAGAGAGGAGGAGAGATTGGAATAAAAAAAATAACCCGAACCAGACCGAAAAGGAACGAATCAACCGATGCCGAAGTTTGACAGCACTGCGCGAAACGTCAAAAATGGCATGTTATAAAATTCAAATGGATGTCTGTTAATTTTGTTTTATTTCTTTATTTATCGGGGTTTTTCCTTAATTGGTTACTTTTTGATGATTAAATCTAAAATTTATATAGGTTTACACGAATTAAAGGTAGGTATGTGTTAATATAATAGCATGTTTTTGAATTCTGCACCACCACCTTTCTTTAAAATTGAAGCGAAATTATTCCATTAAATATTTTATTTATTATAAAAGATGCGTCTGGTCAAACGATGTCCAAGATAATTATTTAAACATGCATAAAAGGACAATTATTCTGCATCTAAGCGATAATTTCTTATAACAGAAACCATCGAACAATATTTAATTAATAATTTTAGAGTCGCTTCGCTCTAAACATAAGAACAATCCATAACAGGATAACAGGAGTCAACAATATCATCTCCAATACTGATTTCTTTGGCCCCATCAAACATTGTACACACACAATCTTCAAATAGGTTTTTGTTGTTTATTGGTTCAATCTGTAACATTGTGGCTCGATCTAAAAACTGATTTTATTATATGTAATAAGCTTATTACGACGCCATGTGACCGCTTCTTGCAGCCCCCTGAAGATAGGATTTTGCCGTTAGACTTCAGTTTCTAAGAGAAAAGGGTGCAATTTTTAATTTGTACATTGTTTCATTGAACTGTTGATGGGCAAACTAACCCCTTTATACTCTCGGCCGTCGTGCATAAATTCCCGTTTGTTTTATGATGAATTGGTTGCATCAATTGCCTGTTAAAATAGACATAAGGACGAGTGTATTGTTGTACGTATCAGCAACATGGTGCTGCACTTGTATGCAGTTGATGTTAGAACAATGGTGCCGCTTTGACGATCGATACGAGCTGTTACAAGCTTAACCAACTATAAACGACGTACTATTTAATTGTTTAAACTATTTAAATAACAAAAATGTCCTTTCTTCGTTCACTGTTATCAAGACAACAGTGATTTTACCGTAAAACTGATCTCCTGCGCTTCGGTCCCAACTCGCTTAATAAAACCCGCCAGCTTACACTACATCCCTTCGCTTTTATATGCTGCCTGTCTGTAACCGTTTTATGAAAAAACACAAAAAACGAAACGGTTGGAAGGTTCAATGCTCTACACGCACTAGACCCAGCGAGGGAAGGTTTGATAAGACCTAGGGTGTAATCTCACATGCTCCGATTAAATCTTATTAATAGTATTAAAACATAAAATTGCCACCGTTACACAGCTTAGCACAAACTGTCTGCTGTCCCGTATCCGAAAACGCTACTACATAGACCCAGTAATTACGTACACATTACACGCAACACGTGTTTCCTGTTTGTGAAAGTCTTCCTAAGCAAACAACTAAACATTAAACGAACGAACGAACGTACTGTAATAAATATATATATGTATATATATAAGAATATGCATGTAACTGTTCCTAAACTGAACACTACACTTTTTCCTATCCCCTATGCATTTTGCATAAGGCGGTCACATAAACATCATTTCACCAAGACTGGCTAACGAAGCTCGGAGAACAATTTGAAGGACAGAGGCTTCTCCTCTTCACACTGCTAGTCCAGTAAATAAGATTAATTTGCTTAAACAACATCTTTTTACAATGACTTTTTGTTTTGTTTACCGACTTATGATGTTCCCTGATGTGCTCAAGGTATTATTGTAATGCATTTTATCATTGTCTTACACTAATTTTCTGGCACTCGTACCAAGCGCAAGGAGTTGACGGCAGTTAAAAAAACAAAGGGTTTAAAAAAATGAAAATTCCATAAGAATTCATGAGAAATTATATTATTGAAAATGATAAAATACATTTTAAAAAAGCAATCAATTTGTGCCACAAACGAATCAACTAATTATTTCAAGCTATACACGATTTAACAATGAAAGAAATCGATTGAACATTCCATGATGTTTCCACATTGGCTGAAGTCCTTGCACTTGGTGCGATCGCATGAAAATTTGTGTATCCAATTTGCTACTGAATCGCACACGGAACGGACAATTAATTTAAGATAATATATACTTTGCACTGTACACTTATTACTACCTTCGTTTGAATATGGCCCGATTGGAGCTTTGCCCCAAAACGTGACACTGTCCGCCTGCCGGAGAGTAGAGTCAATAGAGATCGGGTTATAGTGCTGCCGCGAATGTGCTAGGATAACGCGAATCCTCCCCACATGTTGGTCTACCAACCCCAAGGTGTAGCTCTACTTTATGTTTTTTCTTGTTTGTTGTGGTTTTTGTTCTAGAAAATGTTGTTTTTTTACGTACATTTGTGATTGGTTTACTTAGAATATTATTATTCCCGATACGATCCTGCTCGATCGACGAGGGATCTAGGGAAAAGCAGTTATAATTATAATAAACAGGACACATCAAACTGTTCTCTCTCTCGCTCTCTCTCTCTCTCTCTCCCTCTGACTCCCTTTCTATATCCCTCTAGGCATCTATTAAAAGGTCCACAGTTTAAACGTGCATTTGCTCATGTTATGATTGCTGTAAAGTTGTAGTATTGGTCTGTGTGTTGCATTTACAAGCTAAAAAGGAAGCATTTGTGATCGTGGCACAATAACGTGCCACCGAGCTACTGTATCTAGGCTATGTGGGTTTTATTTAAAAACCAAAACGAAACATTACGTTAAAGTTTGTATGTGTGAATCAAATGATTGCCCGTTAGTAGATGTACTGGTTCTGTTGTTTCCTTTCCTTGCGGGCTAGTGTTCTGAAGTCGATGCGTCCTGTTTACCCTACCACAGCAATAGTTTAGCACCATCCCTTCAAACCGTGGCTGGCGTCGAAGGTTTACCGGGCCCGCTGGCCGCAATTTCGCCGCCACTACTGTTACCGGGCGTTACTACGTCGGGTGAGCTTGCGCTGGCGGAACAGCTCGGCTGTACAGGTACGGCAGTAGCGGTCGCCTTGTCCCGATCACGCTCGCGACCCGGACGGAATGCTTCCAGTAGTGCGTCGACACGCGCCTCGGTGGGGGCCCATCGTGCGTATCCGGCCGCATTTTGTAACCACACCACCATCGTACCGACGATACTCTTAAAGTTCACTTCCGATCTGTGGAAAAGATTAGTGTTTATTGAACTAACATAATAGGCATAAAGACAGCGTTTGTAATATAAGTTTTACAAACAAAAAAAATATTATTTTTTTCAATGTTGAATAAACAAAATTAAAAACAACTCGAAGTGTGTTCCGAGAAAAAGAATATATGTACAAAATTTTGTGGCTTTAGTTTCAATTTAAACGGCAAAGTTTCTTACTTTGGTATACAATGCTGCAGCCCGTGGCGATACTCATGCTCCATACCCATCACAACCACCTGTTTGCGTTTGTACGGACTGTCTTCGATTTTGGACAGACATTTCAACGGTGGATCTTTCCATTCTTGAAGAAACACGATGAAACTGAAAGAAATTCGAGCGTTCCGATTAGTTATACTAATGCACGATTATTCATCCAGTGTTTTCCTACCTTAACGGTTCGACCGAATCAGTTAGCAAGCGATCAATGTGCTGCAGACTGGCGTCGATCAATTCCTCACAGTACGGTGGATTCACCTGGAACGAACCGGACACCGGTTTGAAGTCGAGAAACGAACCTCTCGAGCCGAAAAACGAATCCGTATCACCGAACGCTGAACAGTACTGCCGAAAGTAGCAGTTCAGCGGGCTGGCAAAACATTCGAACGTTACGTTGAAGTGATGGTGCAAACACTCGAACACAACCGCCGGCAGGGCGGCCTGCGTTAGCTCCGGTTCCTGCTGGTTCGGGTTCGCATTGTTCCCCAGAAAGGTGGCATACCGTTTCAGCATACAGTACGCTCGGCCGATGAAGAAATCGAACTTTTTATCATCGAAACAGTTGTACCGGTACAGTTGCTCCAGCTTCTGCAGGTGCGATATGTTCACTACGTGCGTGTCCGGTGCCGCCATTACTGCCGAGTTCGTGTACTTGATTACCATATGGTCACGATCGTTAATGTAATCGATCTGGGGCATACGCGGCGAGGGTAACGCAAACTGCACCGGATAGCACCAAACCTTGCGCGTGACGGGCGGTTGCAGCGGTGCCGTCAGTTCCGGGATGCCGTGCTCCTTCAGGATGTGTGCGTGTCGTTCGCGGATGTTGCGCGCGTGCTGTACCGAAAGATGATACAGCTTGGCACACAGCTGCTCCACACTGACGCGCACCGTTGCGATGATGTGCGGTTCGCATTGCCGTTGCAGATGCGCGAGCCGATCCTGGAAGTCCTCGTAGCTAGCGCCCACCGTTCGCCGCAACCATTCGTACGCTTCGTCCGCATTCCACTTGACGATCTTTTTGCTCTCCTCACTGGCGCCCCGCCGTTCGACGATCTTTTTCGCCGCGTCACAGTACCGCGAAAGTTGCTTCCGTGCGTCACCGGTAAACTTCGGCTTCACGATCTTGATCGGAATGTCGCGCAATATTTCGCGATACATCTGGGGTGAGATTTCCGGTTGGCACTGGCTGGGAAGCAGCGGATCAACGCCCTGGTCGATGATACGCCGCTCGATGAGCCACCGTTGGAAGGAATCTTTCGGCGGTGCGATCGATTCTCGCTTATTGCACAGATCCTCGTACGTTTTGCCCAATCGCATCGTGAGCGAACCACGGAGTGCTTCCACCTCCGGGTACGGTTGCGGAAAGGTTGTGGGTAACCGTTCGTAAATCAGCACATTCGTAGGTACTTCTAGATCCCACGGGCCGGGCAGGACGTACTTTTTCAGCGGAGGAGGCCCACCAGTGCCACCACCACCACTCCCGCTCCCCGGTGGCATATGGCCGGAATGCTGCGCATCGTCCGAGGCACGTCGTTTCAGCGTGTGGTTGTGAGGCGATGGGTGAGAATTGTTGTAACTGTTGTGCGGATGTGGAAGCGGCCCATTGCTACAGATACCGAGCGGATCCGTTAGCGGATCGAACTGCTGCGGTCCACGGTTTAGACCGGGCGGTTCCCAGAGCGATTCACCGGTCAGCTTGTTCCAGAAGTACGGTCGCCCTTCCCGCTTGGACCAAAATTTTCGCCAGCCTTGCTGGGTAAGCTCGGGGGACAGTTCCTCATTGAAGTTGGCACCTACCGCAGCACCGGGAACTGCACCGGGTGCAACGCCCGATGGTATGTGGGCCACATCGGGTGGTGTTGTTTTCGTAGGCGTTAGCAAAGGTGCACTGACTGTGGTAGGACTGGATGCTTGCATTTGGGGCGATTGGGCATGATGTTGGTGTTGCTGCTGCTGCTGCTGTTGTGTCTGATGTTGCTCGGCCAGCGAAGGGTTTGCCAATTGATCCCAAGCGGATGGAGCCGCTGGGAGTATGTTCTCGGTTTTACTGTTCATTCCAACGTCATTCATGTTGGAGGCCTCTTTTGTTCTGCAATGGCGTAAGTGAAGAAAACGTGAGTTTTAGATGACAAGCACTTAGAAAAATTATAGTGGAAATTACGGCCTCGGGTGTTTAAATCATCGACATGTTTTTCCCTTAATAATTTCCATTTTTAAATGTATAGATATTTTTCACTCCACCGAAAATAATGATTTTGCTGAAATGTTTTCACTTTTAACAAATTTCTTTCGATCTTTTCACTGTAACAAACCTGTTGGATTGAAATAGATCTTCAAAATAATTCACAATAAATGCTGATTTGGTCATTTTTCAAAACGTAACAGTTTTAAAGTGGCCGGATGGTGGCCGTATTCTTGCCACTGATTGCGACAAATTTCCTTGTGTATCGTTTTCAATCACAACTGATTTTACCAAATCAATTTAAAATCCGGCAGGTCACTAATCAAAATAACTTTTTCGCCTCGAGTCATCTGCAAATGTTACAAATACATTTCAATTATGAACGCTTCAGTGCCTACCTGCGTTGGGGAGATCGTTATAAAACCGCGCGTTTTTCGTTTTGCTCACTGCAAATGTTTTCCGTCTAATGTGGTGGTCGTGAAATGGGGCCCCCTTATCGTCGTCTTCGTTTGCCGCGTATACAAGAAACAAAAAACCCGCGAAAAAATATTGCTCACTTTTCAAAACCGAACGCTATCGAACGGTGTGTATCGAGCCACCTGCCGAATCCGTAGTATTCGTTGGCTGGTGTTCGATATGGCACTTGTTTGCACGCAGTTTTGTTTCAATCTGTTAGCGATGACTGCAATTCTTGCCCCCACCACATTCCGTACATCATGTTTACTGCGCAGCCAGCGTATAACCACCACCAACGATCGCACACGGGTCACACGCGTCACGGATTGTTTTGATGCGACGACGCACCTACTGCTTGCGGGCTGCTCACCAGCTTCACGCTGGCTGCAACAGCAGCTTCACCACCACGGACCAAATGCAGGGTAAAAAGATGCACCAGCGAATTTCCACACAAAACCGCATCCGAATCGGCGTACTCCAGTTTGCTCCAATTCGTCATCGATTGAACTTTAATTTCGTACACAAATCGACCGCCAAAACATCACGTAAAATATCGTATAACACGAGAAACGGATGACGAAGAAAAATTCACTACAGCCCTCCGTCGTACGCCATTTGCATTTTTTTTCTGTCGTTTTCTCTCTGAATACGGTAAACATTTGGAAGTGAAAAATCTACCCGAAACGTTGCGAGGCTGTACGTTTACAGCATCTGGTTCGCTACTGCAAGGATCGAGGTGCTTGTGGCATCGTTGGGAGTTATTGAATTAATTATGGGCATTTTGTAATTTTAAAACGTTGTAAAATGAATTTGGAGATGTTTTATTTTTGTTTGTTTATTTTATGTTGCATTTCATACAAATTTATGAAAAGAATTATGAGGATTTAGTACACGAATAGTTTTGTACTAAAATACAAGCTCCGGTGAAAATCATTCGGCTATTTTAATATTACTATACGTATTTTCGCTGGAGAACAGTGATGGAATTGTTTATACGTACGTTTCTTAAACTCGTTTATTTAAAAATTTATGTGATATTTGTTTAAAAACTAAAATTAAAAAAATCATACTCTCCAGACATATAACGCAACAACTTCAAAAATTGTGTATATTTCAAATTTTGGTTTGAAAAATGTGTTTCATCATTAAAAATATTGAATTCTTTTTTACATCGAACAACTTCAAGCAGATTCGGGGCGTACATTTTTTTCAACCTACCTTTACAGGTGCATTTCTCATAAGGGGTAAAAAGTAAGAAAACAATCTACCCTAAATCCAGTTGGAATTACAAATCCAATTTGAAACGAGGGCGTTGTTTACAGGACATTCTACCCTGCCTTACCTCCTTTTCCTTTTTTGGGTAAGGCGCCAGAATTTAATTTTTTAAATGGTGGGTGTTCTTCTCTCGTATGTCTGTTTCTTCATTTCTTTGCCTCACTTTACCGGAGGTACGGAAAGCAAATTTATGGATTCGTTATAAAAACTAACCAAACGTTTGTAGCTCCTAGTCAGTTACGTTTCAAACGCAGATCACTTCAGATCAAGTGTTTGGTTGAAGGTCAAACATAGTACAGAGGAAAAAAATATGATAAAATTCAAACTTTGTAGTGTGGTGGCGTTGTACGCTCTGGTAGGAATGGTACATTCCACCGGATTCTACATTGACAACGGCGTCGATCAAACCGTACGGGAGAAAAGTGTTGAGCTGCACGAACGGCAAGAAATCGAACATGAAATCCTCGAACTGCTCGGTCTACCGGATCGTCCCAATAAAAAACACGTTCATCCTTCTTTAAGGTAGCGGTTTACATTTCTTCTGTGATATGATCACGCTTAAACTTATCGTTTTTTATTTTTATTTTTGGTAGGAAATCAGCACCACAATTCCTGTTAAACATTTACCACAAATTTACGGAAGAATCTAATGGTGGACACACGCGTCGAAAGCGGTACGCAGACGGTAGCAATCTCTTCACGATCGCCGACGAGCGAGCGATCGGTGAAAGTGACGTGATCATGTCCTTCCTAAACAAAGCTAACCGTCATCTGCCCAAGATTCGGCACCATCGTGGTGGACATCGGCTATGGTTCGACACGACCGAAATCGGTTCCGGAGGAGACACTAATCAACTGCTGTACGCAAGTTTGCGTATGTACAAGAACCGTAGCACCGAACGGCCCTGGGATGCGATCGTTCGTGGTCGCCAGATAGTGGTGCGGGCTTCACTGATAGGTGGATACGATGCGATTAAAGATGGCCATCGGTTGGAGTACATTGGTGAGCAATCGGTGCCTTACAATTATGAAGGATGGGTTGAGCTGAACGCCACGCAAGCCATGCAACGGTGGGTTGTCGATCGGGTTGGCAACAAGGGCATATTCGTGGAATTGTACTATGCGGAGAGTCCTCGCAAAGAGATCCTACCGGACGAGGTGGGTTTGATCTTATCGAACCGTTTCGGACGCTATCAACCATTTCTCGTCGGTTACTGCAAGGGACCGGAGTTNGCAACAAGGGCATATTCGTGGAGGTGTACTATGCGGAGAGTCCTCGCAAAGAGATCCTACCGGACGAGGTGGGTTTGATCTTATCGAACCGTTTCGGACGCTATCAACCATTTCTCGTCGGTTACTGCAAGGGACCGGAGTTAGTGAAACCGACGGCTTCCATTTCCGGTGGCACCATTGGTGCACGACGTTCGAAGCGTAGCATCCGACGCAGTAAGGGTGTCAGTTCCGGCAAGCGTACCGAGCGCGTCCGGAACCCTTTCCTCGAGCGATTCGGCAGTGGTACGGAACGGCAAAAAAGTTGCCAAATTCAAACGCTGTACGTTAGCTTCCGGGATCTCAACTGGCAGGATTGGATCATCGCACCGGACGGGTTTGGTGCGTTCTTTTGCTTTGGTGAGTGTAACTTCCCACTAAACACGCACATGAACGCAACGAACCATGCGCTCATACAAACGCTCGTGCATCTGATGCATCCGACCCGTGTACCGAAACCCTGCTGTGCGCCTACCAAGCTAAATCCGATCTCGGTACTGTACCACATCGACGATGCGAATATTAACTTGAAAAAGTACAAAAACATGGTGGTGAAAAATTGTGGCTGTTTGTAGAGAGAAAAAAAAATAGGAAAGTGAAAAATAAAAAAGGACATTTTGCAATGTTTTCCAGTGATGAATCATGCCTCAGAATGATCGCGTTAAAAGGGGATAAAAATTAAGTTCGTTTTAAAAATAGCCATTAATACACCGTGAGGGTTGTTAGTTGATTTTGTAATTTTATTTTCGTTCTTCGCTTAAACTTGTTCCATTCTACCCTTGCCCCTTTTACCATATGGCAAATAAACTGTGCGACCCACACACGGCCATCCACAACCCGACTTGTTCATTTTTATTTTAGCCATTCTGCACACGTACGACACGATTTTCCACTGCATTGTATGCTTGCGGTGCATTTTGATAGGCTTTTTTGCCTCCAGTTACAGCACTTCGTTACGATTTCTTCTCTTGCACATGTTTAAAGCTGCTAAATGTGTAACTGTTTTCCGTTCGCGTTCGTCACTTCTTTTTTCTCCTGCTGAAGCCCCTTTTAAATGGCATTTGTTATATGGGCGTTTTTTTGTTTGTTTTTTGTTCTTATTTTCGTCTCTTATATACACGCTTCACTTCGTTCGATTTCTTCCCGTCTTCTCGCCATTATTTGTAGTGTGGATTGGATAAAATTGTTGTATTAAAAGTATCGAAAGTAGTTTGGATTACGAATGGATAAAACTGAAACGTGCGCTCGGTACTCGCCCGCGGTTTCATCTATATGTAGCGAATCAAATGTACAGCGTATGGTATGGACAATTGAATTCTTTTCCTACACGAACACTTTCTAGCCTTTAAACCTTTAAAGCATATGAATATGGAATATTTTTAAAGGTTGCGTTTTAAAAAATTACACAAAAATCTGTTATGTTTCATATTTTTGGTTTTATTTGTGTTTTCTCTTGTTTTCTTATGGAAAGCTTTAATTACTTTGAGAAAAATAAATGCGGCAAGTACGAGAAGCGGATGACAACTGGTTAATGTATGTTTTTGTAATGTAAAAAATTAAAAGAAATTGATAACAATTTTACTTCATTATTGAGTAGATTAATTCTTAGGTTCAGTTGGTACGTAGGACTTACATTGGTAAGTAATTGGAAACAATTTTCCTTTCCTCAACTATACACTAAAGAATGTTGGTTCCATGGACCATGGAGGGGTGTGAGTGTTGTTTTGTGTTGTGTATCCTTTGTAGGGGTTTTTTTCGTTTTATTTTGTAACTTGTTTCATTCATTTACCTCCCATGTTTAGCGTGTATTGATCACAGAGTAGAGTTGCTTTTCGCGTGTAACTGGCGTTTGGTTTCGTCCTGGGAGCGTTACCGCGCACACAGTTCCGCTTAGAATATGTTTAAATGTCCTAAACGTTATATTTTGTTTACTTTTTTTATGTATTTTCGCTAAATGCTAGTTAATATCCTATAAAATACTATTTACAGCGAACACACCACGAATGTAGCTTCTCCATTCTCCTCCGGCTTAGTCATGTCTAAGGGTAATTGAGGGAATCTGGACCATTAACTATGGATGACGAATAAATGAAATCGTAACAGGAAATGTAGCAATCGATATTCGATTAAGTAAAGGAAGAGATGTACAATTGTAGAACAAGATTTAAACTTAAATGTATTGTAACGAGTTTTTATGATGAAATTATTATATGCGTTTTAAGGAAAATAAATCAAAAGAGAAAAGAATATCATATATCAAGCTTATTATTTATTGTCGAAACTAAATCTAAAAGATAAAAAAATTGAATCTTTTTTATAATAACATAGAAAGCTACAATAATTATCTTCAAATNCCATTAACTATGGATGACGAATAAATGAAATCGTAACAGGAAATGTAGCAATCGATATTCGATTAAGTAAAGGAAGAGATGTACAATTGTAGAACAAGATTTAAACTTAAATGTATTGTAACGAGTTTTTATGATGAAATTATTATATGCGTTTTAAGGAAAATAAATCAAAAGAGAAAAGAATATCATATATCAAGCTTATTATTTATTGTCGAAACTAAATCTAACAGATACAAAAAAAATGATTTTTTTTATAACAACATAGAAAGCTAAAATAATTGTCTTCAAATCCTTTCCCCGGTAGTTCCCGAGATACATGATACATCTTACGCATATTCACTAAGACAATTCAATAATTTTAATGAATAATGTAAAGGAATAAGTAAACATTTTTTAAATAATTTTTTCTAATTCAATAAAAAAAATAATTTTTTTTCTTGTCTCTACACAAAAAAACTGGAGTACGTTTCGAACAGAGTACGAAGGGAATTTTATAACTGTCAATTTGAAACGAAATTTTACCATTATTGGACATATGTGGAAATTTGAGAGACGCGGATTTTTTAGGGTTCTTTGCGGTCTGCGGTCTAAAAGTGTATCTCGGGTATTACCTGAATAATGGAATTTAAGAAACAGTTTAACATTTTTAAATTGCATACTTTTAGGCATCGTTTTGACAACTCTATCACTAAAGTATGCTATCAATCATTAAAGCGCCTAAAGTTAGGCAATATCCACTATGAAGAACTACTAAGAAAATATGTGTAAATGAACCTAGCACACAATTACGTTGAGGGAGTATTGGGATAAAGTAATTTAAAGCATTTTACAAGAAATAGGCTAAATCTTTTAGCAAAACTACAAATAAATATATTATTGTCTTCCATTAGTAATAAAACCAAAGCATGAATGTAATGTTTTTTATATGATGTAAATCGAATTTTGCTTCGTAACACTATGCATTCTACGATTAAAAATGCGTTTTAACTCATTAAACGAATGATATGCTTCTAGACGATCATTCCGTGGATCTTTTGTTTGCTGTTGATTGAAAACGCCAAAAATCATTTCCTACAGAATGAGAGAAAGTAAAAAGCACTGCCACGCCTAAAGCGAATGCTTCACACACCATTTTGCACTACAGAAACCGATTGATCATTTCCCGCATTTACCCAGCCCTCATCACTCATAACTGGTTTTAGTTTTAAACGTTTTGATAGAATAGTTGTAAGATACGATACGAATTTCAAGCATTTTGAATGCACTTTTGTTGTTTCGATTTAGTATTACCGCTAGAGGAAAATGATTGGATTTCGGACAGCATTATTCCCGTGCCGGGTTCCGGATAAGCACATGGGAATGCACAGCACCGTTTCACATTACATACGCACTCACACGAAACATGGCCTCAACTTCGTCGATCAGCACACGCTGGCTGGCGTTACGTTTCAATATTGAAAAGCTTCCTGAACCCCGACACCATCGTTTTGTTCGCGACGTGCTGATGGAACGTCGTGGCGATGGTCGTGGTTGCCTGTACGGTGGCAACCTCTGTCGGGGCCAGGAGCAAACCTCACGTCCGCACGTACTTGTACACTACCAGAAACACGAGAAAGCTCACCATCACCAGTACGCACGCGGTCACGACTTTCGCGAAGGTGTTTAGTCCCGATTCGTTCGGGTTTAGTGGCCGGGATGAGCTCTGTTCGGTCGAGTTGCGTCGCTTGGTCGCGAGTCCGCGGGCCAGTGCAGGAAATGCAAGCGATTGCGTGAAGGTAAGCTTGTGGAGTGACTCGCTGAGGGAGTACGGACCAACTGAGCCGCGTGCTGCCGCTCGGAGTAAGGCGTACTCGAGATCGAGTGCATCGAACAGAGACAAGCGAGCCGTCATCGTCGAGGCACGTCGTTGGTCCAGCTCTGGGTTGTCTTTGTCACGTTCCGGTCTTAGCCAAGGATCGGAGGATCTACGAAAATAGTATAAAGTAGCACACATGAGAGAAACATTGAGAAATATGAGAATATTGATGGGATTCTTCAGATATTTACCGCTGAGGATGATGTCCAAGCGTCGCGACCGCTACTGACGTAAGGGAGGAGGTCGTGCTGGAACTAGCGGTGCAGAGATGATTGCTGGTAGTGGCCCCATTAAACTCGGTACTGTCTTCGAGCGAAGTGTGCATTGGATGGGGAGGCGAGGAAGATGTCCTATGATTGTCGAACAATGGGAGGCTAGCCAGGCTCACTTGGTCCGGGGAGGAGGGTGCTCGAAGTGCGAATATTCTCGCATGGTCCGGATGTAGCAACGAAGTCGAGGGACGTCTCGTGGTACGGTCTACTGAGGGTGTCGGTGAGCCGGCCGTAGGTGATGCACTTGGTGAGATCGCATTGGACACCACGAGCGGATGGCAGGGCATTGCGATCGGTGAGGGTGACGCCTGTACGGAGTCAATTCCCGAGTCACCCGCCTGCAGCTGATCCACGAACAATGAGTTCCGCCGTCCATTGGAGCTTTGTTGCTGGAGGAATGCAAAAAGCTCACAGTTACACGGGGGAGTTGTGGATAATTTGCATTATTTCGCTACCTACCTGATCGTCGGCTATGATGGGAAAGACAAAACTCTGTCCATCCGCTTCACCACGGGGTGAGTCTTGGCTGGGCCAAACTTGTAACAGCGGTAGCGAACAGGTCGGATGTTTCGGTGGACTATCGCTGCTGCTGGCGGTTGTACCCGTCCCGGATGGCTGCTGGAACGCTTTTCGTCCGAGTTTTGTAGGACTTTCGCAACCGCCGGACTCCTCGGAGGACGTCGGCGGTTTGGTTGTGGTGCGCCAGAATCGTTTTAAACGCAGCTCGCGTCGCTTTTCCTGTTGCTGTGTACGAAATGAAAAGGGAAGTCGAAGTGTTAGTCATTATTTATTGGTGAATATCGCAAGGAATTCGTTCCATTTCTAAAAAGAGATGAAGTATAGACGAGAGACGTGTATAAAATGAAGAAATATTAAACAAGAAACCGAAAATATACTTCAATTTTTAGGGCAATATTCCTCCAACAAATGGGTTTTCCGCAGATATGTGAGTGTCAAGAGAACTCCTTATATTTTTGGCCTAACAATCTTCTGGGCTGCTGAACAACGTCCTTACATTTATTTTTAACATGTAGCCAGATAGTAACTTTTTGTTATGTGGAGTGGACTGGAGATTCATAAGTTGGTCAAGTGGAAATGACTTAAACTCATGACTCAAAAAACTTGAAGAAAATAATTAAATTTAAATGAAATGTTGCGGTTCAATTTAAAGTAAACAGAACTCTTCAATTTTAAACCCAACCAAAGAGTATCTTCCAATATAGCGGAGCTGTACGTACTTAATGCATCTTTACAGCCACTGCAGCCGAGCGAAAGCTCATCACAAATGGTTCCGCTGGGAGTTAAACTTCAACGGCGGTCTAAAATTGGCCCCAAACCGTTGAAAGCTAAAGTAAACTGAGCACGAAATTCATGGCAAACAGGACCATTTTTTACATGGAAAAACCATCCTCCGTAACCAAAATGGTGGGATGAATGTTTACGACCGCGGAGACGGAGATGGTTCCCGGATTTTCTTTTTCCTTGCACAGCATAATCCACCGTATCTTAAGGCCATCTCCGGGCTCAATGTTTGGGGTTCNGCGTGAAGGTAAGCTTGTGGAGTGACTCGCTGAGGGAGTACGGACCAACTGAGCCGCGTGCTGCCGCTCGGAGTAAGGCGTACTCGAGATCGAGTGCATCGAACAGAGACAAGCGAGCCGTCATCGTCGAGGCACGTCGTTGGTCCAGCTCTGGGTTGTCTTTGTCACGTTCCGGTCTTAGCCAAGGATCGGAGGATCTACGAAAATAGTATAAAGTAGCACACACGAGAGAAACATTGAGAAATATGAGAATATTGATGCGATTTTTCAGATATTTACCGCTGCGGGTGATGTCCAAGCGTCGCGACGGCTACTGACGTAAGGGAGGAGGTCGTGCTGGAACTAGCGGTGCAGAGATGATTGCTGGTAGTGGCCCCATTAAACTCGGTACTGTCTTCGAGCGAAGTGTGCATGGGATGCGGAGGCGAGGAAGAGGTCCTATGATTGTCGAACAATGGCAGGCTAGCCAGGCTCACTTGGTCCGGGGAGGAGGGTGCTCGAAGTGCGAAGATTCTCGCATGGTCTGGATGTAGCAATGAAGTCGACGGACGTCTCGTGGTACGGTCTACTGAGGGTGTCGGCGAGCCGGCCGTAGGTGATGCACTTGGTGAGATCGCATTGGACACGACGAGCGGATGGCAGGGCATTGCGATCGGTGAGGGTGACGCCTGTACGGAGTCAATTCCCGAGTCACCCGCCTGCAGCTGATCCACGAACAATGAGTTCCGCCGTCCATTGGAGCTTTGTTGCTGGAGGAATGCAAAAAGCTCACAGTTACACGGGGGAGTTGTGGATAATTTGCATTATTTCGCTACCTACCTGATCGTCGGCTATGATGGGAAAGACAAAACTCTGTCCATCCGCTTCACCACGGGGTGAGTCCTGGCTGGGCCAAACTTGTAACAGCGGTAGCGAACAGGTCGGATGTTTCGGTGGACTATCGCTGCTGCTGCTGGCGGTTGTACCCGTCCCGGATGGCTGCTGGAACGCTTTTCGTCCGAGTTTTGTAGGACTTTCGCAACCGCCGGACTCCTCGGAGGACGTCGGCGGTTTGGTTGTGGTGCGCCAGAATCGTTTTAAACGCAGCTCGCGTCGCTTTTCCTGTTGCTGTTTATGAAATGAAAAGGGAAGTCGAAGTGTTAGTCATTATGTATTGGGGAATATCGCAAGGAATTCGTTCCATTTCTAAAAAGAGATGAAGTATAGACGAGAGACGTATATAAAATGAAGAAATATTAAACAAGAAACCGAACATTTTAACATGTAGCCAGATAGTAACTTTTTGTTATGTGGAGTGGACTGGAGATTCATAAGTTGGTCAACTGGAGATTCTTAAGTTCGTCAAGTGGAGATGACTTAAACTCATGACTCTTAAAGCTTGAAGAAAATATTTAAATTTAAATGAAATGTTGCGGTTCAATTTAAAGTAAACAGAACTCTTCAATTTAAAACCCACCCATAGAATATCTACCAATATCGGGGTGCTGTACGCCGTACTTAATGCATCTTTACAGCCACTGCAGCCGAGCGAAAGCTCATCACAAATGGTTCCGCTGGGAGTTAAACTTCAACGCCGGTCTAAAATTGGCCCCAAACCGTTGAAAGCTAAAGTAAACTGAGCACGAAATTCATGGCAAACAGGACCATTTTTTACATGGAAAAACCATCCTCCGTAACCAAAATGGTGGGATGAATGTTTACGACCGCGGAGACGGAGATGGTTCCCGGATTTTCTTTTTCCTTGCACAGCATAATCCACCGTATCTGAAGGCCATCTCCGGGCTCAATGTTTGGGGTTCCAATTCTTTTTGACGTCAGTCTTTAAGCTTTCCCTCACAGCGATCATCAATGTGCGAAAGGTAATCGTCCTCGTAAAAGGGACCGCGAGTAGAGAGCAAAAAAAGAAAAGAAAACTCAAACCCCGGGAAAAAAATATATACTCCAATAGCCTAACGTTTTGGGACAACCAGAGTGCCAAAGCTCATCATAATAAATCTTCATCCACCGTGCTTGACCTTTTCGGCGCAGATTATTTAAAAGTACACGGAAAAGGTGTGTTTGTTGTTCATTATTTTGTTTTCTTGTATATCCCTTTTTAATGGAAATGTGAAATATATTCCAATAATTTATCATTACGAAAGAGCGGGAAATGAAGTGATACTGCTGAAGGTAAATATGTAAATAGACCAAATTGGTAACGGTGTCCGAGACGGTGAGAGATTTAAAGAAAATATGTTTTTAATTTTTATCCCATTTTCCACACCGTACTGATGCGATTGTGTCCGGCTGGCGGAATTAATACCGTCAGTTCCGGCATCAGTGGTGTTCGGGTGCGATCAGCAGCAAGACCATCGCGCACTTTACGTGTTATGGTGCTTCCTGTCTTCACGATTGGGAAAGCAGCCATGCATGCAAAGCCACCACGATGCACGAACGTATCGTCGAGTTCCGGATTCACATAGATCGGAGCAGGAACGATTTGCATAAAGTATTAAATTTAATTAATATTGAATGCAACGTCTTCCATGCAGTTCCACGCTTCACACTCCGTGGGGATCGGTCGTGCATGCGAGGTGTGACGTGGTGCATTGCAATTGCAGTGGTACGGTGCAATGCAGTAGAATTAACCTACAATCGTCTATCGGATCGACATACGGACGTGTTGCTTTAACCAATTGAGCTTCTGTGAAAGATACGGGATTCGTTTGTCGGTATTGTGAATTGTCCAATCAAAAGGATATGTTTTGATGAATGAATGTTTCGTTTCATGCATAAACACCCTTTACGGATGAGAAAATATTGTTCAATACGAAATCAAAATAAATAAAACCAGTGACTGTATATTGCGCGTTATTTGTTTTCCTTTTCAAATGTCCAATAAATGACCAAGTTGTGGATATTCACTCCGACCATTTTCTATAGCCTCATATTTTTTCGATTTAGCAATACCTTTTCACGATACAGTATTAATCAGTGTTGGAGTTTTGTTTGTAATTGTAAAAGATGAATTTAGCAGAAATTCAATAAATATTTATCGTGTTTTTAAAGGCTTAATATGATAATGATATGAATCATTATCTTGACCATCTTGTTTCTACAGCTTCGCTTGGTTTAATTAAATAAGTTTTTAATATTAACTACTCTATAAATCAATTGGAGACTACTCTTGAATGTTGTTTACGTTTTGGTACACAATATTTAAATTTTTTCTGTAACTCCTTTAAAGCTTCCGGAATTTTACTCAAATCGGAAAAATGCTACCTCGAAGCTACCTTTAATATCGTGATAGCAATGATTCAAAGGAAACCCATGATAATCGTAGTTATCGCCGATGAAATATCGGAGGATTTTAAATATGGAATGCAGCTCTGTTATTTCAATTGCGGAAATTAAAGCCAATGCTTGCCTTATGTCCAGCACTACAATCGCTTCTGCACCTGCTGAGGGAGTTCCACTAGAGTGTACAGATTTATTTATTTATTTATTTACATTAAGCTGGAAATGGAATTAATTGGGTAAGGGTTGGTCCTAAGAATCGTCTTATATCTAAACTTATTATGTATATATTTGCTATCTTGCCCTGGTGTTAAGAAAGTTTTTGAATGAATTGATTCCCATAAGTGTAATGCGACATGGAATTCAAAGAGATTATATGTTTCCTTAAAAGACACAGCTGATAGGAGGATTTTANTTGGTCCTAAGAATCGTCTTATATCTAAACTTATTATGTATATATTTGCTATCTTGCCCTGGTGTTAAGAAAGTTTTTGAATGAATTGATTCCCATAAGTGTAATGCGACATGGAATTCAAAGAGATTATATGTTTCCTTAAAAGACACAGCTGATAGGAGGATTTTAATTCCATTAATAATACAACTCCAAGAAATTCCTAGCAGTGATCGCGGTCGCGGGGGAATCGTTGGAGTGTATATATCGATTAAAGACCAAGAAGTAGTAGCTGAGCTTCATAGGGTGGATGTGGACTGCCAGGTGACCAAGGAAGTAGGCGTACTTCTTGACGGAAAGTCTAAGTAGGATAGACTCTTATCTATTTAATAATCGCTGGGTTGAAGGCATCCAGACTACAGATACATATTCGAGCACTGAGCTACGACACTGCAGTAAAAGGAAATTGGGAAGATTGGATCTTTAAAGTCCTTAGGCATGCAAAGTACGAACCCTAGTACATGATTATATCGAGTGATCACTTTCAGAGCTTACAAATCAAAAGCCAGTTTTGTATGTGGCTAGTACCAACGGGATTTCATTAAAGGTGTAATGGTTTTGTAACGTTTTTTATCTGATGCCGCCGGAAAACATGAAATTCTTTTCAGTTGGTAACACGTAACACAAGTCGTTGACGATCAGTATAAAGCGTTCAATATAAGCTAGGGGTTATGATTAACCAGAGCGTCCAACATTGTCCAAAGCTGACTGCGTAGCTATTATTCCGATTATGCTCCTATTATGGTACGAGTGAAAGAAAGTGAGTGTACGATGCTCAGAACTAGTTTGGGTTGGTCATGTAACGCGAATGGCACCGGCCATTCCTTTTTGGATAAGTGAAGTCCTTTTGATGGAAGTAAATTACATCAAGAGATCATTCCTATGGACAGGATTTTTAGGTCAGAAAGGTAGGAATAATAGATTGGAAGGCGACAGCGCTCAACCGTCAGCGGTTTGGAGAACTCCGGCAACACTCCAAAACAGAGAAGCGGATTTATCGTCTGATAAGTAAGTAAAATCACGCCACACTCAATTGTTAACCAACAGCACAATATGCGATGTATGAAGACAAAAACAAAAAAATAAAATATTAGTTTCAAATAAACTAAGTCGCTAACACATGCTTTAATTAATTTTTTTTATTAGTTACAAATGTAAATGCTAAATCCTATTGATATTTTTAAACTCGATTTTAATACGATCATTCTATACGGGATGTCATCTGAATCGAACAAACTTTAAAATTTAAGAGAAGAAGAAGAATAGAAAAAGCAAATGTATGGACATTATTCACATTTGATTTTTTTTATTTTCACACTCAATTTAAATTTGTACAATTTTGATTAACTACCAAAACAATTTGCAAAATAAAAAAAGAAGATCAAACTTTGTGACTTTGGTACAAAATTTCGAAGCATGTGACGATGACACATTATGATACACCAACTGTGTGCCGTGCAACTTTTATTTCTCACGGGAATCCTCCAAGCGAGATCCACGGTGTGCAAAGAGATAACAAAAAAAAATTGCAAGCAAAATATTTTATTGCCGCCCCCCAAAAAAAACTCTTCCACGGAACAAGGTGAGAGAAAAAGCTTCGGCGTTTGAAAAAATAAAACACACAAATTTATCCACCCTGCCCTGGACGTATTCCCATGGCCGTTGCTGTCAGTCTGCTAAGTGGTGACGTCAAAGCGCCTAAGCTTTCACCTGGATCCGGAGCACTTTCTCGCTCGTATATCCACATGGGTCCGCGGAAAATGTATCTTTCATCTATCGCACGATTTTTCCTTTTTTTGCCGCTCCGTACTGTGATGGATGTTCATGTTTTTTCCCGTATTTTTTTTTGTTTCTTTCGTTTATCTAGCATGTTATCAAACCATCTACAAAAGAGAAAGCTTAGTTCGCTTTCGGTTTGTTTGAGCAAAACCAGGCGAATCAACGGGAATGACAACGCAAACCCAACCATCCATTGCACGCATTCCGTCCCGATCCTTACCTTCACAGCCAAGGGTGAAATTTTCATCCAGAATTTTTAATGCATTGCTGTGGAAATCCGTCAAGAGGTTATACATACACACAGACAAAAAAAAATGCGGATTGCAGCAGTAGGACACCGACAAGCGTTTGAGAAATTTGCCTCGGGGTGCATTGAAACCGGCGACCATGCGCCGGACCGACCATGCGCTTTGATTATGAATTATGAATTGCCTCGCTAACGAACCCAAAAGGTGTACATCCTAACGGTGGGCATAAAAATGGTAACGGTATGGCCGAGGTCAAGATGGTATCTGGCTGACGGGAGTTGCATTCTTGTCGATGTGTTTTCCTTTTCTTTTTTTGTTCGTTATTTGTCCACTCACGGTTCACGGTTCATGTCGGTGCGCCCTTGTGGAAGAATTGCAACGATAATAGCGACATGCGTTTGGTGCTGGCGTTTAGTGTAGACGGTTTCACTCTTATAAATAACTCTATTATCCTTTAGCATCCCGTGCTGGACGCAGAAGCGTTCTAGCAGCAATGTGCGTTTCATGTGAATTTTTCCCATCGATACACCGTCACTGGGCGATATGCAACAGTTTTGTCTTCCCTTTTTTCTTCCAACTGCAACTACGTGGGATGTACGATGAAACTAAGCAGATCGCGTGGGAAGCCATGTGGCGATTGTTTCAAGCGCACGGCAATGAAAAGTGGGGAATGTATTAATTAAAATGCTGGATATAATAAAAATGTTTCCAATTTTAATCTCTTTTTTTGTTAATCCTTATTATTTTGTAGTTTAATGCAATAATAAAAAGAGTTTTCGGTGGTTTAATATTAGCAATACGGCCAGGCAGTTCTACATGTATAAAACATGTTTTAAATGGTTTAAACCATATTTGTTTGTTTTTGAAAGTGATTTTTGTACTTCAAAGCGTCATGATTTTGGAAAAACATATTTGAAATTTTTTCGATAAAAATGTATCGCCTAACATTGTTTGTAAAGCGTACAATTGTCAAACGGTTATAAATCTAGATTCGCTAGAATCGATAAAAAAAATGATTGACTGACTGCTAGGTAAAGATAAGCCGTTCATAACGACAACGAAGATGCGATAAGTCCAACATTATGATGTACGTTACGCCCTGGTTGGACTTATTGATACGGCGACAGAAGTTCATACAAAGTCCTTTGAACTTAGTCAACGTCTGGGAATGCGGATGAAGATTTCTCCCCTCCAGATCATAGACGCCATACCTTAAATATCAGAAGGAGCCTTTTCCCCTCGATCGTAGGCGATATCCTTCAAAGTAAGAAAAAAGACTTCTCCTCTAATTCGCAACAATGCCGAAAAAATACTTCCGCATAGGAACGTAGACGGAAAATCCATCCCGTTGGAACACTATTGACTTTAAGGGCTTGGTCAAGGACGTAGGAACTGAACCAATAGTCAGAACTCCACTCATATAGATTTCGTCTGTAAAAATGCAAAAAAAAATTATCGTCTGCAATAACTAAGCATAATTCAGCAGTTGCGAAGGACAATGAACGAGGAGTGAATACAAAATTGATCGGCAAACTTGACGAACTCAATTCCGGAAAACGAGAATTAGTACAAAACCTGATGAGGTCGTCTGCATGGTAAAAGTAGTTGTGGTGGATCCAAATTTAGGCGAAATGATAAGGCCTTGCAATATTTATTGAGCATAAAAAAATGAAGATTTAAAGTACGGAGCACTTGAAGGGAGCAATTCAGGATCCTATACTATGAGCTACTACGTCCTCGAAACGCTATGGAGCTGAAGTTACCCATTGTATTTGCAATTGTTGTGTTTAGTTGTTGTAAAGAGTTATTATTTGATATCAAAACTATCGTATTATCTGTCTAGTCTTTGCTTTCAACGTATCGTGACTTGTTACAGTGCATTACACTCTTTATATATCTAGTAGAGATGCGCAAAGTGAGCAAGAGTGAGATAGTGAGTTGAAACGTTGTATTGAACGAGTTTCGTTCACTCGCCACGAGGAGTTTTAGCGACTTTTTTTTCACTTACTCACTCATGAGTGTAAGCATGTAGCCGTGGTGAGTCGAACGAAAATGTGCGAGTGAGTTGAAACAAAAATGAGTTGTAGCAAAACCTTTGATGCACATGAGTTGAAACGGAATACATTTGTACATACCCAAACTAGCCAAATGAATATACTGCTCGCTCTGCCTAACTCTGCCGAAATGAGTCGTTAAACGAGCTGATTCCTAATAACGACTCAGTCACTCTGAGTTGATTCACTAAAAAGAGTTACTATTCTCATCTCTAATATCTCGCACGAACCTAACTGGTAAATAGACTTTGACAGTCAATCGAGAATATCATGGAAACTCCCCAGAGAACACTATCGGGAGCAATATTCACTACTTATTTGTACAGGTCAACAACAAAATAGCAATAATTATTGATATTCTCGATGTAATTTTCGATCGTGACTCTATCTAGTGGCCCAATACCTAAGGTATTGGGATAAATTGTGTTCGAAAGAAATTTTATTTTTCCTTTCAATCTTTCTGGTGTCCTTGCACGTCCTTTTCTGTCACAATTTGTATGCTCGTTTTGTGTGTCCAATGATGGTCACAAATAAATAAAAGTTGATTTAAAAAAAAAGAATAATTTGCTATGAAGGTACTGTTTTATTAATCTGTAATAAATTTAAGTACATATGAATATAAAAATGTTTTATATGAAACCCTTATTATTTTAAGTAGCTTCAATGACCTTACTACAAAATCGAATAATTTTAATAGATTGTGTTTGTTACTGTTGACTCTGCGCCATTTATGCATACATTTCTATCCTCCTGATATTATGTCAATTTAAATTTTGTTTGTTGTCAACCATGCCTTCATTACCATAAAAATTAGGTAAAAAACGTGAAATTCAAAACTTTATTCCTTTCTCCTTTGCATTTCATTTTACACCATTCCGACAGTGGCAAAAATTTCCTAACGAGCCATTAGAGCTACAGTTTCAGCTGCAATTGAAAGAGAAATGAAAAGCCATCCGCTTGTAATACCTATCGCGGTGTTAGAACGATTTACTTCCATACCAGTCTCCAGGTGTCCCGTGTTATGGTAAGTTTTCTTTTATTCCCTTTTCCCCCCCGTACCCTAATCGACACGGTTTCATTTTACGAACCACCTCTCCATCACAACCACCACATCGTCACATTCTTCTGCTCCCGTCTAATTCTTCCAATTGTGCACAAAACTCGGCGATCGGAGAAGTGTTTCCGTTTCCTCTACGGTTCAACGGTAACCGTCGCTGGGCAATGGGATCTCGCGCTCGCAACAAATTGTGCCTGGGTGTGGGAGAAAATGAAAGTGAAAATATGTGTCGCTTGGGAAATTAATTCCGGTAAACGGTAGTCACGCGGGTATTGGGAATATTGGCAGCATGGTAGATGATTATCACGATTATTTGCGCTTAATTCAAACCCTAGACGGGTATGGCCGACGGTGGGTGTGAGCTAGGTGCGACGTGTTTGGTTGGGTGTTTTGTAATATCTTTGTCCTTCTACCTGTGCACCGGTACTTACGATAACCGCACGAATGGAGGATAAAAAAGAAAAGAATGTCTTTTGTTTTTCACCGACAATAGATTTCCTCCCGGCACCTTTTACGCTCGATTGGAGTAAATTGGAAAACCTTGAAAATAGGTTTTGGGTCATAAAATTGTCTACCGCATCGAATGACTCTTTCTAAGCTAACAACGTTAGGAAATTGGTACCTATCGTGCACGTGCTACTCATAACCGCATAATAACGCAGCATATAATTGGAACCACACACCGAAGCCGTATCAACAGTGCGTCCGGTATTTACATATCCATTCATGTGTGACCGGAAAGTCTATAAGTTTCCCTTCCATCATGCCCGTGTCAGTTAGTTAATGAACTGCATTCGATTGCAACTGCAGCAGTCCTGCTTGTGAACGGATCCATTACCTGGTAGACACTTTTCACCACTTCCGGTCCCGATAGACTAATTGCCGTTGAAATATGAACCTTCCCGGGGTAGTGGTTTTCAGCAAATATGCATCACTCGCATTGCAAATGCGGATATACATAGTTTTCCGTAATGCATTTCCCAGTAATCCACCGTTTGTTCCACACACAAGGGCGGCCTCACTAGTGTTTGATGCCTCTGCATTCCAACAAGCTGCAACTCTGTTCAACCGCCATACAGGAAAAGCTCAATCGAATGTGGTGACATGAATGGAAAAGTCACACAATGAGGCACAGTTGGCAATGCTCCCTGGAGGGAGATGAAATGCTTTAAAATCGTAGGCTAATGAACAGATTCGTTTAATGCAGTTTGTGCTGCAAACGGGCTTGAAACATTGTAACACACGAATCCGATTCACACCAACTGTTGAGCGAGTAAATAAATTGAGGTATTTAACATTTGAAAACGGTAATCGGGTAAATTAAATTAATTTCTCTACTGCAAAACGGCCACCCGATGTGCATACTTTGAAGTTTATCTGCATCTGCGTGAACGGTGCGGTGGACTGTGAAACGCGTTCGTACCGTACTACGTAATTGGAAAATGGGTTCATAATGTTAATGAGAATGGTATTTGTTTTTAGGAATAGGGTTGTGTCATAAACGTTTGCGGAAATGCGATTATTTGATTGTGTTGTGTAAAGCAACGAATGGTAATTTGTACGGCACAACTAATTGCTACTGAAGTAGCTTTTGAATATCGTACTTCATTAGTAATAAAATGACACATCTATAGCAATATATCTTACCTGGCCTTTCATCATATTTTTCAAAAAGCTTTAATCGTTTGACACAATTTATTGTTGAAAGGTAGTTAATTTATTTTAAAGCTTTAACAGACTAAATTATTAAGTGTCTTTGAGCTTTTTTGAAGTTGAATTGATTCATGATGGAGGGTGAGTGGCTATGCATTCAAGGTGGACCTCGTGATAGTTTAGTTAAGCCTCTGGTAGTATGGTAGTGTTGTTCAAGTACCTGAGGTTCCTAGAATAGCTACTCATTTTCTATGTTTCTGTCTTTCTTCCAGGGAGTTGGAGCTAGATCGAATATTCAAACTAGGAAATAAGCTTCTTGCCGCCGTTCTACACAACGAGGTCTTGACGGAGCAGGAGTGTGGTAAGAACGCCTATTCCGATCCTAAACCATTAGAAGAACTGAAGCAGAGCAACACGATTAGACCGGATCGACTCATTTTGTTCGTAGAAATGATAGTTGGGAATTATGGGAGAGAATTCCGAAACGGGNCTTCTTGCCGCCGTTCTACACAACGAGGTCTTGACGGAGCAGGAGTGTGGTAAGAACGCCTATTCCGATCCTAAACCATTAGAAGAACTGAAGCAGAGCAACACGATTAGACCGGATCGACTCATTTTGTTCGTAGAAATGATAGTTGGGAATTATGGGAGAGAATTCCGAAACGGGAAATGACACAGCAATTAGATCTTCAAGAAGTGAAAGATCCTAGCAAATGTAGCATCACAGCGGCTACATTCTTATAATCTCTTCTTCGATTTCAAGGCATACAATAGCATAACCAGGGCGGAACCTTACGTCACCAAGAGCTACTCTGAAATTCCAGAAAAGTTTCCCAATTTTTTAAAAATCATAATTACTGAAATAGTGCATAGAAATCTCTTAGGATCCTTTGTTGCCTTCTACCATCTACATGAAGGACGATATGCTAAATTGTTTGCTCTTCAACCTATTGCTATAGAGCTCCAAGACTGTAGACGGAAAGATGTCTTATATAAGTTAATCCGTATCTTTTGGATGTCTCTTCTACTTGGCAAATGCTATAAGATTGAGCTGACGGTGAAAATTCCTTTGGAGATTAGCTGGTCTGCTAACATATGCCGCTTTTATTGGGGTAATCGCACTTTTGAGGTTGTTCAAACTTTAACCTATCTAGAATCAACGGGTCTTTTTACTGAGTGATAGAATGAGTAAACTCCTCACATTCACCTAAAAAAAGGGCGTTTTCTACAGCTGATGAAAATCCCTTATCTTTCTTCGAAAGGAAAATACTTATTTTCTTTTGTGTTGAAGGACGATGTAGGAGCTAGCTCACAATCATCCAACGAATAGTACTTGTGAGGCTTCGGTGGGCTAGTAATGTCATGCGAATGACACCGTACGACTCAGCCCGCATAGTTCTTTTAGGTCGTCCGCATGGACAATGGAGGCGCGATAAGGGATTTGTGGACTACGGCGCTCGACGATGAGCTGTTTAGAGGACTCGCTTTAATAAAAGTGTACTGTAGATTGATAAAATATTGTGAATAACACTTTTATTTGTAAATAATATATTAATGTAAAACAGCCGAGTCCATCGACTACAAACTGTTAAAAGAGTAGAAAATCCATATCCTTTTCGTTAGGGATTTCGCTTACAACAGAATATGCTACAATTTACACTCGTTGCTACTTGAGCGTTTTCCGCGATTGATCGATCCTTTTCCGTGCCGTCAATGACAAACATTAAACATTGAATTTTGATTTCCTGCTCGCTAAGAAGAGAGAAAAACGATGTTTATAAGTTTCGCTCCGGTATGAGTGATTCCTGTCATCAATCTTTCCTGCATCCAACATTGCGCAAATCCTCGTTGCTGCATCCATCACCGTCCCTTATCGAGGATGACTCCAATCAAGCCAAATGCCAGCAGTGAACAAGCACACATACTTGCACGTGCTGAAACCACCGATCAGGCTTATGAATTAATTACGAATTATTTCGTCCCTTGCTGCCTTGCTGCCGTTACGATTGAACGCTAATGATGATTGAGTTTTGAAAATTCAATCACTTCTGCATCAGCATCGGTCGGTTTGCCTAACGGCACTAGTAACTGCACTGCCAGCAGTAGTTCTGTTCGAAGCAGAACTTCCAAAAATAGCTTCAAAATTCCAACAACAAACCTGACCGAAATGATTCCGGCGTAAAGCTTGTTTGGTTTTCCTGGAGGTTTTCTTGCTTGACCCGTTTGCACAAATGATTACGAGTGGTAAAAGTGTGCTTTATTTCCGGTTGCCATTTTGCGTTGTTTATTGCTTGGTAAAGAAAAACTGAGCCCCGTGCTTTGTTGCAGTTAGGTGCGCTTAACAACATCCGTCCACAGTTCGGTGCGCAGTTTTGGGTCGTTTTGTATGTTTGTTATATTGTGGCTGTGTCGGCTTTCTTCATTGGGTAAATGTGAAAGTTTGGTCGAGATATTTTCTGGGATATCTTTTGAACTATGTGAAAATAAAAAATTATCTTTAAAAACGCTTTGAGAAAGAACTTTTAATATTGCCTTATTTGGATATTAAAATTTTATACTAGAAGAAACCATAACAAATTTCTCAGCATATTTTGTGGACTTTTTTTAAACTGTTGAAAACAATCAAAAGCAGTTGCAAAACTAAATTAACTCCTTCTGTTTTGCTTCACAGAAAAAAGTTATTTTAAGTTAATTATACTATGAGAACTAAATTCCGCTTTCAGTTCAAGTTTGTATTAGCTACTAGCATTGAGTTCAAGTTTTTAGAAATAATGGTAATCTTAGTTAAGGATTATACAATTAATTGAACAGTATTTAATATAATAATATGAGATAAATATACATATAATATGAGATTGATTGATATTATTTAATATGTAATATGTGATTTAAAAAACTGATTGGGATTGCTAAGGCTAAGATTAAAAAGACTGAAACAATCCTGCAGAAGGTCAAAATCCGTTTCAACATCTGATGAGTAAGTATTAAAAAAAAAGTAATAACTAAATAAAAAATTAAAATATAAAAAGATGTGTTGGCTCATGAGCTGAACAACTGTAGAGTTCTAAACACGCAACTAAAGATTCAAATATATCAAATGTCACATGAGAATTCTAAAGTACTATTTCTACTGAAAGATCTGAAAAAAGCGTTATTGTTCTTATCAATTAAATATTATATTTCACAAAAACTTAACAATGTTCTGAATGATTTAAATATTTATTTTGACGAAAATGTCTTAATATAGGATATTCCTGCTTTTACTAAAATTGCACACCTAAAACCAAATGTCGAAAGAACCTTTTTAATACACCCAAGCTTTACCCCTTGATGGAAGGTAAATGGAATGGGTGCAAGTTGTTAGCACTTCCGGAGTTAGCTGCAGAAAAAGTCTGGCAGCCGTGATTATTTTGTAATTTAATTTCCATCAACATCGGCTTAATGTTTCATGTATGTATGTGTGTGTGGATAATATCCGTAGCTAGAAGGGTGTGTGTATATTAACCACATGGGCTGGATATCGTCTTCATCAGACTTGATTTACCCTTGACCTGCTGACAACGAGGGTAAAAACCGTAAGCACACACTTGCACGCATACCCGCATATTGCCGGTTTCGGTATCGGCGTGATTTATCAGCTGCACGGAGAAGGAGACAGTTATGTGACAGTTCCCAAGCGTAGGGTGAGGGACCTGGAGGGCGAGGGACCAAGAAACATAACTTTAAATTTAGCAGATCGTGCGCGATCCAACTGACGCTCCTGGTTGCTGTTCCAGGAAACCACGCATACCGAGGAAATCTCCGGGAAAAAGAGTAGCTTTCGGAATGGCATTTGAATTATTTATCTAGTTTTCGCAAGTGTTCCGTTGCGAACCGCTGCCAACGTGTTCTCCACTTCATCCGTTGCGATGGATGTGGCTCGGATATCCACTACGACACGGAGCATGCTAGGACATGCTGGATGGAGGTGGCATTTTCTCCTCCCCCTATCCCTCCCTCCCTTACTTTCGGATAGCTTAAAATGTTGGCCAAACAGGAACACTCATTGTTTGTGCAAACTATGAACAATTTGTGTGTGAGCGTAGAATGTGTTCATATTTCATATCGGGATGTTTTTCTTCGCTTTTCGGTACACACAAGCAAAAAGAAATATGTATGCAACCAGCGTAAGTGTAGCAAAAGTTAAGAGCAAAGATTGCACAAAGTCCACTTTTCTTGGCCACCCCGGGAAATATGATGATGGTGAATGATCATGAGGATGTTGAGACGAAAATCAGTGCACAAACACACACATACACACACACACAAATGGGTGGTAACAAAAGTGGTTTGAAAAAGCATTCATTTTTTTGTTAATTTAGTTTGAAACGATTTCTGTGCTGAAGTACAACTTTTCCAGACGGAAAGCTGTTTTTTTGTGTTGACCAACGAAGACTGGAAAACAGAACTGATTTGTCGTGGTGTACAAATGTCATGGTGATAAGTAAAGGTTGAAGATGGTCTTTCGGGGGAGATGGAAAGAAATTTTGTGCAACTAGTTTCAAACAAATATTGGACCATGAGGTTAGCTTGAAGAATGAGAATAAATTTAGGAACAAATTTTATTAACTTAACTAAATAAGACTCGAATAGGATGGTGTGAGAATGGTGAGATGGTGTAGTTTTTAACGCTATAACGAACCTTGTGGTTCTATATCTATTTGTTATTTCAAAAACTTCAGGAACATAAAAAAAATATATTAATGCTAATGCTTTATAACTCATTAGTATGGTATGTTATTATTAAAGCATTGATTTTAATTCTTGAAGACATTCGTTCTTAAAGGATAAGACCTGTTACACTCATGCCTAAATCAATGAATCATGTTGATTCTTCTCTTGAAATGTTTAATTTATTTGTTTATTAAAATTAGAAAAATTAGAACATTTTTCTCGCTTGCAGAAAGTGAGTGTGTTCCTCTTTTTATGTTAGCGTTTCTCCTTTGATTTGCTATTTGTCACTGTTTTATTTTTGTGTATGTCTTTGTAGTTCATTTGCTATTCATTTCTTTTGCTATAATTAATTGTTATTCTCTAATATTCTGTAATGATACATGCTGTAGATTAACTATTATTTAATAGTGTTTTAATTTACCCAATCTCTAATAATAATGTTTTATTTTCTTTTACACTTTTCATCATAAATAAATAAAAAACAAACACATATAAACAGGAGCTATTTGAAAATTTCTTTAGTTTAAAATGCTTCTACAGAGTAAATAACAAATAAAGAAAAACAAACGTCCGAAAACCACATCGCAAATGGCCCCAACCAGATGCATGAAAATTCTAACACACAAATGAAGATGAAATTGCATCCGTAAACAAGAAATTCGAAACAAAATTCATTCTAGTTGTGTTGCTATTTTCCAGCTAAAATGGTTGAACTTGTATCAATCAACCTAGCAACTTCTGCGCTATCGGGGGGGAAATCGGGAAAATCTAAAAAAAATATTTGTACGAAACTCACCTGCATCCTGTGGCTGTCGGTGTTCGATTTCGATCAATGTTTTCATCCCCAAAACGTTTCTATGAGTTTTGCCACGTCAGCAACAACGAAGAGGCTGCAACCAGCTGGCACCGGAAGCCGTACGTGCTGGAAAGAAACGGCACAAATGGGAAAGGGTATAGCAAGCGTTACGAATGACTCTAGTACTATGGTGAAAAACTATTTCCCATGTTTTATTTTCCGATGGGAATATGTTTTGGATTATTGATGGTTAATGTAGATCGTTCTCCTGCTTCAGGGTTGGTAGCGGAAAAGCAATCGGTTTCGATGCAGTTTGCAGCATCGTATGCAGTTTTGGCAGCATACCCGACCACGGAGGACATGACCGCCCGCTACAGTATGCAAAATACAATACCCTCGAGAGTGTAGAATGGACAATTCCCATTGCCGGGCGGGAATAGAAGCACTGATGCAGCATTTTCCTACGCTTCCCTGGAGGAAAGTTTGCAGTGACATCTGGTTTCGATTCTGTGACCGGGAGGTTAGAAGTGGTTTCCGATCACTATTGTCGTAGCCGGAGACAAGGTTGAGTGATTTATGAAAATATTTAGTGCAAATCAAGCGAGCAAACATCAAGTGGCCAACATTCCGTACACAAGAAGAGAAAATCCCTTACCTTTTAGAGATGGTGTTTAGGAGAGAGAGAGAGAGAAGGGAAGTAGATGGAGAGACATTCAAAAAAGCTTCCCAACCTTCTTGAAAGTAGGATATTGAATTTTGGGCCCACAAAGCCTTTCCCCCGGTCAATATTGACAAGGAAATGGGTTGGGGTCTGTTATTTCTGGAATACGTGTATAGCGTGCTGCTATTATTTTGGTGCATTCAACCGACACTTTTAGCTTGCCAGCATCCACCGATGCACGATGACGATGCATGTTGCATCCGTACATGGCCCATTGCCAAACCACCGCCATCTCGCTTTCGCTACTAAGCTCGTATCGTGTGTATCGTGTTGAGCGCCACAAACTTCGATCCGATAAAGTTATTAGACTTCCTATTCGGCTTTCCGGCGTACGAAGTTGATTGTTGTTGTTTTTATGTTCTGCTCTATATTCTTATATTTATGTTGTATGCTTCTGAAGGCGCCAACGTTTGTGCGAACGCTAGACGCGGTAGGAATACGAAATGATCTGGATTCGCTACCCAGTGGCCCCGTCTACCCTGTGTGGCAAGCAAATGCGGATAAATTGATCGGAAGTGTAACGGAAAGTATGCCATAAATAAATACGATCGTACAAGCAGCTGCTTGTTGCGAGCAGCACCAGCCTTCACCTGGTGCGCATGAGTTTTATGCAACGCGGCCAAACGCTGCAGACAACATAAAAGAGACACGAGAGACACGAGAGCCGAGTTGCAGCAAAGCGGACTAGTTGCAGTTCGATAAATTGAACACTTTTCTACTGCAAAAACGTACCGCTGGAGTACGTAGGCAATTGAAGAGTTCTTTGAAGAGTTGTTCGAAATGTGGTTGGAGTTGTTCTTTTTTTGTGTGTTTGAGTTTAATTCCATTGATACAGCAAGTACTTCAGCTTGATATTGCAGTTATAAATATAGCTTGCATGGTAAATGAAAAAGCAAGCTTAATTGAATTTATTTGCAGAAATTCCTCGGTTCAATAGAGAATTTGATTGAACGCGTAATTTTGCTGTTCAGCTATTCACAAGTGTTCACAGAATTGTATGAATGGCTGAGAACGGGCATTACTGCATGCTAACCAATAATTCTATAACTGTGATGCTAATGATCACACGTTTTAAAAAATATAATTCATCAATTTCCAACTTGTGGTGATGAGAGAGCAGAAATAGGTAAATTTGAGGTTAAATAATCTGGTAATAATATTTTTTAAATTAAATTGTTTTAAATGCTTATATTCGTTTTACAGCATGGAGAAGAATACGTTTTCAAAGTGAATTGTATCCTTGTTTAAGTCCTCAATAGTTGTAAACAAAGGCGGATATTCCTATAAGCGGACTAAGCGCGGGGCCTTGGCATGAAGGGCGGCCCGAGCTCAAGCATCAAACAAATTGGTTCAGGCACATATCAACAGCTAACACCGTTCAGTAACAACGTTGTTCTTCATACCGTTCAGCAAGAACAATCACCTCAATTTTTTAAGAAACTTATCGAAGTAGTGCACTCAGCGTATTGATTTGATATAAACTTATCAAGAAACTTGTCGATGGTCTCAAACGCTCATGGTTTACCTGGTTGAGTTCAAATTTCTTTGAAATTTAACTCGGAGTCAAATGTCCGAAGATTTTAATTTATGGACGAGCAGCATATGTGGATATGGATTTTATGGAGTTTAGACTCCTCACCAGATTTGTCGTATGTTGATCAGTTGTATCAGTATGTAGGTGGTCTTTGGTGCTGGGTTCTTTTTAAGACAAGTAAGAAAAATTGTTGCTACCACTTCGTTTAGTTCGTCATTGTTTTAACAATTAATTATCTAAAAAAGATACAATCATTCTTCTCAATACTGTATCGGGGTATGAGGAGGGGCTCATCATCATTAGTTGTTATTTATTATGAAATGTAAAATGAATTCCTACTCCTTGTTCCTATTGCTAAACGAGTTTAATCATATTTAGACAAAGAAGACAAAACAAGGAGAAGATCACATTAGACAAGGAAGAAAAATTTAAAAAAATGCCTGATAATTTGGAATTAACGATTGAAACCTGCAGAGGACAAATACACCACAATGCGGCTAATATGGCAATTAAATATAATGGCTTTTATAAAAAATTTAATCCCAATATAACAAAGTCATGACGAGCTCAACTCTAACCGTACCAGGTTCATCGCCGGACTGTTCTTTACAAGTTTCCGTATTAGAACGGCACTCTGTACACCGCATAGTGTGGAGCTCGTACTGGAGTACATCATCAGCTATGTTTCGAATTAATCATAAGGTATGTAATAAATTCCAATATGATTCTGTGTACAGTGGATCAATTACAAAGATCTTACAGTTGCTCTGTAATAACCAAATATAATAACCAAACCAAATATTATCAGTGCATCACTGTAATGTACTCGGGCAAAAAACAAATATTTCAATAAAGCCGCACTATCTTAAGCTAATAAGTGTTGCAATTCTTAGGGTCACAATTAACAATAACTGCTCGTTGCGATTTAACGGTTGCTGATGTTAATACCTGTTTTAGAATTGTAAGGGCACCCAATTTACTGGATCAATTTCTACCCTGCAATGAATGAATCTGCCTCTTCACGAATAAAAAACAATAATTCCTATACTTCGTTCCAATAAATTTCAATTGATAGCAAACGAAGTGGCAAATGAAATAAATATAAATGAATTATCAGTTTGAACAAAGCTTGAAATATTTAAACTCTATAAAGCTTCAACTTATGTTTTTAGACTTGTTGGAAAACATTTCGTTTCATCATTGATAATTTGAATAACAATTATCCTGCAACAATGATATGATCACTGGACCAACTAAAAAAACATGTGACGTTTTCAGCTACTCAATAAAACTCCATAAAGAACCAGGACGGTGAAAAGCACGAAGCTCAACATCGTTCATCGACATACCGAAATGAATAATTTGCGAGCAGCATATTCCACTCGCACGAAGCACGATATAAAAACTTCATTTCAATATAACACCATTATACCACTATCAGCCAGTTCCCGGAAAGTTGGCTCAATGCCACTCCGTGCACTTTCCGCGTGCAGTTCAAAAGCAACACTGAGTCAGCGTGTTTGTTGGTGGTGGGAAAATCATATANATAAAAACTTCATTTCAATATAACACCATTATACCACTATCAGCCAGTTCCCGGAAAGTTGGCTCAATGCCACTCCGTGCACTTTCCGCGTGCAGTTCAAAAGCAACACTGAGTCAGCGTGTTTGTTGGTAGTGGGAAAATCATATAAAATAGCACTAAACGACAAACGCGTCCTGTGCCGCTCATCGCAAGGGGTAATTTAATGTTAGTTTACAGTCGGCTGGCCACGGACCGCTGAAACATATATATTTAACTTGTTCCTTTTTTACCCTGTTCCCCTCTCTCTCTCTTTCTCTCTCTCTCTCTTTCGATTTATCCTTTGAACGTGTGTGTGGCTTTCGTGTCCGAAATGACGATGAACGGTGTCGAAAATCGATGAAAGCTTCCATGTGTCCGGTACGGGCAACGAAGAGAGATTAAGGGCAGAAAGAGTTACCCGAATCGGATGGATGGAAGGAAGGGTAATAAAAAGCCCACATTTTTATTCCACCCATTCCAAGTACGGAACGGTTTGCACTGCAATCAGTGTCAACCTGTAGAACGTGTACCCGTTCGAAGCACGAAAGCGCGTATCGTAAAGCGATGGCTTTATGGCTGCGTCATTGTAATCACGGCAAAATCAGCGGTGGCGGTGGCAAGGGAAGAAATACCACCCGATCGAACGTGTAGTCCTCTCCTCGGCTCGGCAGGTGTAGTCAAAATCAAACAATAAACTTCAACACCAACACACACCCGGCAACCGATCCATCCGGGGGCTCTTCTTGTGCCCTTGAACCGATGGTCGATTGTAGACTGTGGTTGGGGCGAATGTTTACGTTTCAGTAAGGCAATGTTAAAGGGATATTCTTGTAGGTGTAGTACAAATGTTTCAATCGAGAATGTAAGCGTTTTTTTCGTGGCGGAAGAAATGCTTTCGTATCAGATAGGATAGAAATGAAGAACTTTTTTTTTGAAAACAGAAAAATAAGGATCTCATTCGTTGAGAGCAAGTTTCCATTTTTTTGTAATTTTTTTTTCTTCTTGAATAGAGTTTTTCTTTCTGCGAGTGAATAATGTTTGTGACAGTTTTAATACATTTGTCAGAATGCACCCGCAACCCGTAAAAACATTGTGGCTCGTAATACGAAATGAATCTCACACAAACATTGTGCCACACGGAAGCACAATGAGCTGACAGTGCTGTCTGCTCAGTGCGAACGATGCCCAAGCTCAACCCCGTTGTTTATACATTTTTATACCTTCATTTGGAGCTGGCAATTGTGTAGCTTCCGTTGTATCGTATATGTATCGTCTTTCACCGTGTAGAGTCACCGTCGTGATGTCTATTCTTTCGCTGAAACAACAGTGAAACAAGAGTTTCACTGCTGTATGAAATGAACAACCTTTCTTAGGACGACAGAAAATGGTACGACAAAAAAATTGGAATTGGTACTACCAGCTCTAAGCATTGTCCTTTAGGGGTGGAAAAAAAACAAAAGCATAAAACGACAGAATGATCAACGTGGAAAAGGGTGTAGAGCGAGGCGCAGCGGCAGCATGAAAGTATCTGCGAAATGACTAACGATGACGATGAAGATGACGATGACGACGTGTGACTTATGTTTATGAGTGTTTTAGGTGCTGTCGAGACGCACGGCGAGTGTGTGACGAATGAGGACAAAGACAATGAAGAAATCATTTTTTAATCCCACCTAGAAGGACTCCGTGTCCTTGAGCTTTTAGTACTTTTCGTAGTACCGAAAGGATCTATATGGCACCGGAAGCTATCGAAGCCACCGCAAAGGAACGAGAACGAGAAAGTTGTTTTGCTTCGAGCGAGTGGTGGAAGCGGCAAACAGGAGCTAAGCTCTGGTGGAATATTTTTGAACAAAATTAAACGAACTTCATCAACGTCTTTGAAAAATGGCGTCATATGTCAGGATATGGTAAGCTTTGGTTTTGATACTCTTTTTGTGTTTGCCTTCCTTATCGAAACAGGTGGAAAAAGCATTTTTAGCCGAGGGCTTTCATGAGGGATTTGGGTTTGAATTCCCTTTTTACACATGAAAAAAAAAACATATGTACGGGTGCGTTTGTGTGTGTGTGTGTTGGCGTCTATCGAGGTGGATGGCTTTCTGGCTTCCGTGACACTGTATTCCTTCCGTTTCGCTTACATTCGCCTTTCCCCAGTTCGGCCCATCGATCCAACCCCGTCTATGGCGAGTGAAGCGTAGTCGGGGATTCAATTATGGTGCTTTTCTTTGTTTTATAACAAACCAACCGTGTGGGTTGCAGTATCGGTATAATGCCTTATACAATATTGCGTTTATGTAGGCGAACGGAGTCGTACATTGCCACTGGCGTGCTGTAAATTGGCGTGTTTCGCTACCATTAAAAGCTTGAAATAGCAGTTTAATGCTGCCAGCCTCATCGGGAGGACGAAGGCGGCGTAGTTGTAAAGTGTTACAAAATTTTACCGCTGATTAAATCACCGAGTCTGGCTGAATGTTTGATAGAGGACGGTTTTTGAAGTAAATATTGCTGTTGGATGTTGAATGGAGGCGCCTGGTGGTTGGTGTGAATGTGCTTTTTGTTTTGTGTGTTACTTGAACCGAGAGTGATAATGCTGTATAAAGGGAAGTTATTATTGATGTGTGTTCAATTCGGCAATTGATTGAGATGTGTTAAGCTACTAACCTGTTTCTAACAAAAATATTGTGAATACCTAAATAAGTTACATTTTTTTAATCAAATTGTATTGTTGTGTATTAGACCATACAAAACTAACTCTATATTATATTTAATAAATTCATGCACATTAGTTCTAGATTCAAATTAATCTTCTTGCTTGATGACGGAGCAGCCAATCCGGATACGCGAATAACACGGGTAATACGACCCAAAATCTTTCATGAAGAATATTTGATTAGAAAGGTGGATGGATTTCTTGAGTCCATTTCTTTTATAATTTGTTTAAAATTTGTGGTTTTGAATTCAAATGAAGCATATTTTAACTTATACAATCATAGCTGTCATCTATCACCAGCACGAATAATCGAACAATTTTATGAAAAGCACACGGATTAATGCAATTCGACTTAAATTATTGCTATAATCCATAAATGCTTTAACACTAGAAGTACCAAGCGTTTTAAGCGTTTTCCGTTCATGGTTAATTTATTTTTAAATTTTGAGTTGGAGAATATTTTTTTGTTTATTGGAGATCGTACTATAGAATATATACATATGCAAAATTCAGGTTTCAACTAGCTTAGGATTGTTTAACACCAAAAAATGAAGCTTTCCAGTCAAAATGAAAAACTTTTCTTTTCATCCAAGTTCATTCTTTTATGTTGATTTCCCTTATCACCGAGCGTTACAGTTCAATGAGAAGCGAGCACTACCGGACACGATTCACGAAGGATCATCATCGATTCACTTCACCCATCGGTACATCAACGATTTTGTTAAACGCTTAACGCCATTTAATCAATGATGATAATGTGTTCCACACGTTTCCATATCACTGACCATGCTATGGTGATAGG
>CM028126.1:23195761-23210503 GCA_016254315.1 Anopheles parensis
AAAAAGGCTTTTTATTGTATCGTCCAAAGCAACCAAAACAAAATCACGGTTCTTATGTTTTACCGCAGTCCCGGCACGATCGACACCGGTGTGCCGAGGTCAAATTGGTGATAATGAATTGTAGGGATTTCGGCGTGTTTATGCTTTTTCTTGTCACTTTATTTTACACTGATTTTTTTTTCATTCTTTTTTTACTTCATCCATAAAGGTCAGTCTGTGAGGGAGACTTTGAACGATATTTTACGTTCATATTGTCTAGTATCGTTGCGTGGATCGAGAGTTATGTTCCGTTGGTAACCGAAAGTAGGTTAATTGTTGTTGGCGGTGTTAATATGGAAGATCCATTGTAGGCATCAGGCGAACCATTTGCATGTCCGTTTAAGTGAGTTATCAGCAGTTAGCAGCCGGTTCACCACTATGCTTCACCGAGCCTTGCCGGTTTAACGACAAAAGAAGCATTAAAATGTTTAAAATTTATTTGCCCGTTCATTAGCCGTACTGCAATCAGGGCAATTTACATAATCGTGTAACGCAAAACCGGCCACACTTGCGACAAAAGCGAGAAGAAAATTGTGCTATAAATTTGTACAAGGAAATGCAGAATGTGTACATCCAGCATCTGGACAGTTTTTTCATTGAAATAAAAAATTGCTAATAATTGCTAAGTGGAAACTAAAGCGAAGGAAAACTCAAATAAATTACACTTATGAAATTAAAATAAATTTGATAAAAAAATTTTAAATTCACATTTTTAGTCTTATGGTATTTAAATATAATACAAAAAAAATAAATTGCAACGTATTGTTCAAGAATTAACAATTTTGAAAGACAGATGTATCAAAAGAGCCTACAAAATGAAATAAGCAAATAAAATAAAAACAAAAAATTAAAAACAAATTTTATCGGTAATATCTTAAGAGAATAGAAACACAATTCATAAATTGTGAAATTAATTTCAAATTTCTCTAATCGTACTTTTTAAAGAAGTTTACATTTCGCTTTGTTTAACCACGTTATACGCCATTAAAACAGTTAATTTATTTTCACAAATCACTACAGAAATCAGTAGGGGTGTCTTAGAAGAACGTTAGCAATACAAGTTTTATTTGTTTCCATCTCCTTTTCCGGTCCGTTCCGAGGTGCAAAAGTTCACGCTCTCCCTTTGTGTGGAGCGAGCTGCCACAAAAGGTCGAAGGTCCGCAGGAACCTTCGTTTGTCAAATGAAGAGAAAAATAAACACGCCAAAGAAAAGATAAACTCATTCGATTGCATTTTGTAATTTAGCTACAGCTGAGGCAAGATTAAATGAGACACGGTCCGAGACGGCCACCACTATCGGGGGTGGTTCGCTTATGTGTTAGACACGGGACAGAATGGGGCAAAGTGCTTCACAGATTGGCATTTCATTCGATTGAAGGTTGAAGTTGTGTGTAGGAGGTTAGAATGTTTACCTCGTTCTACGGTCCATCAGTGTGAAAAAGATGTTTCTACCATTTTTAGGGGTAAAAACTCGATTGCTTTAGGCGTGAAGAAAGAATGAGAAAGCGCCTTAAACGGTCCGGTGGGTGTAGGAATGATCCATTTTTATAGGTACAATCGCACACCAGCCGCAAAAGTTTTGCTTTCGTTCGAGCGTAGAACAAAAAAAAAAGGGAAACAACGAACGAAAGCAAAGCTTGCCAACTTGCTCGTAAAGTGCAGTGATACGTGGAACCGTAAACGCTATCGAACGCTGATGGTGAAGTTCAAACAGTACCAGATGAAGAAAGAAAATGGTACAACACGATCGACAAAATAAACACAAATGTGCTTGTGCTTTAATTTTAACCACGCAAGAATGTGGACGTTGAAAATGAAGTCCGAAGGGCATGGTCTCATTCGTTCCTTTTGTGTGTAATTATTTCAATGAATTCATTCGTACCTAACAAATGATGACTACGGGGTGGCAGTTTCACTCGTGAAATATCGAGAAGTGCGAGACTTCACAGAAAGAGAATTGGGATTTTCTTCACTTTTGTATCCTGTCGAAAAAAAATTGAAAAAAAAACTTATTTTGTACTTCATAAACATAAAATGGACCGTTTCTGAGAAAAGAATACCTGCGAAAGGATCCTGGCATTATGCTTTGATGCCTAGGCGCACATCGAACGCAGCATTGTGCTGTAATTATTTTAGTGTTTTTGTTGACGCCTATTGGCCGTTGGAGGATTTACAAACGAAGCTTCACAAGCATATTGCGATGACGGGAATATGGTTATTTTAATTTTATTTTAATTTTATAAGAATGTTTTACTACCGTAATGCAGTGGGAGGTAGTCATTGTGAAATGAAATTTTATTTGCATTTCAATAAAATTAATTGCTTCTCCTTTTGCTGGCGCTTTTTCTATACTTAAATATCGCATAAATATCTCGGTTTGTTGCAGTACTTACAAATGCAGTACAAATATTACGGAATTATACCAAATTACGGTAATTCATTAAGGAGTTGAAATATCCACTTTATCATCCATATTTCAATCCATTAGCAGAGGAAGAGGAGGAGAAGGGGGTTCGGGCGATTAAGAAAGTGTTGAAAAAGTGTTTATTACATGATCGATTAGAGCGACAGTTAAATCAAACCAGTGAATAAGTCCCAAAACGTATTCGGTAAATATTCACGGAAAAGTTGGAATTTTTCGTAGTAGCCAGATTCGCATATTTGATCAGATCAGATCCATTCCTCGTTCTCAATTAGTCTTCCTACACAAGAAAAATATTGAAAAGGAAACGATATCAATAGGTACACAACAACTTGAACACTTAAACACACTATTGAAATTGATTTCGTTGCATTCAATATAGACCCAAAATTTATTTAGAAGCAATCCCCAGTCATCGTAACATTTTAAGCATGAAGATTTTATGTTGAAGAGATCACTTTCAGTTCCTTTAGTGAATTCTTCTTGATCACCTCAATTGACTCGAAGCGGTGTCCGCGGACTGGTAATTTCATTTTTGAGAACAGAAAAAAAGCCACAGGGGAATAAGTCCGGTGAATAGCGTGGTTGCTCGATGACATTTGTGCAATATTTGGTCAAAAAAGAGTTCGCAATAATGGCCTTTTGAGTCGGTCCGTTGTCATGATGCAAGATCCATCCATGTCTTTGTCCAAATTAGGCCGTTTCTGACGCACTTTCTCTCTTAAACATTACTTATCTTGCAAATAATAAATCTTATTTACTGTAGAATAATTTGGAACGAACCATCTTGACGATTTTCTTGACGTTTTCGTCAGTTGAAGAAACAAATCTTCGGCGACATCTCGACGCTCTGCGAATGATTTATACCCGTCGTAGGTTCAAATTTTTCATATAGCATTTTTGTCATAATATTTTTGTAGTATTTTTAATGTATCTGTTCAAAAATTGAGTACATAAAACTTCGTTAAAAACACAAAATGTTAGACAAATTCTTTGTTCTTTGTCTCCATTGTAAAACTCGCTAAGGACATCAAATAATTACCCGTCAAAGTACACTAATTGACGGATAACGCAAAATACTTTCATAATAATGGATGACAGTTGCGTCAATATCCTAGTGATGTAAAAAATAAAATACTAAAATAATTTCACTTTTTAATGAACAATTACCGGTTCATCTGGCAGAATGTATCCCACATAGCGAAGATCCAAAAGATTATGTGACATTGCAAGCAGTAGGCTAAGAAAATAGTAAAAAGGTGCGCCTGTATCTCTAGAAGATCATTCCTGATCTTTAACTAAATAAAACAATTTGTGTTTCTAAACACAAGATTTGCATTTTGCATTATTTTTTACACCAACAATATTAAAATTTGATCTGATAAGCATGAAGAAACAGACAGTGTGTCACATCTGTCGCAACGGTTCGATGTATTAGAGGAACGATATGGAAATAACTTTTTCCAAACCATTAAAATGTAACATTACTTCTACCATCTGATCACTAAAATGCTTCTTCATGTGGAGAAAGAGGATCTTCCTTTTAGCAGCACAAGAGCACATGGGAAAATTTTATAGCTCCTGAGCTGGTGGGTCATAAAATGATAAAAAGTAAATAGCTCTACTTGCTTCAATCGCCACAGCAAGTAGTGGCAAGGTGACTAGTTGAAATAACCATCCTGAAAATGGACGGCGTGTGAATATAAAGCACCAGAATCCTTTACTTTTCACTCACTCCGTTTGGGCGTTCAGGAAAATGGGCTTACAGAGGAAAGAAAAAAGAAGAAAGCCATATTTACAGTGCTTCACCATACAGGTGTAACCGTTTGCTGTTTGAAGACAATCGTAAAGTAAATACTGTTAGAAGCACTTTTGTGTGCTTTAGAACAGAAACCCTCCCTACCACCAAAAAAACAGCCTTCACCCAGCCCACCAACAGAAAAGACTTATGAATATTAATCTAATAACTTTGGATGAAAACTTTCACTGTTTTTACGACACTTAGTTTATTTGTTTTGTTTTGGGACATGGAGAGAACATGCCTTGGAGGCAAACGGTAGACGATCAGCTTCTACCTCGTTCGTTTGCTTTGTTTTGTTTACTCGGGGACGAGATTCATGTTAGTGATTTTTTCGGATGCCCGTTGAGCAAGTGTCAGTGCATTAGGTTTACATTTTAATGACAGCTTGAGCGTGTGCTTGCTACAAAAGTTAGTTTGAAATGTTTTTCCTCACCATTTACCGGTGTATTTGATGTTTGTGCCACCTGTTCCAAGCATGGTTCCAAGGCAAGACAGTCAGGGCAAGCCTGGAGCAAATGCTAAAACGACTTGAAAGCTTCCAGCTGAAGGAAAAGCAGCTTGGTGAGGCCACCGGTATGTATTGGGATACTTTTTTTTGAGTTTTGCTATGTTAATTTAATTTTTGGTGGTACATAATTAACGTTGTTTGTTTGTTTCTTGGTTGGCCCCAAAACCAGAATGTGGGGCAAGTGTTATGCGTGAAGCATAAACAACAAATTAATTATTGAACTAGAACTCAAGGCGCTCTACGAAAGGAACTAGATTCAGAATTAATGATGTAAACATTCGCTTTCCAGCTTCTCAGGAAGGCCAAAACTGCATTGGACAATCCATCATAGCATTATGTTGTGCAGCGTTGGAAGCTTCAAAAAGGTTTGCATCAGGCAACGAAACGACTGCACTAACGGCAATCCATTTTAATGCAATGGGGTTGAATGTTTCATTACAAAAGAGAACCGTTTTTGCTCGAACTTCACTACACTTGNGCATTATGTTGTGCAGCGTTGGAAGCTTCGAAAAGGTTTGCATCAGGCAACGAAACGACTGCACTAACGGCAATCCATTTTAATGCAATGGGGTTGAATGTTTCATTACAAAAGAGAACCGTTTTTGCTCGAACTTCACTACACTTGGCCAGACTGTCGCCAAGTTTCTACTTTTCATCCATTCATTTGCAGCTACATTCATTAGTATAAATGCACTTTAAATTGAAATTGTATCGCCATTTTTTAAGCTTCTCCTTTTGTTGCATTCTTTTCAACTTGTCCGTCCAGCGCAGGCACCATAGAATGGGGTTGAAATTGCACAGGAAAGGATCGGTTAGGACCACTTCCAATGAATGGGGAACGGGTTCGAATCGGTACCGTGTGCTTCTATTATTCTCTGAAAGTGCATTTATCATTATGATTTGCAAAAGAAAATCGGAAAGAAAGTCAAGAAAGAGTAATGTGTTCCTGTTTTTGTCCGCCAATGTTTCCACTTTTCATGCTACGTTCTTTAAGCTGGCAATTGAACAAAGAATGTATGTTATGGAAAGTGTATGGAATGGTTTTTAGCTTCGTTTTGTATTTTAAGTAAGAAACACGTTTTTCTTGCATGTTTTTCTGAGATAATCAGAACAAAAATATTTGTCAAGTTTTTTCATTGAAGTTGTGTGACGCGATGTTAGAGAAAATTGAAAAAGTACTATAGTGTGATAAAATTTTTTGAAGTTTTATCATAGAAAAATAATTTTAAAAATTAATCTGATATAAAGATATACGAAAAAAACTAATTTTTTTTTCTTCAATCTTAATTATTCTTTTCATTAACACTCGAAATGAAAAATAAATATGTGTCTAAAGCACATAAAAAGCTGTAATTAAAACCGTAAAAATATGAAAGTCATAAAATACATAGTAATTCAATAAAACGATATAGAAATAACATTAACACTAATGTTAGAAACATGTAAAAAGTATATAAGGAAATAACACAACATTACTTTATGGAAACAAATTAAAACAAGGGAACATAAACATATCCAACATGACAAAATTTTATTCTTTTTTTATTACTATGGCACCTTATCGTATTGTCATCTTGACAAAAAAATGTACAGAAAAATAAGATTAATTTAAATAAGTAAGAAATGTACAAAACTATAAAAGTTTAGTTGAAAATAAGAATAAAAGTAACATACTAGACATATTTTATTTCACTTCAATAAAGATGGATTCTTATTATTTAATTTATTTTTTTTTTAATTTATTTTATTTATTTTTAATTATTCTTTAAAATTTAAATTTATTGATAGTATTGGAGGTACTTTCAAAACATTGGAATTATTAGAGGATTTTAAAAACCGAAACGATCTATCCTTAAAAGGCTAAGTGCAAAAATTAAGTGCTATGCTAAAACATGGTTTTCAATTGAAACTTTTTTGCTACATCTGAAAAAAACAGTTGCCATGAATTTCAACACTCGCTTCCGTTCCACGGCGCCTGGACACAGCAAATTGTCCAAAATGTTCACTCATTTACATCTCCCGTGTCCAGTGTCGTTGACATTTTGGCACAACGTCCGTACGGGAAGTGGTTAGGAAAAGTGATTCTCCGTAGTAAAATCGCAGCGCAAACCCTGGGCCACAGCGATGGCTCGATTCCACTTCATTAAGCCGATGAATTATTGAGCATTTGTTTTATCGCCGGTTTCGAGCGAGTAGCAAAAGAAATGTGGTGCGCGTTCGCGTTCACTCAACTATCAGCAGTGATGTCGATGTAACGAATTTCTTCAGAAAAAACATCTGATGCTACGAGTCAGCAGCATGCTATCGCTATCGGGCAGAAATGCCACTAACAGATACTTTTGCAACAAGGGGAAAGTTTGACTTATTGCACGGCATTCGTGAACGCACTGAAACTATAAAGAGTACACCGTGTACGGCAAAGCATTATGCGCATACCACGAACGATAGCGTGGAATCTGGGCTAAAATTTGCCTTCGAGATGTATTGGCTCTTTGTGCGTTACTTGATGTTTCGGGCGTCTCCGTTGATTGGTCGTAGCTCCCATTAGTTTCAGCGACGTCAAACGAGCACGGTGTGGTTTACTAGCAGACACGTGACGGTTTTCCGCCCCCGCTGGTTGCAAATTGATGAGGCATTAAAGGCTTCCCGGAATTGGTTTCGTGCCGCGGTTGATGTTGTCACTGGACGACTGATGGTTTACCGCAGTTCCTGCAGATATAGTAAATAATGACGCTTTTGCCTGCCAAAGGCATCAGCCGCACTGTACCACTTACGGACTGCAGTGTTTTAATCGTGAAAAATCACCTCTTATACTCCATCTTCTTAGAAGTTAATGAATGGTTCCTTCCTTTAGGTGGGAATTCCGCCTCTAGCGAATGGTTCAGTTGATAAATGGAATGGATTAGGTCGATAGTAGTGGAGAGTGAAATATTTGATTTAATAAAGTATGTTTGGAAGCCCCANGCCGCGGTTGATGTTGTCACTGGACGACTGATGGTTTACCGCAGTTCCTGCAGATATAGTAAATAATGACGCTTTTGCCTGCCAAAGGCATCAGCCGCACTGTACCACTTACGGACTGCAGTGTTTTAATCGTGAAAAATCACCTCTTATACTCCATCTTCTTAGAAGTTAATGAATGGTTCCTTCCTTTAGGTGGGAATTCCGCCTCTAGCGAATGGTTCAGTTGATAAATGGAATGGATTAGGTCGATAGTAGTGGAGAGTGAAATATTTGATTTAATAAAGTATGTTTGGAAGCCCCATGAAGAAAGTAATAAAACAAGGATTAAGTTGAAGAGACTTACTTTTGTAACAATAAACATGTGAAAGAAATGATTCTGAAAGTAGACCATCCAACTTTTCGTACTTTAATACACTTTAATTTTATATCAATAAGACAAGCACTTATTGCTTATTTTTAATGAAAAAAAAATCTTTACTACGGCTGCAGACATTTCAAGAAAAAATTCCTTTTAAAATTTGTGAAAAGCAATTTTCTGATGAATAAAATGAGGGAAATTTAAAATTAAACCTGTGAACTTTTTAAGCTCTCGTGCCATCCGGCTTGGCATTACAACATACTACAAAATACCTATTTTAATTTTTTTTATTGAAATTAAATTTTTGATTATCAGTCTTTGGGTTGGGGCACAACACATGTCTTTTGCTGGTAACTTTCCAAACATAGGCTCCATTTTGACAACCTATCCTTGCCTGAGAACGCTAATGCAGTATTTGGCGACTTTCGCAATTCAGACGGCGTCAATTCCAAAACCCTTCGACAGATGATGATTGAGAGACTTCCGGATGCAAAAGTAGCCGTGGAGTCACCTTCCGTAAATTGGCGATCGGTTTGGAAGAAAATCAACAACCACCAACTGTCGTCAGTCCAGAGAAGCACACTGTATTTGCTGGAGCACAAATTTGCCAAGAGCATCAAGCATCTTCGTTGCAAGAAATACTAGTCATCGTTCTGGACAATTAAAATAAACTACTTTCCTTTACTTTCCCTCCTCCCTTAAATGTTCTTTGTAAACTATGTACGTCATCCCATTATGTTTTCCATTCATTACTGAAACCAGTATCTACAATGTTTTTAATAAACACTTTTATAAAAAAGGGAGAAAATGTAATTATTTTTTTCAGAATTTGTACCATTTTGTTGTCCTTCTTAATGCATATTATGATAATATGGAATGCTTAATGTAGTAAATTAAAAAAAAAGAAAAAAAACGACCTGTCATTATTACCTATAAGTAGCAACGGGATACTCAATCTTATTTAACATTGGTTGGGACACATTTCATCCTTCGAACTGTGAAGTTAAAAATTAGATTTTAAATTATGAAATAAAAATCGTGCATTGTTTCAATATTATCTATTTCGTTGAACTGTTAGTAATAGAAAAAAATTTGTGAATTTTTTTTAATGGTGGAGAGTATCTCGTAATTATTTGGCACGTTCAGATGGTTTTTGAATGCGTCCCAGATATTTTTGAACTCGGCCCACAATTTGTTGTTGTTGTCCCATATATTTTTGAATGCGTCCCAGATGTTTTGGAATCCGTCAAAAATTTGTTGAATGAGTCCCATATATTTTTGAATGCGTTGTATAATTTTTTTAATGCGTCAAATATATTTTTTGAAATCGTTTCATACTTTTATAACGGCTTCCCAATTATTTTAGAATGTTACTATATCAAGCTAATTTCTTCCTAAAAATTCGTAGCACGCGGAGTGCTTCTGAGCAGACTAGAAAAAAAAACATGTTGGCCATAAATAATAATTAAAATCTAGATGCAGATCGATATTTAACATTTGTATTGATTGTGTTATGTGTACAAATAGAATTATAGCAAAAGACTGCATACTTAGCCAACCGTACATTGAACCATCACAGCATCGATCGGAACAATCTTGCTTGATTGACATGATCAGCTGTTGGACGTCCATCTTGCACACCTTTGCAATTTCCGTCGGAATTTCCTACTATTGGCATTCACGTACACATATAACGTTAAGCGAAACCAGCCTGATGATATGTACATTTGATAACGATGATTGAGCAATGCATTTAACTTAATTATCCAACCACCAGTGCAAAGTGGACAAGCGATACAAAGCTGGATGGACACGGTTCACCCGTTACGAAACCCGAAACGGATAGGTGCTCACGTTTCCGTTACGGGTTTATCCATCAATCATTGTCATTGTGGCCGATACGTTTCGCATCGGGATGGGATTGGTTTTACGAGAATTTATCACATCCTTCCGGTGGCGTTTTGCAAGCATTGGAATAGCATTGGAAGTTTCTTTACCCAGTTTCTACGGCACGACACACGATGGCGCCGACGTGTTCCGAGTGCAAAATGACCAACGGAATTGTTCGTCTCATTGCTCGGTACGAAGCAATCCCCGCTTTGACCTGAAGGTGGCACAAGAAAACCGAACAAAAACCGTTCCGTAGTGAAATGTCACGCTTCAAAGTTCGTAAAAGTAGCTTAACTGTCCACCGAAAAATCATCCGTTCGTCAGCCCAGGGCAGCCCACGGTGGTCAATACGGTTCATGTTTTCGCTTTCATCTCACACCAGGCGATGTAATCGAGACAGTTCATCTGACCGGAAACGGTTCTGTTTGCAGCCGTACATACCCTTCCCCTAGACAGGGTTTCCTTTCCCGACGACCAAATACCCTCGGTCGTAATTTTTTCGCTCGGTTGAGCAGAAGGTTAGTTAGCAGAGAATTTGACCGTTATTTGGGTCTCAGGCGTTCATTTCGTTCACCGCACGCGTATGATTGTACGGTTTGTCATTCCACGTTCAAGATTGGTAAGAAATAGATGATCTCGGTCGGGCCGTCGATGGAAAGCCATTGCCACGACTGGTGGAAACCAAACCATGGGGAACGAAAAGTGAAAGTTAACCGAATTCCAGACAAAACGTTCATACTGTGTCACTTCCGTAAATGGGCAAAAGTTGGGTCAATGTTGGAAGTTTTCTTTCGTACGTCCCGTCTTTCACAATCTGCTTTTGTCATCTTGCAGCAAACACAGTTTGCATGTACACGGTATTGAATTCTTTTCCTCCCGTCTTGCAGTTTTTTTTGCCGAATGCTCATATAATTTTAGCTGTTGCGGGTAAATTAGTTTGCGGTTGAATGATTTTCTATTTTTGTGGTTTAATACGCCTGAAGGAATGATCGGAAAAATGATATTGAAACGCACCGACGGGAACAAACATTATCGTAACACATCCCACCAAAGCGTTGGTAAGACATTTTCCATCCCTTTTTTTATTGCGCTATCAGCATTACAGAACCGTACGGTCGATCGCTATGTGAAAGGATAATTGTTGGAAAAACGCGTCGCATCGATGGAGACGCCTGGTAGTTGGTGAAAAAAATGTCCGCAATGTTGCGTGTTGTCACGGGCCTAACGTATGCACGCATGTTTACACTCATGATAATAATTACATCAAAAATTCAATCCATACGTAGATGGTAAACATTTTTTCTCCCAGTTTTTAATACATGCTTCTCCCACGTGAAAGGTTCAAAGTGCGAAAGTCACTCGCAGTCGTATAGGAAAATATCAAGCAAACCAGGAACATGTTTTGTACACGAGTTCGTAATGAGTAATCTGCTACATGTGTCCGCGTGTGTGTGCGTGTGTTTTGACGCAGAAATGTCATGCATTTTAACAAACAACTGTAGCCCACAGGAAGCAACCATTATGGTTGCCATTAGCTCCAGGGAATTAGCAAAGATTTTATGCGTCGCCACGGTTTGATACTGGCGACCGTGTAACGATGTAATGTCACACGTTACGGTGCACACCGTAGGACGGTGTGGAACGGGATTTGGTAATATTTATTTTCTTTCTGCAAACGGCCAGCTTTATGACGGACGACTGGTTGTACGCGTTACGTGAGGTATGGCGTACGATGTGACTTAAATCATTCACGAACTAATTAAAGGGAGACGTGAAGTCCCTACCGTGACCCCTTACGGTTTTACTCGCAATCATAAAGTGAACGAAACGAAAACAAAACAAAAACAAGCGCTGGTCACACCATATTAGCGACACTGATTAGGATAGGTAAATATTTTCGTTAACCACTGCGACAAATAATTTATAAAAGTAAACCTGCGAAAATGAAACAATTATATTAAGGTTATAGAATTATATTCCGGAAAATATCTTAAAAAATTTGGAAATCACTTTAAATAGCATTAAATTAGTTTCTTACCTACTTGAATTATTTTGCTATTTATTATATTATTATTGTGATTTATAAGAAGAACCATCAAATTATTTATTAATAGATAATACTTAATGCAACTTAAGATGTGTAAAATTATGATACACATTTTTACTCGTCCATTAATTTCAATTTCTCTTTGCTGAACTATTTTCTATGGAATGTAGAATTTCCACCCAGATAAAACAAAGGGATTGTATATTGTAAGATCAATAACAAAGTCTTGATTCGCGTGCTATAAGCTTGTATCCGTGCACAACAATATTCAAATAAGCAAAAGCGGAAAAAAGGGAATACAAATTGCATCGCATTATCTTTTTCATTCATTTTCAGTGTTTGCTATCAGAATGTTAGCAAACAATGTTAGAAATGATAGTAAACAGATAACAAAATAGCTTGGAAATCCTTCATAAAAAAAAGAATGTGAAAAAAGAAACTTTGTCAGCTATTGCAGCAACGTTCATTAATCTCATGTACAAGGCTTTGAAGTTTTATCAATAATATCCATAGAAGCATCAATGAAAAGTTGCGATGAATAATGTTGCATTTTTTTGTATGATTTCCCGAGGGAAAATTTGTTTTTCTCGTGCATGAAAAACGGATAAAAGAAAAGTGATAGCAGTGGAAATACAGGAAAAAACAGCATATCGTTCGAGTAAAACTTTCTAATTATGTTGTTGACAGGAACGAAACGGGACAGAGACTATAACTTTCCTCAAACAGTTAGAGTTCTTCCCGTAACGCTCGAACCTCCGTACCGATTGCTGGGCCATGTTGTGTTTTTGTCTGCCCCCCCCTTTCTCAGGTTCACTTTTGTTCGCTTCTTTCCCACTGGTCACCCCCTCGCCTTCCCTTCCAAAGCGGGATCGAGCGTTGTCCGTCGCGCTTAGGGACGGGATTGACCATGTTCATGAATAATAAATGGAGGCATACGCTGTATTTACAGTACACCATCATGGTTCGGTGGTGCGCCATCGTTAAAGCACTCCTCGCTGCACCACAAACTACTCCCCCTCCCCTTCTTCACGCTCTTAACTTGACTAGCGACAAACGACCTGCGTTATAGCCTTTCTATTTACTTACCTAGCACCTATCCAGCTTTCAGTATGATCATGATGAGAGGGAAACAGAAAACCCAACGAGACAGCCACCGTGGTAACAAGGATCGAGGAAACGGTGTCTCGTCTCGGTTTGCTCGGACCTTCGGCAAGTGGTAAGTTATTAGGTGTGACAATGGCGTAACGATAGTTCAACTGACCTGGGAGGCCCGGAATAGGAACAAAACGGAGCGCATTTGATGCGTCGCCTTCGGGGAAAATGCTGTTTGTGGAATACCGTAAGCGTAGTACTCGCATGGGTATTCTGGCGTACAATACTATTGCTATTGTGCCACACAGACATACACGCACTTCCGGTGGCTGAAAGGGAGCGCGGTAGAGACGGAACATGCAGAGAGCAAATGGGCAAATGGTAGAAGGACAACAATTTGATTACTGAACCGACTCGTCAACACCGGAGTGCACGGGAACCGGGTAGTTGTTGCAGGTGATTCATCAGATGAACTGGTCGTGCCGTGGATACGAAGCGGGGTCGTTGGCTGGAATTGATATATAAAAATAATATTGCCTTTATCACACGCACAACACGCGACAATGGCTAACTTGGCTGCTGTACGAAGGAGAAGAAACGACTAACTCGAGCAATAACATGATTTCCATTAACGTTCCGTGTGTGACACGGTTGGATAGGAAGCAAAATCGTTTCATTTTTTGATTATTTAATACAAAACGTTTATTTTTTTAAACTGAAATGCTTGCTTGTTTAACATGCTACATGTTTTTTAATTGCTGTAGTTCAATGAATATATTTTCCCAACTAAATACCGAAAAATGATAGAGCAATTTTAGTATAAATTTCAATTACTATAAAACTTTATATAATATTTTAATTGGTTTTTGTGTTCTCCATCAACATGCGAAGTTTTGTTGATGCTAGGATAACGCTAGCGACTATTACAATAATCGCAGCACATGACATCCAAATGACCTTAGATGACAAGGAAATGCCATCAGACATAACCAAATGGAAGCACGTGATTTCATAATTCAAGCGCATTTTACCGCACAGGGCAAATGATAGGAAAAATTATATTCAACTCTTCAACCCTCCCATCTGTAAACAGTCTGCTTATTTGACATTCCATATCGATGGCACGCGATTCCGTATCAATTTTGGGTGATTCCTTAAAGTGGGCTCTCCGCATCCTATGAATTGCTATAAACACGGAAAGAGATGCATTATTCGATGCCCAAACGATGTTTACTTGAACAATTTATTGTACTTTTAATAGAATAAATCATAGTCGGTTGGCTGCCAAAATATCATAAATACAAATGCCCTGCACGTGTTTATACTCGCGAAATCGCACTGATGTCGCCATACTAGTTTTATGGTAAAATATGCTATAATTATGATATCATATGCTTCCATTTGCTTATACCTGATGGCATTTCCTTATCGTCGGCGGTCGTTTGAATGCCGTGTGCAGCGATTACTTGAATAATCGCTTGCGTTATTTTATCAGCTAAAAACCTGTAAACAACGTGACGGAACAAAATATGACCGATAAGTTACATGAGTCAGGAACATTGTCAAATGCGTTCTTAAGATACTACTGCAGCTTGAGTATGCCTGCGTGACTCCTGGGAAA
>CM028126.1:23210534-23262025 GCA_016254315.1 Anopheles parensis
GTGACGGAACAAAATATGACCGATAAGTTACATGAGTCAGGAACATTGTCAAATGCGTTCTTAAGATACTACTGCAGCTTGAGTATGCCTGCGTGACTCCTGGGAAATGGACAATAGCTCCCTATTCCTTCTCTTTCTCTTTTTATCTTCCTCCTTCCCTCACTCTCAAACATCTAGCTCATGTGTGTTGATATCCTCGTTCCCAATTTTGCTGCAATAAAATCAGAAACAGCGCTGAGTTTTGTAGTTAAATTTTAAAACACCACCATTCCATTCAAGGACTTTGGTGGAAAATTGTTTTTATCGGTGTTTCGTTCGTTGATCGTTCGAAGCAAGAAGGGAAGTTTATTTTTATTTTCCTTTCTTCGCCCTTACCTTACAGTGAAAGGCGTGCTGCCGGAAGGATGTTTGCAAATGAGCACATGCAGCAGCACATCGTTCGCGTTTATGGCGGCAAATAATACACCGATATAACTGCTAACGGCTAAACTTGACCCAATTACACTAATAAGCTTTCTGTTGTTTTTTTTGGGTTCATTATCAAAAAAAAAAAAAAAATAAAGGATCGTGTACTGCAAAAAGGAAGCACCGTTTCTTGAGATGGTTTCGATAGGGTGCTCCACTGGTTAAGCTACTGTTTCCCGAGAGGTAGATTTTTTTTCATGCTGTCCGGAAATGTGCCCGCTACAACGGTGAACCTAGTGGTAGATAAGCGTAATACACTCTCGCCGTACCCGTCACTGCTGGTCACCGGCAGTCGCTTGATGAACTTAACCGACGAAGGCACGGACTGCGGGCACGTTCAAATATTTACCACAGTTTCAACGTGGTGATGGTTTTCACGAATTTTCGTCCAACTATTCCTGTACGACCTGTGTGGTGCGATGTTTGGTGCTTACTGGCACACACACACACACTTCTCGCAAATGGTTTTATGTGGGGTGTTTGTTTTTCATTAAAATAAAAACGATTTCATACTGTTATCTGAATGGTTTTTGGGGTTTTGTAGTACGCTAGGGTTCAGCCGTTTTGCGTGGCAGCGTGTTTTTGTTCCCCCAGTGCGGAAACAAAACGCACACTGTACTGTTCAACTTCCAACCGGATACGGAACCGGACCGAACGGTGGACGGATGGATTGGTTTGATGGAATTTTCATCGATTTCCATTGCACTACCGATCCGCATTGTGAAAGTGTTTTTATACGCAAAAAGTTTTGCCCAACCCTCTCACTGTGTGATATGAAATGTCAGTGTTTCTATCGCTGACAACCCGTTCGTTAGTGGATTAGTTTCAACCGTCAACTAATGTCAAAACAATAAAAAACAAACGAGGAAACCTATGCTCGACCACTGCAATGGTTTTTCGATTGTACGTACTGATGACCACTGTCGAGTCGTTGATACTGTGTCATGACTTTTTCCTTGGTGGTATATATCCACATGACATTTGCACGCTATCCCTGCTTCAGTAGGCGATAGAAAGATGCAACAAAAACGTGCATTACACGTGCATCAGTTCGACACAACTCTGATATTTTTATAGCTAACGCACAAGCAACAGTAGTAGCAGCTGCAGCAGCTGTTGAGAATCGAATTTATTCTGTCCGATAACAAAGTTTCTGTTCGATGGTCAATGGATAGCAGATTGAGTGACACATCCTTCTCTACCAGTAACATGCTCTTGGCTTGGAGTTATCGGTAATGCAATTTGAGGATTTGTTGCATTTTGTTTCGTGTGAACTTTGAACAGAAAGTATAATCTTTTAGTTTGTTTATGTTTTTGTAGCCATTTTAATGGGAAAGTGTGAGATGGTAGGTGTTTTGTGTGAGTAATGTATGTCAGTTGAAATACAAACTAAATTGTTTTGGAAGTAAATATGCAAAATAAAGTTTATTTTGTTCGCAGTTCAAAATTTTAAAATTTCGTAAATTCTCCAACTTATTGAACAGTTTTAGAATTGAGAAAATTTTACAACACATTTTTCTGTATTGCATATTTTATTTCAACAGTACTTTATGTTATACTATAAGTGCAATATGCGATAAATGTACAAACTGATTGCTGAGCTGATTGATTTAGAATTATTTGTTATTTATTCTATTATACAAACTTCAGATTACAGTTTAATATAATGCACTTCTTGAATAATTTTTGTTTGATAAACTAACCAACAACTTAAACTAATAAAACGTTTTTTCGTATATACCACCAAAACTATTGCAAATTTAGACAAGAGAAAGATTTTTCGTAACATATGTCATGTTTCCATAAAATTTATTTTTTGTAATGAAATATTTAAAATATCAATAATAAAAAAAAAAAACAAATTAATTTATGCAAATAGAGTACAAATGGTACGGAAAAAAGTAAATTATAATTTAAATTTCTTATTAGTCTTTCAATAAATATTTATAGTCTATTGTATAACAATTGTTTTATAATCAGCAGCTCAATTGACTTTAAAAATAATTCTAACTGCCTCCAACAACTGGATCTTCAATAATTGAAAATCACCAAGCGTTCCAAGGATTGAATCAGACGTAATCAGCGAAAAAAATGCTCATTTAATCTCATTCAAAAGTATTTTCGGCAAAAACCGTGGCCAATTACTAAAAGTAATTGAGCAATTTTATTTATCGAGCGTCATTATTGTAATTGAAGCGATAGCAAACTATTTAAAGGAAGGACGGAAATTTCAGGGAAAGCTTAAAATAAGCCATTCGGATAGCAAATGCGCTTCGAATAAATTTGCCCTCAATACGATTTCAAAATGAAATCATTGAAGAAATTATTTCGATCGCAAGCTATTTTCGGTCTCTCTTTTGATTGTATTTATTTTAGCGCGAAACGCTATCATTGATGGATAATTGAGGTATTTATAAAGTGATTTTATAGAAAAATGAAATCACACTGAAATAGTGTTACTTGTAATTCTTCTTGGTATTTCCCATTTACCTTCATTTTAAAAATCTCAGACACAGTGCTATGAATTCCAATGATATGTACGTTGCTTCGTAGAAAATCATTACCGACAGGTAAAAGAAACAAAATAACAAAAATTATAATGCACACATCATACCTGAACACGCGAATGCAAAATAAAATCCCAAAAGTACATCGTCCGGAAGCTCGTCTTTCACGCGACAACAAAGCATTTCCATTTTCATGGCCACACAATATTGGGAACAATGGTTTGAGCTTTATCGTTTTCCACGAAAGTACCTTTAATAGCGGCAAATCGTACACGTGGGTGTCCGATCCGGCGTGGGTGGGCCGATTTTGTTGTCAAATTTTCCGTTCAATTTTGATTAATTCTACCGCCGACATTTTGCGCTGTCGGGAAAATTTAAATGCACAACGGTACGATGGCTTACAGCGAAAGTGGATTTCACTTTGATAAACAAATCTTATTTGTGGCTCTAAATACACGAGGATGCTCATATCGAGAATGTGGGAATTCAATAAAATTCCTACAAATTATTTATCTGAAAATGATTAACATAATTTTCATAGAAGTTGAAGTGTGAGAATAATATATAATATTAGTTAATGACTTAAATACAAATTTCCTCTGTATAGATCCTATGAAATCCCATCGGTTGCTGTATAATTTGTATGAAAAAATAAGGTTATCCATTACCAAAAATTGTCACCACATTCGAAAGCTTGCGGTTAACATTTTTCCCTTCTGGAGTAAGCCGGTAAAATGATTCTGATTTTGAGCTAAAAAAAACACCAACAAAAGAAACGCTCCAGACATATGTATCGAATGCGGAACATCTTTCGTTTGCATAAATTCATCGACCTCAAGAATGGTTTCGGTGAAAAAAAAATTCTTGCACATACAGCAATGTAAGCAAAAACGAAAAGGTCTAAAGAAAAAGTTTACATTTTTGAGTTGTATCTTACTTTTTGTGTATTCTGCTTTGATCCATCTTTTACCTTCCAATCCTTCCGTGTGGAAAACTCAAAAGACAACGGAACGGAACGAGTGACAGCTGAAGGAAAGATTAGATTCAATTTAAGAAGCTAACATAATAGAATCCAACCATGCCGAGGATCGTTTCGTCCACGGTAGGGAAACGGACGAGTATGAGCGGACGAGTTAAAATTGTGTCAAACTGGGATAAGATGTGTTGATAGGATTGATTGTTGTTTGAGTAAGTGTCCCGCTGACGGTTTCGGGACTTTGCAGGCTGTTCGATAACGGAGGCAAACAGGCGCGAAGGTTACGAAGATGGGAAAATTCAAGAAAAATGAGTAAAGGTGCTATGTGTTTCTTCGCCTTAAGATAACAACCAACCAGGTTCCGTTGCAAGAAGGGATGTGAATGATATTCGAGGAAGCATTAATCATATTGCTCAAACGATGATGTTTTAATTCACGACAACCACTTGATACACAGTGACATGAGACACAATTGAATTTAGTGTTTGGAATGTAGTACATACAAAATGATGCAGAAATGAAAGTCGCCCTCTCGAGGATTTTGTGTTCAATTTTCTTACTTTTCTACCTTCTTCAAGAGCATATTTTTATGCGTTTTTTTTAATGAACATGCTCACAACAGTTGCGCTACAAAGCTAGTGTAGAATGTGTGCCGCTCGAGATAAAACGCTCCGTGCACTCGATGGATAGGAACGGATTGTAAGACATAAAAATAAATAGAGCATTTCTTAGGCACCATAAAAACCGATGCTGAGACGCTATAAACCAAAACCCACGATTTAGTGGTATGGAAATGGTTAAAAAGCGGGTAACACTGAATCGGGCGCACATGAATACGATGCCGAAACCCAATTCTTAGTGCCATGAATTTTAAGCATGTGCCATGGTGTTGCATCATCGTTAAATCTATTTTGCATGATTTCGTTGATCATATTTGTTTGTTTTGCACTTTGCGAGTGCGGTTAGCATACTGGCAGCATTATTTGTACGAAAAATTTGAATACTGAACCATTATTACGTATTTACTGACTGCCGCTTGCATACATTTAGGCGCTGTCAAAATGATTTTCGAACTACGAAAAGTCTCTGTACAGCACTTTAAAAATTCGGAAATATTTCATGCAATAAGAAATCTTAAAGGAAAGTGCTCGTCTTCTATCTTGTCTAGCTATAATACTGTTTATTTTATTCTTCTCCTCCAGCATATACCGGAATGTCGTAATGTTTTATCGCTCTACTACCTTCCAGTTGCGTACAGCTCCGGTTACATCGTTCAATATGTCGCAGTGTCTTGTGTGTTCTGTTTGCGTTTTGCATCACTGATTCGAGTTTTTTTTTAATGAACCGCCTGTTTTTTCCAGCTTCCAGCTACTGCAATCTTTTTGTACTGGAGTACTTTAGCATGGTGACGCTTCTGCCTTGTGGTTGGGTTTCGGGTGTTTGTGATAAATTGGTTAGAAAATGGACCGTGGTGATGATGAAAGTTATTGCATGTAGGCGTGGAATTCGTGACTTTTCCGCGCTTTTACTCAAAGAAATTGAAAGGACGCGCGATATAGGGTTAGACGATGGTACGCACTCGAAGAAGCATCAACTAAATATATGTGAACCTACGATGTGTTTTATATAAAAAGGGTAGCTTTTGATTTAAGGCAAGTGGAGAGTATATTGTTATCACTAAGAGAAAAAGTGTACGCTCAAGGTTTTGTTTTCCTTTCACTTTTCTTTTGCTCGCAATTTATCAAACTTTTTTGAAAGCGAAAGGCGATTGGAACGGAGATCCGCCGTTACGTTCCATAATGTTTAGAAGAACGATAAAAAAGTGCTCTTGCGTACTGTGAAAACACGAACAAGAATTCCTTTCGAGCTAGTTGAATTTCAAAATCTAACCTTCCAAGAAATAGACCGATGTAGCAGGAATAGAAAAAGAAAACACTCAACACAACCTTGGCCGATGGTTCTACACCATCTTGTTGATTCATTGTGGTTTATTCAGATAATAATCCCGATGATGTACCATTTTCGTTCGAACGCAGCACATTCCCAGCCTCGGGTGGGGCACAAAACCGTCGGAATCTGTAATCCATGGTTCAGTGCTAATAGATAAACACTGGCAGCACTAGCAAAGCGTTCTTTGCATTCCTCAAGTCGGGCCAAAAGATTGGCACTTTCCGTTCGGGAAATGGAAGTACCGAAGTAAAAGAAAAAAAAGGTATCATAAATTTTATCTCCCGGATCGTCCGGAATTTTAATCAGCAACGAAGCATGCTGCTCCGATTTCCGTCCTTGTATCCAGGGCTGAGCCTTTTTGGTGGGTTCTCCTATTTACCATTAACGCAGAACGCTCATGCCAGGATCAGCGATTTACCGATTCCGAGCACGATCGCAAACCGATGGTCTATTTGTACACAAATTAAGTCCGAAATGGTTGGTGTCTCGATGGCAAATCCATTCGGCTTGTGTGTGGGGAGTAAAAGTTTTCCGCCCCTCCGCTAGGACAACTGTTACCATTTCCGGCTGTCAGCAGACAGCTCAGGGTAGGTAAAGATGATAGTAGACCTTTTGCTTGTCAACGAATCTTCGTACAACTTCAAATATCCAGCCATGGATGGACGGTAGTTGGGTTGTGCGTGTTCCACTCGAGCTGACTCGGAAATGGCACACGAACCGCTTTTGCACAATTTGCGTATCGAAAGGTTCTAGGTAGGGTGCGGACGCATTCTTCAGGTTTCTGTTTGTCCGATGGGATTTTGTCAACGTAGACGCTTTACTGTGTGACTTGTGTTCCATTTTTATGCAACACTTGCCCGAAGCATCCACACGCTGTAAAGTGGAAAATATCCCATTTACACGCTGGACAATAAGCCAGATTCCTGGGTTGGGCCGGCGATGAAAGTCAATTTTCTGTCATCGTCAACGGTCCGTTATGACCTTTCCTCTTGCAAAGGGTTCTTCCGGATGTTTGATTCTTACCATTCGTTAAACGCACAACAACACGGAAGAGTCGTAAATGAAAATTGCTTCCTCAACACAATAGTTAAAACTGTACCCAACGAACGATATGGTGTTAAATCCTATCGGCAAACAATTCACCATATTGATTTTAGTATATCATAACGATGTACATGAGCATGAAAATTTTGCTTTGTTTATTAATCAATGTTTGTGGAACGTGTCCTTCCCGCTTCATTGTTTCAAGCAAGGAATTCTAGCTCCTGAAGTAAATGGTGAAATTAATCTACAAAAGCATATCGTCCGGAGACCCTAAGGATATTGTTCTCGAAATATCCGTAATGGGCTCGATTTACACTAGACGAAGGATTTGCATTCGCAACAGTAAATATTTTAACGGCAAACACTCACTCCTTGAAAGCAATCTATCCAGCAAATGATACTAACGAAGATTGGACAAACTGGTGGTTAGCCATGGTGGCCCATCTCTGCCTATCGATATCGACATTGTACACGCCGGACAAGAACGGATCGGATAAGATGTCTGCCTCATTCCATCCCAGTCTTGATATCGGAACACCGCTGCCAAGTGGACGAGTCTTCCACCTTATGCTAAGTCTAAGAATGAGAAATTGTGTTTGTAGAGGATCTTCTCCTCGATCGATGGAGCTGTCAAACGTGGTGAACAACCGTAAAAACCATTTTTCCTTCACAACCACCTTGGTCCATCCATCGTTCATCATCATCGGTTGTTGGCACTTTTTCTCGCTCCCAAAAGTAAACTACCAACACAAACAACCGAAAACCCATTTTTCAGTAGACACAAGTACGTGACGCGGAGACACACGCGTGCTAAGTGATGGCGTGTCTTGGTGGTTGCACCACATCACAGGTGTGTCCATTTCGGTGCTAGTGAATTCACCTGCACCTGGGCCACATAAGCGGATAACGGCCCGATAGCGTTGCACGAACAGGCGAGCGCTTTATCGTAAATGAAAACATTTTAAAGCCATCGCCGTACGTTGCACGTGAGAACGGGGACAGGTTGTGCGATGAAATCATTTCAAATGGTTCCAACCGGGTTCATTCATTCAATCACGCTGATTACATTTATCCGCGCGGTGAGCAATGGGAGATCCGGAGGTTCTTTGCTTCGGGCGTTTGTCAGTGTTAATGGGCAGAAGCTGTTGGGGACGCAGGGATTGAGAGTGCACAGTGTAATTTACATCTTATCGTACCCGGAATCGTCCTTTGCTGATGTGACTTTGGTGGCATTTTGTCGGACGGAAGGAGCTGGGAAGTCCGGAAGTAATATGTCTACGTTGCTCCATATGCAGGCGCTTCTGTATGGTCGATGAAAGGATCGCTATAGTGAAAGGATGAATTACCGTGCCGACGCGGTATGCATCATCAGTGTCATCATCTACATACACACACACTAGCAAACCTTACAGGAAGCGAAGTGTATGACCATGATTGCAACATCATTCACTTTACACTTGGCCGAATTCTCGAGCCCTCGTTTGAAGGTACTCCCACTGTGTAGGCTATTATCCGTTTTTGGGGGTAAACTCTACCTGGGCAAAGTACAAGAGACGTTCCCATAAACGTTCTACCATGCTCAAGGACTTTCGATTGTGTTTGGGCAACATTCAACGACTTTTGAAGGATACCGTCTACAAAGGGGTTCTTGGAATGGTTCCTTCATTCAAAACCATCCTTCATTGAGTTGCCTCAAATCTTAGTGCTACAATGTGACAAGCAGAACATCTGTACGGTTGTGGATAATAGACCGGATAAGTCTAGATTCTGTACGCTGCTTTTCGTTTCGACAACCGTTGCCTGGGTTTCCTGTAGATAAAGATGCAGTTTTGGAGATTCTTGTAGGAGGATGGAAATTGTCACTGAAGAAGGTACTCGAAAGTAACCACACGTTGAGTTGGACGTTAGGGCTTTGCTATTGTTGACAGTGGTAAATAGATTCTTGGAAATAGCCTTAGCCGGTCCTAGATGGCAAACAGTGGATGGATAATTTTTGTTCCCCATTTCCTAAAGGCTTTTTTTGTTTCAACTTTCCACTTGAAGTTTCAACTCCAAAAGTGACTTTATCTGTGCTTTTCCGGTAAGTGTCTACAGGCTTTTCGGTAGGCAAAAATGAAATTCAACGAACGGCAAGCTTTGTACACAATTTATTCTTGTGAGCTGTCTGCTCCAAACGTCCAAAAATATCAGACAATAGTGAATCTGTTACCTTTTGTGCTTTGATGGCAAGCGCCGGTTGATGTTCGCGAACATCATTTTGAGGTGTAAAATAAGCTTGTAGGCTTCACGCAGGTAGAACTATGCTAAATGAATGGTGGCGACATTGATAATCCTACCGAGACGGCTAGAAGTTTTTATTGGAACTAAAAATAAGTAAAATCTAAACCGGTTGCTGTAGATTTTCCATTATTGCAATATTATGCTGCAGTCGATTTGCTGTACACTTCCTGTGACTTTTCCGCCCGAGAATTATGAATAATTCAACGCTAAGATCACCAGGTACGGTGTGGAATAGATTCGGTAATGGAATGAACACCGTTTCAACTTCCCACGGTGCACCTGAGCAAGGAAACCGAACAGGGCAACAACAAAAGAGTTTTTTTGCAGCTTTTGTTTTTATATTTCAGTACAGGTATTAACGGGGAAAAAGGAATATTTGCCCGCATGAATACTCAATGATTTTTTTGTTTCGCGATAAGCTTACAAAAGAATAAAAGACTGTGAGTGTTTTAATTTTTTTATGCTATACAAATAATTCTCAATTATTTAAAATTTTATATTTTCATAGAACATAGTTCTATTCCTACAAAACAAACTTTAAAATTAAAAAAAAAAAACAATGTTCAAACAGTAATAAAGAGCTATCGCACGCAAACGGTAGGAAATTTTTTGTTGTTGTTGTCCTCGAATAGCCCGCATGCGGAAAGCCATCCGTTTGTCACCGCGGTCGGTTCAGTGACATTACTGCAGAGGTTGTATTTGGTGCACACGTGGAACGCGCATGATTACTGCGGTTGTTGTAAAGGAATATATTTTCAATGCTTTTTAAGTTGATTTTTTTTTGTTTTGTAAATTATGATACATGAATAATGCAAAAATTTGATTTTACAGGATGCGAGTAGAAAAAATGAGAAAATTTATGGTACAAAGAATTTACATTGTTAACGACTAACTTTTCGGATTAATATCAACAATGAATTCGAACGTTAATTTACTGTGTAAGGGTTTTTTCAATAAATTTACTTGTTGGGTATATATGAAAAATTGTCGCTAGCGGACGCCAGAAGATAGAACTCGTCCTTCGTAATAAGTTCTACTATATCGACTGCCACGTGCGTGATGTAACAGATTACAAGTTTTTTAACACTAGGCTCACATATTTTGAATAACCGTGCTGATCTGCTAAAGGCACACATATCTTTGGACATAAATTTTTTCCCATCAGCCATCTGAGTTGCTTTTGATAGATGCTGTGGTGCTTATTGATTCTCGTAGAAATTGTCCATCTGCCAAAGAAGTGCGTGTCATTGCCAATCCGTTGGACGACACCAAGTAAAACAACATGACACTAGGCGGATGTTTGGCTTGAAACTTAGCCTAAGTCTTTTAATGGAAACATTCTAGTACTTTTGTACTAAATCGTGATTAACCTTCTCCTGATGGAATGATGATCCTGATGGAATGCCCAAGCCTTGCCCATGTCCAGAACTTACTTACCGACACAAACCCTCTATCCTTCACCTCATGCATAAGCGAAACATCACTTCAATGGTTGTTAGCCCGAATGCACCTTGCGTGCCATTCTAATAGTACCATAAACAGGTAAAATTTAATATTCCAGTTTCATTTCTTGATTTGTGGACGCGTTGTGGACCCAGTTTTTTGAAATTTTGCATGATTTCGGCGATTTTGGACGTCTTATAAGCCACCGTGTGACCGTTTTGTTGGAACCGGCTGTCGTGTGCAACGAGTGCCGTGGGTAAGCAACAAACTCAAAACCTCTTCTTTAGTATACGATCTCACCTATTTACAGTAAATCAAATCAACTATTGTGAAGTATTACATTCTACTAAACATAAGATTGTCAAACTGAGTAATTATTGACAAAAATTGACGTAAAGTTGAAGTTTTGCCATATTTTCTTTTTTTTCCTGGCTGACTTTGTACAAGAAATATATCAGTTGAAAATTTTCCTTACTTTAATGAATATCATAAAGATAATTTTTTTCTTAAAATCAGTAAATAAAATACACAGTATGTAAGTAACCAACTCGAGTCCTCATTTCAACGTGAACTCAGAAACGGTTCAATTTGTAAAGGAACACCATGAAGGTAGTTATGCTTTTCCCTGTTTTGTAAAAATGCAATTAATTATACTCGCACATAAATAAGGGTGGAGTAAACCACAAGAAACTACCGTACAATTAATCATCACCGAACAGGCCAGGGTACAAAACCTCAATGTTATTTTTACAAAACTTTTTAATTTATAAGCAGCAACGTGCATTTCCTTCCCATTTTCATTTCATTTACACTTACTTCATAAAACAACCATTAATAGAACGGTAGCACCAGGACAGCAGTTTCTGTTCGAAAATAGTTTCTCACAAAAGTATATTAGCCCGAAGTGAACCGAACCAAGTCACTCTACTTTATGACAATTAACTACACATAATGGTAAATCATCTGTTCCCGTTTGCCTTGCAGACCGTCCAAATTGCGAATAGTTTCGCCCCTTTACGGAACGCGTCCTGTACATGGGATGCGTCCTGTTTTAATTCGACAATTTGTGAGCCAAACTTTAACTGCTCCTGAGGGGTGGCAATACATAAACGAACCGTACTGGACGATAAAGTGTGTTGAGCAATCGTTGTGAAGAAGCACCGGCTGAGGAGTAGAAAGTTGTGCCAAGATACTTCACTTTATGAGGCGACACTTGAAACAACACTTTAAGCTATAAAAATCCCCTTTTCTTTTTCTGTACTATATAGTGGCATCGGCGTTTAGATTCGCGCACGAAAGATGCACTCTTATTGGTGTGAAAAAGAATGAAAAAACACACAAAGAGAGCAGCAGAAGCGAAATTGCTACCAGCTGGTTTGACGATAGCTTTCAACGGTGGTTTCGGTGGGTGGTCAGTGGCTGATTCCAGGCTTGGGTTTTGGAAGTAACATTCCATGGTGTGGCACCACAAAAACCCCAACCACCGGCGGTTTCACCGGATGCAGCTGGGAGGGCGTTTTATTTCTATGTTCCTTCAACTCTGCACCAGCACTTTGTTCCGCGGACCAGCTGAAGTGGATAAAATTCAATTCAATTAAGTTTTAAATTAAATGTCCGAGTTGTGCGAGGGATCCGCGCTGGTCCCCGGGACGTTCTGTGGTCGGTGGGTCGCCATTTTTCGTCTCGTGTGTCTTCGGAGCGAAGGGTAAAAATTATGCTTCATCCAAATAGCTCACTCGCTCTTACACTCTAATCTATTCGGTCAGCATTCGGTTCCGGGAAAGACTTTGGCTCAACAGTAGGAAGCAGTTCAGAAAAAGGGCAGAAAAACATGCTAGCCATCCAAACGGATCAAAGTAATTCCTAAGGTCTAAGCGCACCGGATGGAACATGCACCCGGAAGTGGTGGTAATGTTCGCTAAGAAGATACGGTTGTACGTAGCTACATTATCGTTATTTTCATCATCATTATCGTTGTTATCTTTCGAAGATACTGGGAATTCCCAGACTCGTTGGAAGACAAGAAGGCGCCCACTACTTCGAGTACTTTTTTTTATTTGTACCATTCACAATACGGAATGGAGCTTTCGGTGGAAAATGTTTGAAATGAAAAATTCGAACAGCAAACAATATCGAGTGTAACGTGCGGGAAACGATTTGGGCATCGGGGGAGATTGTTTGTGGGGTACCGATTATGGCTTGTAGAAATTGAAGAATGGTTCCATATCTTGAAGGTCAACGCATTGTGTTGGTGTATTAAATAATGATTTATCGAGGCTAACTAACTGTTTGATATTGTTATTATCTTGCAAACATTCCAATCAATCTAGGGAATTTCAAAATGGTTTAAGATTTATGGAAAATCTTTCAACAAAAAATACTCTTCCAGGAACTCGATCAATGAGATTATAGAAAAGATATATTAATTATACTAAGAAGTATAAATATTCAAATAAAAATGAAACACTCTGATAAATCAAAGGTTTTCAATTTCAAGTACTATTTTGGAGTCGTATCCTAGCAAAAGCAATGTAAACCATGCTGCTTCACAAATGAACTTCGCTTTGTTTCATTTCACTTACCTTCTCCTGCAGCTTAGTGTAGCTCGTTTCACTCTGACAGCTTTTGCATTAAACCCATCAGTCTAAACAGCGGGCGAATTTTGGGTCTTATCCTTTCCTTTTTATCAGCTTTTCACTCCCCGTACTGTTGCGTCTACCGATCTTAATGGATCTCGTCGCGAAACGTTGTGAATTTTGCTCTACGCTTCTTGTTGTGGCAAAATGCACAAGACATTCCAGTTAAGATAACGTTACGGGGCATTCCGTGTCGGATTTAAAGAATGACTTTTAGCTGCATTATGCAGCATTTCTTCAGGCACTGTTGTCAGTTACGACAAGCAGCAGAACGCAGACGACCTCTCTGGGAGTTTTGATATGAAAATTGCTGCAAATGCCGTACGGTGGTGCACGAATTGTGGAAGTTTATTTCCATTCCTTGCCATTGTTATTTACAGTGAAGGGTGTTTGATTATGGTTTTATTTGTGGTTAACGATGTATGGAAGGAGACGGATTTTAAATGCACAGTTTACGATAAGAAAAATGTTTATCTTAGTCTTAGTTGGGCTATTTTCAATGATATGTGTGCTCCACGTAAATTTTTCTTCTTTATTTTCGTAAAACTGTATTTTTCATAACTAATCCGCTGGAGTTATCAGAATATGAACTCGTTTAAAAATATTAAAAATATAGCCTTTTCTTTTCAAAACTAAAACAAACATGTGGTAAAGTTATAAAATGTACTAAAATACTAAATTGATCGAGTTCCGAAGTACGTTTCTTATATTCGGTTGATGGGATCCTCGTTAGATGCGACTTAAAGAGGAAAATTGACTGGAAAAGATACGGCGAATTATTGGTATTTGTAATTTGTATTTTAATCTTTAACTGTATTCTATTTTACAGTTAACATTTATGATATTGCATTCAACAAGTAATGGACCGCATTACACTTAAATAGTTCAGGAACACAAAGCTTGACAAGTCCGGTTCAAAACTATCACATGCGGCATTGAATTCACGTCACGTCACAAGGGATCAGGGTCGTCAAAATGAGTACGACGCTCCCGTACGGGAAATAGTGATCTAGCACAAAGTGATCTTGCCGGGGTGTAAATGTCAATTGCAGAGAGAGGCGTGAAGTGTGGTTCCCCATCTTCGAACTATACGAACAGTTGGTGAGGTAGGACCGCATCTAGTTCATGATTTGGCCAAAAACCTGAAGCTTGACGAGCGCAGAAAACTATCAAAAGCGGCTTCCATAGATATCGCACTGACCTGAAGGCCTGCATTCGATGGTCCTGTGGCAGAGACTGACAAACTCGTAAAAGCTGTGCTCTCTTGTGATTCACACATTTTCAGGAGTATGAAAATCTTGTCTCAATTAAAAACAAATGCGCCCTTGAAGCCAATATACAGGATTTGAGGCGGCTCGGTGGGGTATTTGATAAACAGTTTCAAATCCCATCCGAACAGCCTCACGACCGCCTCGCCGGACGTGGCAGATATGTAAGGGTGTTCTGTTTTACCTATTCTGTTTAAGCCCATTCATTGTTTGTTTTTATTGACCACGTAGACCCGATCAACAAGCGACAAGATCGCATCTACCAACAACAAGCAAAAGGTGCAATATGAAAACCACCGGATAGAACCGGATCGATCGAAGCATACGATTAAATAGATGAACATCTCTAACAATCAACAACAATAGTATCAACAACCGAGCATGCTCTAGATAAGGCAAAATTCAAAGACGAAATGCATTATGATGTTTGTACACACTTCAGCCTTACAACTTAATACTCACATACTTTTTTATTTTTTTTTAAATACCTTTTTACTTTTACAATTTTACCTTTTTACTTTTTACAATTAATTTAAAAAAACTCAAATTTTCAGACTTGCAATAGATTGTACAAAAATTCCACAAGTTTCTAGATAACGCTTGAATTTTTGTTGTATAACAAAATGTGTGTGTAAATAACAAAATTTTCTAAATAATTCTCAATCGTGACACATTTTTACGAACATTAGTAAAAGAAAATGTAATTGTTTAACAAAACCGTTTCTTCACACAAAAGCTTTCTATCAATCGATACTATCTTAACCATCATTATCGTTAAACACGCATACAAAACACTTTGACAAACAACGACAACGATCAAACGCGGACAAACACGCGTACAAAATCTCTCATCTTCAAACCCCTGATAGAATACATGATGCGAATACTAATCGCCGCTCATCTATCCCAACCCTGGGCGGCTCTGCCCACGGAAAGTGTTGCTCCCGGCGGGTGCATAAAAAGGCGGTACACTTTTGGCTTTTAGCCCAAAAACGACGACGCCATACACCGAGAAGCAATGGCTGTCGATAAATTTCGGGACGTGCGGTTTTACACCGACAACCCTATTGCTATTCCATCGAATGGTCGGATCTATTCCACTTTAGCTGTTTGCTCCGTCCTAAAAACCTCATTTCTCGTGTAGTTTTTTTTGTGTGTCGTACTTCTCGGCTCTGTCCCGGAATTACTCCGACCGTGTATGGGTTCACTTAGGCTTTGGCGCAGTGTGCAATTTGTACCCAAAGTTAAACGATAAACCGGACCGTCCCCGAACCGACCCCGTGCGAGCGTTTGACTTCCAGCCGAACATGATGCTTTTAGCGACTCGACACTTCGTTGTGCGACTTGACCGGGCCCGTGCCGCTTACTGGCTAAAAGCTGACGAACGAAAATGGAAAGGGGCGGTAATTTATCTTGTCGGGCCGCAAAGAAATTGCCCGACGTACCTAGTTATTTTGGTCGAAAAACAACTCCACCAGGACCGACCGAAATAAAAAGAGGTAAAATAAAACGCAAGCTTCCGTTTTTGGGAAAGATGCTGAACGATAAGATCACGGTGGTAGGACCCACCGTCTTCTGGTGGGCGTTTTTCTATACTAAATTTAGCATTCTTACTGTTTGCAATTCCTTGGTTTTTGCAATGGTTTTCACTCAACCAAACTCTTTTTTTGTCTCCAAAAACTCTGACCGTTCATCATTCCTATTGTGCAAGACACGAATCAAGCGCTATCATGTCGTTTTCTCGTTGTTTTTTTTCTTTGGTGTATGATTGTCCTTTGGAGATTAAAATACAGCGAGCTATCAACTTGCCTTTAGAAAACACAGCTTGTTGTTTATCTAGCTTTTCCCATAGCCCAAAAAAAATAGCACCCAGACAATGGTTCTTTCAGCAGCTTCACATAAAGCAACCGGCAACAACAGTTTGTCTGCTGCTAGAAGTAGAACATCCAATCCATTCCCACCACACCGAACTCAACCTCCTTTTCCGCTACCGCTGATCAGCTTGGTGAAGTTTTGCTTTGTTTGCTTAGGTAAACCCGGCTATCTCGCGGTTCTAATCGGCTGAAATGGTTGTACCTGCTGATTAAAGAAACTAAATACGGCTTGTTGTCCGACAAACGGACGGTTCGAATTTTAGAAGGATGTTTTGCTGCATTTTAGCACACGTCAGCCCAGCGAAAGTTAATTAGATATTTCGACCAATTCCTCTACGGTCATATCCGACCAACAGGCCAAGATTGAGGAACCGACTTCGGAAAAATGGTCGCAGATAGAACAAGGCCGCTCGGCTAAGATGAATTTTAATAAGGGGTAGTTTCGGAATAACTACTTTTGATATCAGACGAAGTTTATTTTTAAAATTGTGTCTCTTTAAACTAAATTTAGATACAAAATATTAAAAAAAGCTATGAAATGTATTTACTTAGCAATGTGATATGGTTTGATTGAAATGCAAACATTCGTTAAGAGCAAGTTATATATATCACATACGGTTTAACATTTCTGGAAAGGATTTTCTCGTCATTGTTAAGACAAGTTTCTGAAGTGCACATCGTCACAATCTGCAAGCTTTGAAAGCTAATGACAGCACAAGGAATGGTAAATCGAGCTTCGTTCCGGTGAACATATGAAGGCGTGAAAAGAGCTAAGACGCTACTTGATCCTAGTTGATGATTTGATTAGGGATTTAACGTATAAAGCTATAAAGACGATGACAGTCGTTCGCAATTGCACCAGGGAGAGCTTTTTACCTAATTACCTCTCCATTGAATGAAGAATTCCCGTGAAAGAAATTCCCCAGAGCGGTAGTCGGTGTATGGAAAATGTTGAAATTAATTAATTATAAAGCAAATATTTCATTGAAGATTCAACTGCATCTTTAATGAAATATTGCTTTTCAATGATTTTTTTTAATTATGTAAAGAAATAACATACATTTGTGATTAAATATTTGACTTTGTGCTCCTTCATTTGCTTGGTTTATTCAAGTACTGGGCGCCTCCATCCATATGCTTACAATATCGACGACACACGTTGCTAGAGTGGATACCTTTGAGAAGGAAGATTTAATACATAGAGATTAGTCTATCAGGGGTGGCCCGGTGGTGTATGTGATAAACGGCGCCAGTCCTCACGGCAGGACCGAGTTCAAATCCCATCCGGACCGTCCCCCCGTAGCAAGGACTGACTATCCGGCTACGTGGTAAAATAAGTCTCGTAAGCCAGAAATGGCCGGCATGACCTCAAAGGTCGTTACGCCAAGAAGAAGAAGAAGATTAGTCTATCTCTGAAAAATGTTATTTTTATAAATATTTATTCCTGGTCAAAACTGAAAATAATGGATTGATAGGGCATTTTTAGCAAACTACGAGTATCTGGGAAGAAATCAGCTAATACATTGTTAAATGTTTAACATAAAAATGGATGTTCTTCTGTAATGTTATTTTTTCCCCATGAGTTCTCGTCCTACCGATTCTGTTTTTCTTTAAATTTATTTGCACGTAGCAGGATAGTTATTCCTGCATAATTGCGTAACGGACGGGATGGGATTTGATACACGATCCACCGATCATATAATCCATCTTTATCATATAATGGCTTCAAAAATAATAATGTAATAATACGATAATATAAAAGTAATTATGATTGTTTTATTCATAAAGAACGGCCTGGCCGTATTTCTAATAAGTAGTTATGATAGTATAAATTAATTTGCCAAAGTTTTTTGTATATTTAAATTTAGTTTATAGTGTCTTTATGTGGGAGAATGATTGAATATTTTTGTTTCATAATTCAACATGCAAATAATATTCAAAACAAAGAAATAGAAATAACGTTCAATGTTTAACAATGCCATTTTCCATTAAAACAACCCTGATCTTTAGTGACCACTTCCAATATAAAGTTGCAATACAAAACCAATTTTACTCCGATAATCCATATAGATTGCGCTTGAATTTCCACTTTAATGGCTGGGTGGCATACTTCCAAACGTGAACGGAAATTCAAGTGTCAAGATGAGAAACCTACCTCAACGAGGAAAGAATTATGCGATCGAAGCCCGAACGGAACGGCCGATAACAACGCAATCAAATGAAGCAATCGCATAAAGAATTGCATCGCACGAAAAAGAAAGCGAGAAAAATAAGCACCCAAAAAAAAAAGCGGGTAACTAAAAATTCCATACCGAATGAAAAACATAGCCAAACACGAAGCAAAGTAAATCGAGTGAAAGTATCGTTGGTGGGGTTTTTTGGTTCGGTGCAAAAGGAAAGAAATGAATTCATGCCGGGCACGGCGTTTGCAAGACCGGGCATGGATGAAAACAACGATCGTATATCACCATAAATGGAATGGAATGAAAATTGCATGGTTAGAAGCTATAAAACTACATGCCTTTTTGTTCCCTTCTCTGATTTCCTTGTTCCCCTCCGCGCCCCGGGCAGCAGCTTCAGGTTTTGGGGACCAATTTGTGTATTTCGTTTTCATTTATTGGGAAGTCGAAAGCAGCGCACAAGGCGCTGGTTGACCGGATTGTCGTTCGTTTTTATCATTGGTTTTCCGTACCATTCGGTCGCATGGTTTGTCACCCGGGCAGCACGAGCCATCCGGTCTGGTGAAAGGATTTGTGTAGCAGAACATAACAAGGGTACGGAAGGCAACAAAACCAAAAAAAAAAAAACTAAAAGCCAGAATTTGCTGTCATGTACCATACTGGTTTCTGTTTGTCATCGAACGAATTGGGCGCCTTAGAACACGAACTGGTCATTGGCCATTTCCTTTTCGCCGGTCCGGCGGTTCACTGTAAACCTTCGTTCGATTACTGTTCGCCTCTTGCAATTGAGAACGTTTTTTTATTCCTTCGTTTGCTTCAAGGGCAAAGGAAACGCATCCAATTCGGCATTTTGATACGATCTGATACGATCGCAAAACCGAACGAATACAGCATTTTCTACCGTCACCAATGGCTGAACGATGAAAGGAGCATGGATTTAAGCATGCTGTCCGGCACGAAAGCCTATGCTTAGTCTTTATCGAAACAGAAAAGCCTCCGAAAAGTCAGATCTGCACGGTTGGATCATATTTACGCTACGGGGTCTCAGAAATTAGTCCTCCAATTGCAGGTACACTCTATCGCATACTGAAATGCGAATACGCCGAATTGCGTCCAGCTGGAGGGATTTTGGTGTACATACAAGCTGGAAGCAACTCGAACGTTGCCGACCAAAAAGCCTAGCAATCGGATTTCCGTCTCTCAAAAACACCAACCTAATATGGTCGTACGGTCAGACAGCAGAACATTTCCCAGTAGCGCTTCAAGATATGGAACAAAATTGAACGAAATTGAGTGGAAATTCTCACCTGCAGGCAAAGAAAAACATTCCACACGCCATCAATCGGTGCAGCAAGATGCATGAAAATCGATCTCCTGCTGTGTTGGCTGTGCATTTCCACTCTTTCACGTTTTTTTATCTCTCTTTTTTGCTGTAGACCACAACGGAACATAAAAAAGTGACCAATGTAGCTCGTTAAGCTTTAAGCGACTTCCGCGGGTGTGACAAAGAGTGAATTGGAACAAAACAAAAAGAAAATCGAACACTGAAGCTCCCACCACTCAACAAAAAAAAAACACGATCACCACCTCGTATGTCAGCAGTTGGCGTGAAAAATGGCAAAAAAGGATAAAGAGGAAATTAGCTGCACGAACGCCACACAACTTTTACCCGGCTTAGTGCGGGTGCTGGAAAGTTTCTCGAAAAGTAATGCGAGAAACACGCGATGTTGCATGCGGTTAAGAAAATTCGATTTCCCCGCCATGTTGTACGGGTGGTCAAATGCGGTATATTCAAGGGGTAGCTAATATAATACGGTTCGCCTATGCAATGTGAGCAGTAAACGTAAACTTCCCGCCCGGTACGAGACTATCGGAAAACCGACCAAAACGAACGCGAACGCCATTTTGGCTTGCTGCATGGGTTGATAGTTGATTAATGTCACCGTGGATGTTGGATGAATAATTTGTAAATCTTTAACAGGGGAAAATTTCCTGGCCGAGGGACTTTGAGCTTCCGTATCGTTACGAAGTACACTACCTCACCTGTGTCTCGGTAGTCTTGCTTACCTGTCTACTTTGCATTGTGTGTGTGTTTTAGTATCTGTGTGGTAACTGGGATTTACGAGCCCCTGCGTACGGCTGAAGCACTGAACCGGGTAGACTAGTCCTTGGCATAAATTAGATAAGAACCCCTTAGGGGGGAAAAGCTCTTTGGAGTGCAAAGAAAATGAGGATAAATAGGGAAGTAACGTGGCCCAGCGTAGGGCTGGGTGACGGTTTAGGGATGTAAATTAACGGTTAAAGTCTACGTACTAAAAGGCATAAACTTTACCGTGATTGTAAACACGTATCGTTTGAAGTACACGTGTGCAAAGTAATCTTTTGAAACATTTGATTATGTTTGGTAGATGGAAAAACTTGAACCTAAAATAATTTACCTGGCTTTAGCTCAAGAGATGGATCAAATTTATTAGTGAGCTTAAGTTTAATTACATGCTGACTATTAGCAGACTTGTAAGTGTATGTTATGAAAAACTTTAAACAATCAAATATTAAACATCTGTCGCACCCTCTCGCTGTCGAATAAACTTAATCGTGTAATGCACCACTTAACATAAATATACAAACAATTGTTTTTTTTTTGATAATTTTTTGATTTTTTTAGAAACGGTAAAAATATTTCTAGACTTATTCTTATCACGTACCCGGATCGTCAGTCCTTGCCCCTTCTTAAGCGTTAAAAACAGATAGAGCTAATTGATAAATATAATAAATATGAATAATATCAACTATGAAAATCACAATAATTGTTTGATAGCGATGTGTGACCAGTTTATCTTAGACTAACTTGACTTAATCAGCTACAAAGATTACAATATTTCCTATCACTAATATTGCGGTTTATATTATATATTTATTTGTCATACATGAAGCTATGGAAAGTGCCTAACTGTAGGCACTTAAATTGAATTGAATAAATCATTTAAGTATTAATAATTTAATTTTAAACATTTGTCTAAGCGTATAGCGACCTCAGCAACTTTGGATGTCATTTTAATTAGTCCATATTTACCTTTTTTGTTGGTAAAATAAATTTTTGCTATTAATGACAAATGTTGAATGCAGCATAGCACCTAAATTAATAATATATTAGAGCATATAAAATAGTAAAAAAAGGCAAGAATATAATATAAAGTCTGCATGCATAATAAACAGTAAGAACTCTGCATGCGGCAATGTAATGCCATACATGATTATTGGTTACGTATAATGGAATTAATAAACATGCTTATCCATCTCATGCTTCGTTTTATTTCTCCATAGCTTAAATAAAGTGTTATTAAATAAGAGCACTTTGCTATGTATATCACTAGAAGTGAACTTTTATCGCGATGTCCCGGCACAGTAAGCGCAATTTCATTACGCACACCATTTCGCAGCATTTGCCTACCTGCAGGCGCAACTAATTCACGCTAACTCGCTCTCCTGAGAACTTACCACCGGAAAAGTGTTTCCCCCCTTTATTTCCGTTTCGCACACAAACAGCACCGGTTCAGGAGACATACGCAATTACGGTACGCCGGTAATGTACACTCCATCCTCCACGTTTCGCTCGATGTAAAAGTTAACAAACTATTCACACGGCTCATAATACAACCACGGTGAATGGTTCTTAGCGGATAACACCTTCCAACACAGGTCCTGTGGTATAAGGATTGCTTTTAATTTCACACCGCTGACTCGTACTATCTTCCTCCCAGCCATTGGCAGGTACGTGTAGTAACGCTCTCAGATGCAGAAGATCGGACGAGGTTGTGGGGCAGAAGGTTACGCTTGTACACGTATGTGTCAAGTGCACCGCTTATCACATGCACTGCACACTGGTGAAGGCAAAGAAAAAGTGTCACCATTTGCATTTGAGCTTAAAAAGCAATGAGCTGCGGAAATAGGTCGTGAGGTAGCATGGATACGGTCATGCGTTTTTATGACCATTTAAGCTGGCGAAGAGAGAGACACATTGAAAAGGGGTACTCTTTCGAAAATAGGCTTCCACGGCCTCGCTTTTCCAAGGGCATTCCTGCATCAGTTAGTTGACATGGTCTAAAGCATGTCTGCTGATGCTATCGTTTTGAAAACGCCTGTTGGAAAATTATAAACTATCGCATGCTTCAAGCTCCAAAGCAGAAGGGAAAAACGACCAGCTGCAGTAGCATCGAGGCAACTGTTAAATTTAGCCCTGGAAGCGACATTTGAAGCGTGTCGGTTTTTCGTGTGAAACGATGAAAGTACCTTCGAAACGGCAAACCATCAGCAGCGGCTACAGCGGCTGATGCTATTTGATTTCAAAGGATGAAACCATCCACCGGGGGCCAACCGTAACACGATGGCATGTCTGTGCTCGTCCGGAGACCTTCCAAACCGTTTGGCGTTCAACATTTCGGGTTTTCGCTTGGCTGTATATTTCGTGGGAGATCAGTCGACGGGAAAATCAAAGAACCATCATCCTACGTGCGCAATGAGTACACGGTGTCGCCCTATTGTTCTGTTTCCTTCGCCTGCCCGCTTAGTGTTCGCATGCCATCAAGGGGTGTAGTAGAACAAACCTTGTGACGCTGGGCGAATGGAACCATACATTCAACTTTCTGCTCAAAACATAACAAACTCTCCACCCATGCCACGGAAGTGGAAATTTTGCGGAACCTTTAAAAGCGACCACGTGCTGGGTCGGGAATTCCTTAAGAGGATTGATTTACCATCACAAAGCCATCGCTATTTCTCGCGGAACGTATCCTTGAAAAGAACGCAACAGTGTCCCAAGCGTACGGTGTCTGCTACTTGAATTACTTCAAGGATCTACCACTCGGGGGAAATGGAAAGCGCTATCGAAACTACACAAACAACACGTGGAGTGTCCGCCTTTTCCATATTGGTCGGACGAAACAATGAAGCACTAACGACAAATCGTTACAATAAACTTACTGTAAGCTCGGGACGGATTTGTTCGGCTTTCATCTACGACTTTTTTGTATGCGACACACACAACACTTTCATGTTTTGTGAAATTATTTGTTGCCCCCAGTTCCAGCTGAGCGTCTGGTAGTTTTTGTTTGATATCCTCCGTTCCCGGGTGCAAACAAGATAAAATGGAACCGAATCCGGAACTGTCTGTGAAGCAACGAATGGAGCAGATTGACGAGACGAGAAAAGTTAAACAAAAGCATACTTCCCGTAGCATTAAAGGATACAAAGAAGGTATTATAGAGTGGTATTGGCGTATGATAATACAAAAAAAAAAAACTTATACATACATGAAACGCTTCGAGATATTTAGTTTGAAAGTGGAAAACTCGGAACTGGCACGGTTTAAAAAGAGACGATAGTAAATGTGCAAAATGGTGTGCTTAGAGAAAATAGTTTTAAACTACTATCTTTTCAAGTCGCTACTATTATACAGATGAGACACATTAAGGCGAGCATCGCATAGTGGGAACTACTATTCGATCTAATGTCGGTATGATAAAACGAATATGGTTACTGTTGATGCGTTAAATGCTTAAGTTATTTTTTTCCAACAATATTAAGCACCATTTATTAAGTTTAAATTATTAATTTTTTTTGTATAATTTACAATTATTATATTTAAAAAAATACTGATAAAATTGGATATCAACTGTTTTCCGGTTAGGAATTTTAAATATTCACTATTTAGCATTCTTTTGAATGTGAATTTGATGTTGAAATAATTTTTTTCCCCCTGTTTGTTGTTACATTACACAAAAGTACATTATATTTGAAATAATTGATTGCGAAACCCTTATGAAGTTACCGCCTGTCGAGGAAAACCATTTAGTTTACAACCTTTAATTCATTTAATATCCTGTTCATGGAAACAAAACACAATTGTGAAGTTAATTTTTTTTATTTACACATCTTGTTGAGTAATCTATGTTTAGTTTAGTTGAATTTTATTACATTTAATTGTATCTATAAAATGTTCTTTCCATGTCAATTGTCATTTGAAGAAATGTCGTTGTCAAATAATTTTATGATATTTTATTATACGAAATTAATTTCAGAAAAGGTAAATGCAAACTTTTTCTGCCTTGGCAAAGTAATACATTTTTTAAAGAGGGTTGTAAAAGTGTTAATTACCTGAAGCCATATGGAATAGATTTATGTTAATTTTCAAAGCAGACGTTAAGGAATGCAGTGTTCCTTAAGTTTACTTGTACACACATCTTTATGTACACTGCACTTTACTTATTTACCCTTTGAACTTTTGAACTACTTTTCTATAAAAACTCAACTTCGACTATTTTTTGCTAGATTTTGATTATGGCTGCGATTATTGACTTAGAGTTGGACTGATGACATTAGACAGTGAAAGTAAACCTTCGAATAAGACTGAAATTTCCCTCTGCGGAACGATTATCCTTCCATGATTTTTATTTTACTGCGCTATCTAGGGAACTCTTATATACAAAAAAATAATAAAATAAAATAAAAAATAAAAGGGAAAAATACAAAATTCTTTTGCATTAAATTATTGTGCGTCTAATTGTCATAATTTCATAGATGATTATTAAGTCAAATTTTAAGTAATAGGTGATTATTAAGACTTTATCAAATAAAAACTAATTATTTTAGATGTGTTGGAGTATATAATCAGACCACTTTTCATGCTACCTCATTATTCATCTCATTTCTTGTGCGGTTTTTGTCTTAAATGATCTGAGTTTTAACTGTAGCTTTATCAAAGGTATCGAACCACATATTACGCATGACAATAAACTAACATTTGTTTTGCTTCATCACGAAAAACATGAGTTAGAAACATTGATGCATAATGCAGAAGTTTTCAGCAAGAAATTAATATATTTTTGCAAAATGTCCTGACCGTTTTTTACGAATAACAAACTGTAATTTGTTTTATGTTCGATTCTCAGTCTAAAACAACCATCCCTAACGGTTTGCTTTATTTCACATGACTTATTTACAATTAAAAATTAAATTCTGCATATGAAGGAACGGAAAAGCAGTCGTCATTTGAAAGCAAGCTGCAAAATTCGAGTTTTAAAATATCTAAACATAATTGTCCACAACTCAAGGACCTCCCAACGGTTCAATAATTTTCTCTTTAAAACAAAAGCATCTTAAGCATTGGTGACAGAGTTGCTCTAACTTTGCTTTATACCACTTAATGTTTGTTGGAAAACTTGCAAGACTGTAAGGATTATGACAAAAAGACAAATTATGACCACTCAAAGCACCCTCAGGTCCCAGTGTTGCAAAGTGCAGCAAACGAGATCTTTCTTTTGCGGTCTAGAGAACAATTCAAACATAAAATCTGAGGAATATCCAATGGGGTGTAAGTTTTCTAATATCGCCGTGCAATACACTCACCCAACCATATTGTTTGCAATCGTAAGGGGTTTGTCGTCGTCCAATGGCATGGATCGCAAAATGTAATGGTCGCTTTAAAAACCATTATACGGTTACTACACTTCGAGCGACTAGAGAGAGAGAGAGCTTGTTCCACTTTTCCAAACAAGTAGTTCTAGTTAATCGTTCAACCAGTATTTAATGTACAGAAAGTGGCCAAGAACTTAATGCTCGACACCTTCTTTATATTTCTGTGTTATCCACCACCAGCTGATACATTAAAACAATTTTTTTTACTTCAAACCCGAAACACATCTTTCGCTTGATATCATCCAGCAGTAAGCAAAACTTATTGCGTTCACTCCCATCTGTCTGACATGCGATTAGGTGGCGACCCACACAAAGAACAAAAAAGATAAGAAGCGCCAGAAGTAGAAAACAATTTATCGCTTCATTAGGCGCCAAGTGATGGACGATACGGGGGTTGCGTGGCACGCTTAATGACCTCCAGCGAACGAATATCTGAATATCAATAGAGATCGAAGCAGCAGACTGTTTCGCATCTGTTTGGGCTTTTATGTAGCTATTGGAAAGTTGTGCATGCGGCTTTAACGTGTCGTCGGTGTATTTATGATGAAAAAAAGAGGAAAGTATTCTTCCCTCTTTCGTTCAAGTCATTGCGGGTGAATCGTTTAGAGAAGCGCTTTATCTCATTAAAGTTTACTTCGCGTCTTATTTATTCGAGATCATTAAAAGCACGTTACCGCAAATGGTAAGCATGTTCCATACCATCTCTGAAGAAAGAGTTTGCGGTGAACAGAAATCCTTGTGGGATGAAGAAAAGAGAAGAATCAAAGAGAAGTAAATAAACTTCATTCAAGAAGAGAAAGTTCGTTTCAATAACCCACGGTTGAAATGAAAGATTGTATCTTCCAATCCGACCCATCATCCCTGACATATACAATGCGACCCATCCATCCAATAAGCCCGAAGAAACGTAAGGAACAAATTGCTCCTTCCGTTTTCCAATCGAACGGTTCAATTTATTCCACTGCAGCTCAAAAGTGGCCGCATTGGTTTCACTTTTCTTCCTTGAAATGTCACTTACCCGTAATGGTAAAAACCCCAAGACGATGTGCTTTGCTCTTCCGCTCGATTTGTGTAGCGATTTGCCTGTCGTATTTGCGAAACCATTCCAGAGAATCCTTTCGTTTGCCCTCAAGACCGAGGCAATCTTTCACATTTGCCGTACAGTGTGCTTGCGTCCCATCCCGAAGGGGGATGTGCAGCATAACATTGACGTTGGGTTTTATGTCCCAGCTCTACGAGAGATATGGTTACGAATGGAAATAGTTTTGAAGTGCACTGGAATTGATCAATCTTGAATGCGAGATTTAAGGAAGCATATTCAGATGTGTTGGAGCAACTTTAAAAGAACAAGAAATGTACTTTAATACTAGCCATTTCTTCTCTTAAGACGTAAGACGAGCAGAGATAGTTCTGTAAGTATAATTTACAATTGAATCATTTCACAGAAAGTTAGTAACATTCACCCGACAGTCGGCCTCAAGCAAAGTTGCTTAACAAGGTGACAACTTGATGTTTGATCCGGTTGAATTCTGATGGAATTATCCCAATGTCTCCGCTACTCATTAAGAGTAACTGTTGCTTCTAGCACGGTTTCGAGTAAATGGCAAAAGTGTTCGCTTGTTAACTGTCTTAATTGGCCTACCTCAAACTAATGACACTTGATCCTTCCGAGACTAACTTTTCCCGCGCGGTTCCGATATTGATGGGTTTTTCTCGCCCTACAGCGAGAACGATTCTGAGATGAGCTTTTCTTGTGGGAGGTGCCCAAACTATCTGCAAATGGAGGTGATGTGAGTAAGTTTCGGCAGTGGATGCTTGCACACATGTTTACTAATTAGCTTACTAGCCGGCTCTGATATTCCGATGACGGCGCTAGTTGTAATACAAACATTCATTATAACGCTTCAATGGATGCGTTAGCTTGATGTAGGTGTGATTAGGGGTTCGAAGCTATCGTCAAAACAAGTGGCGATGTTTAATGTTACCGATAAAGGTGATACTAAATTGATGATTAAAGCGTATTAAAGGGTGGGTCTTATCACCTACAGATCTAATCTCTAATATCCAATGCTAGCGTATTTGAAAAGGAAAGAGCATTTATCATACACGTAGCAAATTAAAAAAATCGTTTAGAAAAATCATTAAATAAATAAGCAATAAATAAGGAATACTTTTTTATTCTCGAGAGAACAGCTGGATCGGTTTAGATTGCGCCAAAATTTCTCTGACACACAAAATAAATTATCTCTTAAAATATTTATTCATTATCTTATTTGGAAAAAAGATAAAAGAAATTAAATATATAAAATTTAAAATATCTATCTACGATTGTTCGGTGTCATTTCAATGCCATGATCAATGCGCTATGATGAGGTCAACGTAAAGTCATTGCAGCGAGTTATATTGTTTCAAATTTTCAAATGTTTCAAATTTAATAACATCTGAGGATGGAAGTAAATCAAATTGACGGAAGTTATCAGGAAATTAGTTTTATTTGTAATGCTGACTATAATACAAATATATAAATAAGCTCCATTCAATTATTGCCATAGAAAAAAATATGCATAGTTGTGCGTTATAAGAATACTACATATTGCTTTTTCCCTGCAATGCGGAAAAATAGTGCTACGTTTCGTTCTTTGGAAATCAGCTCTAATATAAAAAAGTGTTTTCACAGATTTTCACATTTGACTGGAAAACATGGTAAAGGATCTACTTTGTTCCCTAGCAAGAACTGACACACAACGAAAGCTAGCAGATTTTGCATGAAATATTTAAAAGTGTAGTTTGAACGAAAATACTCGCAAGAAAAATAGGCATCGAAACGCTTCCTGGAAAAAAAGGCGCATGGAACAGACAATCACCATAATCATGGCCGAATGTTTTCTGCTTCCTCATTTCACTACGGAGCAAAACAGAAAGTGAAGCGAAAACAGTAGAAAACACACACACACACCATCGTCGAGGAGAAGTTTCCATTTCCGAAAAAGCGTGTCAGTAAGGAAAACTCCAATCCGTATGCATATAGAAAGTGGTATGAATGTTCTACTGTTGCATTCATAATTCACCTGCCTACGGGCGCAAAGGAACGCAAGCAAGCATCGCGGAAATGCATTTGACGCAATGCCAGCGTTGCTAAGTTTTTGGTGGATTAGCCCGGTTTAGCTACGTTCGTTCGTGTTCTTCGTTGGAAACCCGAGAGGTTAAATTCAACGGGGGAAAAAAATGACCGAATGCTTTTTTGCTGCATTCCGTAGACGCAGTGGCAAAGGATGCAACATCCTTTTGGGCTATGAATTCTAAATCCCATTCGGGCTGTACCGTCGGTGGGAAAAATTTCCCCATCGTCCGGTTGGGTAATGATGAGAGTCTCGGGGAAAAAAACGGCCGAGAACACGGACAGTGACTAGTGGGAACCACATGTCATGAGCAACCACGTCGGTCTCTCTCTCGATCACCGTTTCACCGTGGTTTTTCGTATGTGTGGTGACAGTAAAATATTTCAAGTTTGCGTTTGTGGTATGTCAACTATTTGTCGCCTTTGTTAGTTTTTGGACGAAAAAACATTCGGAAATGAAAATAACTTACGACCAGGGGGGAAAAAAGGCAAATAACAAAAACTTGAAAAAAAAACCTTTGTGAATGACTACGGTGTCGTACGACAAGGAAACGTTTGTACGATCGGATACTTAAGCGGCAAACGGAAAATGGATCATTTATTGGAAATGCTCACCATATTTATGTGCTTTAAAAATGAAACAAAAAATACTTCGTTCGAGGCTGTTTCCGAATCCTGGGTCTCAAATTTGTCAAACGGTTGAATACCCTTAAGGCAGGGGTGAGTTAATTAATCGATACGATTTAACCTACGGTTCGTCGAAATACCACCACAGAATGTGATAAAATTGTGGAGGGTTCGTCACTATACCCTTCCCGCATTTCCGTTGGCTACTTCTTGTTCATTGTTCCAAGGATACGTTTTGTTGACATTTTGATAATAACCCTTTAGTAAATCGTTTAAAACCCACGCGGGTGTGTTTCATTAAAAATTTGGGACCAAACCGGACCAGATTCACGACCAATTCGTTTCTGGCATGCTTCTCGGCGCACAGTGGGAAAAATTTCATAACGAAGATGATGATTTTAGATGAATTATTTTAAGAAAAATTAAATTATTTTGGATAATTGCACAACCCAGTTTTTACACTAATTGAATAAATAAATTTAAATAATGTACTGAAAAATAAAATAGTTTCAGACCATTCTATTTTCATCCATTTAATAATCCATTGATTTACACTAGTAATTGTGTTATTATGTTGTAAAAAATACCTTTTTATTGTTTTAATTTTTTTCTTCTAAAATTATTGTTATCAATGAGTTGGTATATTGTTTTCAAAATTTTGTAATTTTTTATGCTATGTAAAATCACATTATTCCGTTATTTCCGAGACAAAGAAAGTTGTAAATTTATCGTGCAACGTTTTTTGAAATTTATATTAAAAATTCGATTCTTTAACTTGATGCCTAAAGATATTTAAACATAATTATTTGTGTATCCATTTCAAATCGAACCTTTCATGTTTTGGTCTTGCGTTACACATTTTGCGACAATGTGGTAGATAAGTTGTGTTTATTTAAATTAATTAACAAACCATTTTCCCACCTCGCCACCCGCCCGGATGTCGTTGAACTTACTTAAGAGGGATACCCATTTTTAAAAGCCTCGAAGCACGTTTCGGATTTATGCTGACTGCAACTGAGATAAACCGCATAAGGGCGTTGAGCTATCCCGACTCGAAACTGGCCTTTTTTTTATTTTGGCCCGAGCCTTAAGTGTGTAGGAAGCCACAGGAAAAATAAAAGTCCTTTTGGTCAGTGGAGTGAATAAAAGCGATGTCCTTGGTCGTATGTTAAAGCGTGGCTTCGGTAAGAGGATTTTCTTTTTGAAGCACTCGCACTGATACCGCTTCGCAGCTGAGGTGTTTTGCTGTGGATGGAAAGGTAAAAAAGGTGACGCCATGGTAAGGCAACCTTCCAAAAGCTATACGTTTTCCGTTCGATTGGAGTGCTTTCGACGACAGAATCTTACCACAGTGGGAATGTTTTTTTTTGTTTTTTTTGGCCGTCGCACACAAAAAGAACACTTTGTAATAAATCACTAAACAGCGAAATAATTCTTTTGGACGTTCGTATATTTTTTTATCGGTCACCCTCGGCACTTCCCAATCGTTTGCAGGCATGCAACGCATTTTTTTATGTGGAAGGCCACCATCTCGAAACGCAATTGATTTTTCGTCGACATCCTATTTTCCTGTCTACTGTCCCGGAACGGATCTGCGGATAAGCGTCTCAAAATCTCCTTGGCTGGGAAAAGTTTCTCACTAAAGCGACCCAATTCCTGGAGAAAACTGGTAGATGGCATACGGTGAAGTTGGTGCTTTAATAACGTGAGCTTACATTTTATTGTATTCCGCGCTCTTCTGCTTCTGGAACGGACGAGGAACAGAGCAACCAAACGAACAGCATGACAAAATGGAAAATTGATTCCATTACACGATAAATACTGGGTCGCGTGTACAAAGATTTTACCCGACACGAAACTACAAGCCATTCTCATCCCCGCGATCGGTATGAGAAAAAGGTAAAATTCCCACGCAGGAACAATGTGGTCATGATGATTTCAATAGCGCACGATGCGGGAAACAAGGATCCGAGAAACAGATCTTGGGTAAAAGGTGAAAAATGCCACACACTTAAGGGACTTCTTCGTGCTGACAGTGCAATAAGCGACCGACAGGAACATATCCCCATCCCACACCCACACAAGACCCAAAATCGGGAGCTACAATCATCGAGTCGTTTGAGGGCTCATGTTTGTTGCTTGCTGATTGAGATCGTGATTTTGTCGGATAAGAACCCGTCCCGACAAAACGGCATCCCTTTGCCTCATCAAGGTATCCGACGGCGTTGAAACACGGGAGGAAAACTCCCGACCCGTCAATGTGTTTTGTGGTTTGTGTAACTTTTCCAACAAAACAAAAAAGGTCTGTGCGTGGGAATACCGCATCACACATTTTCATATCTTGTTGCCCATTGCGGGGAAAATTTGTGTTTTGCCGGTATCAAGTTATGGAAAGAATTTGCAATTTGTCTCCCGGTTGCTCCCGACGGACCAGCTGTACGTTTGTACGTGCACATTAAATTGAATGCGACCTTTTAACAATATGCGCCATGGAAGGTTCGTACACGAGAAATATCGAGAAACTAGTGTACGGCAAAATGGCAAAGATGAAGAAATGTGTCGTCAGTTGACAAAGGTAGCGTTTTGTTGTTTGACTTCAAAGTTTTTGATGGCTTCAAATGAAAATCAAGATATGTCTACAGATCTACCATTTGCAAAGTCTGAGGTCTACGGATGATTAATGCATGTACTCTAAAATTGTGGTTAGCTCACAANGTAGCGTTTTGTTGTTTGACTTCAAAGTTTTTGATGGCTTCAAATGAAAATCAAGATATGTCTACAGATCTACCATTTGCAAAGTCTGAGGTCTACGGATGATTAATGCATGTACTCTAAAATTGTGGTTAGCTCACAAAAACCTTGATCCCGATTCGAAAGATTGATATTCATGATATTTTTGTCCACTACGTCATCATGCCATAATGGCTAGCTGGTTACTTCTGGTTACCTAGATAGCTTTTAGTTAAATTTTATTGTCGCTATTAAGTTTTAAGAATGCAAAAGATTAGATAATGAGAACAACCCATTAAAAATGTTACAGAACGCCAATCATACTTAGAGAACGCCGATGGCCATTGAACTATATATAAATACAAAAATGATAACAAATAACAATGAGGAAAACAGCTTAAGAAAATGAAAAACATTTCAAGTTAAAGCTCAAGTTCATCGAAACGATATAAACAACAAAATAAAACAGAGTTTTAGGCAAATGTCGTATAAATATCTTAACTTTTAAAAACCAAAAAAAATTGTAGAATTTACGAGAAAAGTAACTTAAAGAATAAAGAATTCTAACAATTGAAACGCTTATAAAAACCGGAAAATGGGTCGTCGTACATATAACTTTAGGAAATAGAAACGTTAATTATAATTGTGGTTAAAATACGAATAAACAATTCCGTAACTGACAGAAAATAAATTGTTGTAGAATGCTCCCGTGACCTGAACAATAATTTATATTAATTAAATAAAAACAAAAGAATCATTATGAGACAATAGCATAAAAATACTTTGTTGTATTTGGTGACATACAATAGCATACGTAATTTAGTTGATAGAAACATAAACATAAACCAGGTAAAAAATAATTTAAGACAGCTATTGCAACGATCCCGAATTTTGGCAAAGTATGACAGATAACAAGAGTAAACGAAACGAAACAAATTTAGATTTTCAGGATTAGAAACCGAAGAGGAGAGGGAGAGAGATAAAACCTTTTTTTAAAAGAGAAACAAACGTCACTTTGAGGATTTGTTACAATAAAACCGCCCGAATTTATGCAAAGCTCATTAAAAATTCAACTCTTTCAGAGTCTTGATTAGAGTGGCACTTAATGAGACAGAATACTAATAATCCGCAAAACATATCATCCCGAACCATAACACAGCACGAATGCATTCCCTTTATTACTTACCATTTAACTATAGCTGCAAGGTTTTCGTTGTCACTCAATAGAATATTAACACTTTATATTAACGATTACTTAACTAACACAAATGAACCCTTCACAACATACACTTCGCTAGGATCACTAATTTTTTTTTGGGAAGGCTCAACAAAAAACCACACACGCTAGTAAATTGTAGCAACTTTACAAAATCTGTTCCGTGCGCTTGAAACGGAACTGAGCCTCGATGCACGTAAAATTATTCTTCAACAGTATCAATTTCACTGGACCATTCTGATAGCATCACAGCACAACACAACACCACAAATGTACACACTTTCATCGACAAGCTTAACCTAGCACACACAAACATACAGACACACACATACACACATACACTTTTCCAAGAGAATCAAATCTTTCACGTAATTCCTGCGGATCACTGGGCACGTTTTCCGTATTCCTTTCCTAGCTTTCTTTTTTTTTCTTTTTTGTTAATTTAATTTCAAACTTTTAACACCACCACCAGGCGCTCTTCACGCTGTGTCGGCCAAAGTTTTTGGCATGGCGCTTGTTGCTCGGTATCGCGATGTGATTCCATACACTTGCGCTACAGGATCTCTTCGTCACTGTTACATCCATTCACGACCGTCACCTACCCCGTCTGAAACGATCGTACGTGAGACGATTTTCCCATCAAATTAACCGACCGAAACAACAGCTGGTGGACGCACACCGCAGCGGTGAAGTTGAAACCAAAATTTCTCCAAATTTTCAACCTTACACCCTCAGACACTTCAGACTCTGTGGGGGTAGGGAAACCATCGACTCGTCATTTCAACGGTGCTTGGAGTACTCTTTTTAACGAAGATCGATTGGTTTTCGTTACTAATCATCATCCGGTTCGGCTGGGACGTTCCATAAGGGGTTAGAGAGGGTGTGTTTTTATTTGGCCACTCGGTAGCGCACGAACGGGAAACAAATACAAACGACACTGGAATGATTTATTCGATTGCCGCACGCTTTGTTAGGGAAACTCGATCCGCTGAACAATTTTCACTTTTAATTTTTGTATTTGTTTTTTTTCTATTGGAGTTTTTCTTTTTATTCAACCAAAGCACCACATTTTAATTCACTTTGCAATGGGTTTTTTCAATTTTAATGTTTTATCACTTTTTTAAAATAAATAATTGCTATTTGTTTTAATTTTAAATCCTTTTGCTTGGCATAAATATTCACGAATTTTCACATTCGAAATTTTCACGAAATTTTCACGAATTTTCACTCTACATTTAAGTAATAAATTTCTTTTCACTTTTTACCAACTTTTCCAGGTACGTTTTCCCTAAACGGAAACCTTCCCAAAAGGACGAATCGCACCTGTTCCTTTTTCCATCCACTCACTCACACTCCCATTTCTTGTGCCTCTCTCTTATGCCACAGTAACCGCACCGGTGAGACCCAGGTGTGAGTAATTACTTTTCGATGTTCGGTAAATAATTTCACACTTTTTCGGGACAGTTTGCCACTTTTGCTCTATTTTCTAGCTGCAGGCGTTAAAAGCAAACGGTTAGAATAGCTTTCCATGAACTACTTACGACTGTTACGAATGGGTTTTCTACGTTCTAACGGCTCACTCATCTCTGCTAATCGACATCGACCGAAAGGGATGGGGTTTTTTTTTGCTTTAATTAATGAACATCACAGCTTTTAACTACATTTTAACATTCTCTTCCATATTTTCCATTTGCGGGATTAATAAAACTTTTCGACATTTTTTTTTAAACTATTAATTGAGACTAATCCGGCACGGGTGGCCAACAGTCACTTTACTCCTCTTCACCAACAGCAACAGTAAACGGCACGAGCACACGAAAGCTTCGTACGGTACGAAACGGACCCAACAGCTGGTCAAGGACTGCAGTCGGTTCTAGCTATGGGTAACGACCGGCGATAAAATTTCCCCGGAGCGGCAAACGAGTGCACACTATCCCGTGGCAAACGTCAGCAACAAACTGTCGCTCGCTCGCTCGCTCGCTCCCCAAAGATGGCCCCAGCATAAGCTCGCGAGCTTCAGCCGGGAATCGGTTGCTTCGTGTCCGCTACCGAACGCATCTCAAAAGTGCTGCTGCCCGACGATGATGCTTGGGTTTTTGCGGTGTTGGTTGCGGTTCCGAACGTACTCGGACGAAGCGCAACAGCGTACGTGTCTGGGTTACGTACCGGAAAGGACGGTATGGTTTTGACAGCCTGAATTTATGCAAAGGGGAATGTTTTCCCAGCACGAACCGAACCGAACCGAACTAGACCCGAAGGCGAACCGAGCGTTCGAGCTTTCCGGTGCTAGAGCTTTTGCTAGCTTGGTAAAATGAATATCGTCAGGACTTCGGTTTCGGGGTAAAGTGCAGTTGGAAGTTTTGATATTTGAATAGCAGGACACACAAAATGCTAGCACCCGGAATTGAAGGAACTGTTGCTTTTTTGTTTACGACCGAACGATTCTTCCTCCGGTACAGAATGATGGATAAGCAGACGAAGCTTTGCTTGTGGCATTCTGAAACGCGGAAGTACCGTGAAAAGATTTAAATACTTAATAGCGCAGAAACAGACGATGGCACCCAGCCATCAAGAGGGAGTCGAGAAATGCACAGTAAATGGAGTGCTTCACCAAGTGGTTGACGCTTTTGCTTCGTTCTTTTCCCTCGGTTGTGCATCCTTTTTTTTGCTGCCCCTTAGTTGGATAGAATCCCGACTTCAACCGCATTGTTGCGCTTGTTTTGTGCCAAAACGGTACCAGCAGATGTAATTTCGAACAATCTAAAACGCTGCATGGTGCGCCGTATCTCCAGGCAGGCAGAAATACCTGAGCTTAAGTGCTACTGCTGCTTCTTTTATTTCCTCCTTCTCTCGTGCTCTGGCCGAGCAGATGTTCTGCTTCGGTGTGCTGTTGTTATCTTTCTGCTTGCTTGGATGCTGAACCTCGACCGAAACCTGCATTCCGACCGTTCGTGTGCCGCTGGTGTTTTATTTTCTTTCTTCGCACTTCCCGCTAGAATAAAGGATACTCCATGGGCATGTTTGCATTGCTTCCAACTGAGTCTTTTTCTTTTCATTCGTTCGCTATTTACTTTCCTTTTTACATACTCTATTATTGCCTTTGATGTTCTCAACGTTCCTTCCGATGGGACGATAAGACAACAAGCAGCTCATTTTCACTTTCTTTCGCATACTTAATGCCCTACTCATCAACTACTTTTATCACCGCAGGCGTTTGTCGTCGGTTAGTTTGCTTTCCGTTCCGTTGTGCAGTCGATTAACTAAGCGTACGACCGGAAGATAGCTCACCATCATCGCGTCAGACGCTCTCACTACTCACTACTCACAGCTCACTCGCACGTGCACGCGGCTTTATCCATGGCGCTCACTGCCATGTGTCTGCCTTTAATTTATGATAATAACCAGTGATAATAAGCACGGCATCGGAACATACGGGCACGAATACACGGGTGTGGAACGGCTGTGCGTTGGCTTGTTTCGGCCTCGGCATCACAAACATTATCGGCACGACGTGCACAACCTACATGGGTGGCTCCTCACCGCGCTGCGTGCCATCCGCCGATGTCACGAACCAACAGTGCTAACGAATTTCATTACGAAAATTGGTTTATACTGTACGCATTCACCTCTGTGCGACGCGGTAGTGGATCCGAGGGCTAGAATTTTTGTTGTTGTCCGGTAATTGTGTTTGTTTCGCCGTTTGATATCCTCACAGGAACGGTCGATTAGATGCTACGTGTGGATTAATTTACGGGCGGTGTTCAAATTTCCGACAGCTGGCTTTGAATTTCGCTGCAATATGAATGACAAATTTTGTACAGATGTGACCAAACAAAGTTTAAGTAATGGTTAAGGTTTGACAAATTTGGAATCAACTATAATGTTTTACTTCATACAGTCGCGTATATTAGTTGAAAGCGATGAGAAGATTTTGATCAATTAAATAAAACATAATTTGATTTTTTATACGTTATTCTTTGCTCAGTATGTAGCTCAGTTAAAATTTATTAAAATTTCTTTTTTTTGTAATTTTTGATCATATTTAAATAAATTGTTATTTGAGTTTAAAAACTTAATTTTCCTAAGTATCCATGATTATTATATTACAGCCAAAAACCACGTAACAATTCATGCAGTAATGTTTAAAATAATGTGAAGAAGATGTAAACACGTAAATTCGCATTTTATACAATTCTTGAAAATATCTATTTCTTGAAAATTTGAATAAAATAGCAAAACTTAATGTAGCGTATGTAGTTAAAAAAGCGAATATTTGTACTTGATTTTTTTGAATAGATGGTAAAAAAAGAACGGAAAGTGGTGTTTTCATATACAAAGTTGCATATTAGTACATAGAAAATAAAAAAACTTAAAAAAAGCATCTGACGGCCTCCGCCCTACCTTGCGCCTGGTAAATGGAACTTTAGCCATAGGTGCTTAGCCAAAGTTTGTAAGCATATTTTTCAGTTCCATTAACTTTTTTTATAAAATCATCCATCCTACTGGTCACAAAATTATTTTAATATATTCTCTTCTGTAAATTGGTCCGTAATGTTTCGATCGGATTGAGCTGGGGCAAGCTGAGAAGAAAAACATGCTTGGGCACCTTCAACAGCATCACTTGATTTTCCAACCAGCTTGGATCAGTTTTTTTTGGCCCACTTTGATTGACGCTACCGTATCTGGATATCTATTTTGCCTAAATATGTTTTAACCGTTAGGTAGATTATAACGAACCTTTTGACCCAATATACGACCACCTTGTCCACCTTGACCAAAGAAGCATCCACCGAACCATGGAGGTGCCCATATTGACATCAGTTCTCCGTCGGAACCTTCGGTCGTATCACAATCTCATGTGCAGACTTTCATACGATGGATTCCCTTTATCTCCAGACATGCCATAATCTTATAAATCTGTTCGCGATCGTATCCAATGTTAAACGTTCAAATCAACGTTTCTTCATTCTTTCGACCGTAACGATCACAAATAAAGTGACAGAACTATCAAATTTTAACAATGTACAAATAGATAACTAGTATATATTGGCTATCGATAGGTTGGCCAATTAGCAGGTGGCAGAGTAATCGCATGAAAAATCAAACAAATTTGCCGATTTTTTAATGCGTACACTACTAGTAAAACAAGACCAAAAAATAGAACTCCATTATCTGACCAATCAGTTAAGTGATGCATGTACCATGCATTATACACTCTTTTTCTAACACATTTTACCACCATTTGATCACCAATACTTTATTTGAAGTACATACTAGACTCAGGTCATGCCGGCCGTTTCTGGCTTACGAGACTTATTTTACCACGTAGCTAGATTGTCAGTTCTTGCTACGGGGGGACACGGACCGGATGGGATTAGAAACCCGGTTCTGCCGTGTGGACCGGCGCCGTTTATCACATACACCACCGGGCCGCCCCAAACTACTTATCAGACCAAACTACGTGTCAGATATGAGTGGTATTGATCAATGTTCATTTTAGCATGAATATCCTTACGCTTGAAGTGTTTGGCATGCGTTGAGCCACGCTCAAGGATACACTCCACACTCCAAGGTCACAATGGTGTCCGGAATGGAAACGCCCGTTGATCACGATTTTAATCTACCAAATTGAAACACGCACGGCTTAACCCTGAAACGGATACACCAACGGAGTGGTGTTCCATCCAGCTACTACTACTATCAATTATCGGTGCTAAATCATCCCTTTTTCGCGGTACGTAACGATATGGGCAGCTTCAAAGTAAGGTGGAGAAAGCGAACTGACAACTGTGTCTACGGTCGGAATATGAAGACACCAAACCAAACCCAACATGATACACACAATTCGGTGTTCAATTTTTTGTCTCACCCCCGTTTGACTTGACGCTTCCGGTCCCATTCGTCATCGATTCTATCACACGCACGACATTTTTTCTTTTCTTTCTATAATAAACCGAAAAACGGCTCACAGCCATATATGTCCAGAACTGGATGTAGAAGAGGAAGAAGGAATAGCAACAACATTTCATGTCAAATACTCGCCAACGATTGAACCACGATATGGATGGATAAAGTTTGTCCGCACCACCATTGTTGCGGGTTTGTTCGGCCGAACACACCGACGAACTTTCGGTGCTCGACTAAACGACAAACAGAAAGGTCAACTGGACGATAACTTTCCTTCCCATTGTCGGTCGGCCGGCGAGAATGAGTTTCAAATGAGTTTTTGCCTGCACAAACCACGACGATAAGGTGCGAAAAGTGATTCTCAGTCGATTGGGTAGGCTTTCCACCACAGCTGTACGTTCCACCCCGATGCTCTTCGCCGATGCTATTGGAAGATTTTCCGCTCCAAACCGACCGTCGATCGTTAACGGGAAGCTTGTTTCCTTTTTCTTTTAATTTTGAGAGATAGTTTTCACCAATTACTCCGATAGGCGCTTCTGCAAAAGCAACACCGAAAGACTTTAGGATTCGCTTCGACAGACGTACAGACTCTTTGCAATAGTATCTTTTTTAGTGAGAGGAAAAACTTTTCCTTCTTAGAAACCCAACCGCATCATCTCATACACCATACAAATTCATTTTGAAAGAAAATGAGCGGGAAAAAGGTTTCCAAACTCTAACGCCTTCCGAAGGGCTTCTTCAGCATTAGCAAGTAAACATCATCAATCAAACAGATCGAGCAGAATGGGTCGCTTTATGCGCTATCGTATTTTTCTCAACCATCCCAACAGAATAGTGTTCATCATCAAAGGAAAAGAATTGAAATTAATTCAGTACACTTTTTCGCAATTTCTTCTTCGATTGTTTACATTTACACGCAACCATCGCTATCGGAACATGTAGAAAAAGTTTCCAACTCCAATTTTCATACCCCCACAGACACACATATAAATTCTCCATCAGCTCGGTTTCATCACCATTTTTTGGTTTGTTTGTTTCGTTTTGTAAAATCAAAACGAATGCTTCCGTTGGGAGCGAAAAGTTCTTGGGCACGGTCCAACGTGGCGCGACAGTCGGCTAGGTTCGAAATTGAAATTTTTTCACAAAAACCGTCTGCCGTTTGCCGATGGAACTTCTCACCGGCACCGGTCGAACAACCGGCGGAAGTCCGTAGCGACGCGTGTTGTAATGTAGCCCAAAGTACACACCGGATGTGAGTCGGTGGTGAGCTTTTGCACCATACGTATACGCCAATCCACCCCGGCGGCCGGATGTTTCGGGTACAGCTTTTTGGCCCCGGTCGTACTACTTCCTGCATCTGCAATGCGTACATTTCACATTTCACACTTGTTTGCCTGGACCTTGGTGTGACGATGTGTGGCGGAGGAAGTTTTGGTTGGGCTCTAGCCGGTGCTAATGTACACGGCGTGGCGTGGCTATAAAACGATGCTTCCCGAGTGTCTTGTAAATTGAGGTCGGTCTTGAAATTTGATAAATGATATTGTTTGTGTCGGAAATAACGAGCTGCATTGATGGGTTTTTGCATGCAGTAAAACATGATTATTTAAATAAGGTTCCATTAGACGAATGTTGTTTGCGGATCGAACACAGGCAACTGTGAGCAGAACCTAAACGAATTTATTTTTTTGAACTAGGTACCACACGAATGTTCTCCATTATATTTTGTTCTTTCATTAATTATTTCAAAAATTAAACTCCACTATCAAAGGGACAGTTGTTTCTGACTGACTTGGGTACAAAATAGAGATGAGAATAGCAACTCTTTTTAGTGAATCAACTCAGAGTGAATGAGTCGTTATTAGGAGTCATAAAAAAAACCCGGCATAAGCGTATAAGTTGAGGTTCGGTCATTTTACTCACTCATGAGTGTAAGCATGTAGCCGTGGTGAGTCGAGTTGCAAAAAGAGTAAATACGTGAGTTGAAACGAAAATGTGCGAGTGAGTTGAAACAAAAATGAGTCGAAGCAAAACGTTTGATGCTCATGAGTTGAAACGGAATACATGTGTACAATACCCAAACTAACTCGCTCTGCCTAACTATCAAACCTGCATAAGCGAACAAGCGGGTAGTCTAAAGGACATGAAATGGGATACTTTTAGAATATTTATTATCTTACTCAGAGACGAATCATCCACTACACAAACTAAGCGGCTACGGGGGCCCGAGGCTAAAGGGGCCCAGAAATTTTTGGCACTTCCTTCGATCGGTTATAGTGGATCTATACAGTATAGATACTTTAGTTTTGGGGCCCAATTACCATTCCGTTTAGGGCCTCCGAGAAGCTTGATTCGCCACCGCTCCTAATTCTCCTTTAATTGATTTTTTTTAATGCGAATTGGTTGAAATAAGTTTCTTTTCACTCAAATAATGCTTTAAATAAAGAAAGGATTAAAAAATCATAAATAATTAAAAAAATCTAAAAACTTGAAAATTTTCTAAGGTACCTACCTTACCTTTTTTTTGAGTAAATTAGCAAAATTTTATAAATTGATTTATTTTAATGCGAATTGGTTGAAATAAGTTTCTTTTCACTCAAAAAATGCTTTAAATAAAATAAAGAATAAATAATAATAAAAAAATAAAACTTGAAAATCTTATTAAAGGATATATAGCCTTAGTTCTTTTTATTTATTTAGCAAAATTTTAAAAATTAATATATTTTCATGCAAATTTGTTGAAATAAGTTTTGTTTAACTCAAATAATGATTTAAATAAAAATAAGAATAAAAACTAGTGAAAAAATTAAAAAAATTCAAAAAATTTGAAAATGAATGAAATGAAATGAAATGAAAATAGCCTTAGTTTGTTTTATAATTTAGCAAAACTTTATAAATTGGTGTATTTTAATAATAATTTGTTGAAATAGTTTTGTTTTATTCAAATAATGGTTTAATAACAAAATTGAATAAAAAAATAATATAAAAAAATCTAAAAATTTTAAAATATCCTAAGGCTATAGTCTTAGCTTTATTTTGATAAATCTAGCAAAATTTTAAAACTGATGTTTTTTTATGCAAATTGGTTGAAGTAAGTTTCGTTTCGCTCAAATAATGATTTAAATAAAAAAGAATAACAAATAAAAAAAATAAAAAAAAATCTATAAATTTGCCAACCTCCTAAGGTTATAACTTTAGTTTTTGTTAGGAAATTAGGAAAAAAAATAAATTTATGTATATTAATGCGAATTTGTTGAAATAAGATGCGTTTTACTCAAATAATGCTTTAAATAAAAAAAAAATAAAATTTGAGTGACTAAGAGAAAAAAGAGTCACTATAACTCCTCGTGGTGAGTGAACGAAACTCGTTCAATACAACGTTTCAACTCACTATCTCAATCTTACTCACTTTGCATATCTCTAGTACAAAAGTGTCAAAATTGTCTACTAATGTATAGTGGTTCTCACAGTAGTGATCCAAACTCTCACAGTGATCAAAGATTCCGATCCTAGCAAAATAGTGCTCTGGAATATTTCGATAGTGAGCAGTAACTCATAAATTCCAGCCGTTGTAGTCTTTTTGAAACATGTCGTATCCTTTTGAATTCTAGAAGAATAGAAAACCTTGTAAACCGTATGAAACAAAATACTTGTTGAAGCTACAAGTTCATCAAAACGAAACAACAATCTACATCAAACGATAGAAATTGGGCGAATCTATTCCAACACAAAAAAGATACCAAATTTCCTATGCATGCACCGTTCAATTGGAGAAGCGCATGTCTATCGTCTATTGCGAGAATCTAGCGATGAACGATCGATAGACAAATGGTTTAGAAAGGCGATCGAATTCGGCGCGGGAATTGTAGAATTATTGGAGAAGCCTTGAAATCTAAAATGGAAAACATTAAAATAATCTTCACCTTAACATTTCACAGCGGTACATATTTGTAACTGATGTATAAGGATTGACTTAAGTAACATTTGAACTCTTTTCACTTGTTCTTTGAACAACCATTTCCAGATACTTTAAACGTGGTTCTATAAAATGAAGTTTAGGCAAGTATCAGTTTAAAAAAATTCAAAAGCCAAAACAAATAAAAGCTACAATTTTGTTATTTTTTTTTTTGCTGTGTAGCAACGGCCAGGCCATATCACGACTTATTTCTACCACACAGTCGGATAGTCAGTCCTTGCTACGGCGTATATTTTTCATTCAAGCATTAAAGTATATACCCATTGCAAGAAATAAATGTGGGTAACACTGCCGAAGACAAATATTAAAGATCAAGATTACGGCAAGCTAATAACATCCGGCAATCATTAGTATTGCAAAGGAAGTAATCTTAATTCCCTGTTTCATTTCGCTACAAAGACATCCGTGACCTTCTTTTGTACTTTCTTTTTTTGTTTAATGTCGTACCGCGATGGTAGGTGAGATTATGCGAGTATTATTGATTGCATGATTCGCCAGGTTTGCCTGCCTTAACCTAGACCTACAACTGCCCTACGCTCAAGCACCTATCTCGAACCAGGTTATCCTGCCATAACGATTCCAAGGAGTTTATCAACCTCTCCAATCCTGCTAAGCCTTCGCTGACAGCTAAAATGATTGTGGGTCAAATCTGAGTTCGCCGAAGGGAAAAAACCTTCCGCTAAGCTTACCGCACATCCAACTGACCTCCCTCTCCCTATGGTGCGATGAGTGAGAAATTCAATTTTTACTACACAACCAACGCCAACCTGTTTTTTCCGATCAGACCGTGCCAGGAAAACACGGCATCACGAACCAGTTTAATCATCTTCTTCGTTGTTGATGTAGCTCCGCTATCAACCGGTAGCCAATAATCGTAATAATGTTATAAAGTTCATTTATTCGCCCTGTCGGTACATAAATCTATTTTATAGTCCTTACGTGTTTAATATTTCGCCGTTGCTCTTTCACTTGACGTCGCGGAAGCCGTGATGAGGTCGTGGTAGAACATGGCTTTAACCGAAAGGAAAGTCGCACTGATGCTATCATTATGATAGCGCGACGCCATCGAAGGTAGTTCGCGTTATTTTTCGGGAAGGTTGCCACACCGCTGCGAAGAAGCGGTCGGACATGAGACAAGGAGTGGGGTGGCTTTATGTAAATTGAAGCACGCATAAGCCCGATGACAAAGCTCCGTTCTGGGGGAATGCTTCACTCAAACGACGTGGTCTGGACGGTAACCAGACGCTAGAAATGGAACGTTTGTATATCCTTTGGGGAATTCGGCTGTTCCTCCGCACGTGTGTGCGTGGTGGGTAACGCCGGTCGCACAGAGCGAATTGTAAATTCCGGCGAAGAAATCGCTCCAAGCATACATTTGCCATGGACAGCGCACTGACAAGCAATGCTCCCCAGGGATCTAATCGTGCGTTGGTTGCGGCAAAACGAGCATGCCTATGTCCGCGTAAAGAGTAGACGAAATCTGATTCAATTATCGTGAGCCGTAAATAATGGTGAATTGGAATTTATTGAAACACGATCCGCTGGACTCGAGCACCGGAAGCTCCGTGTGGTAGGTTCCTTGTGGTGGGCCATCAATTCATACGCCACATTGTTAGCGGTGTGCCTTAAGTCCACCAAGGCAAGTGTAATGTAAAACCTTTCGCGCTCCTTGTAAATAGGCAATCAGTTTTACGATCAATCCATGAACCCGATCCGATGAGTTTGATTAGAGTTTTGGTATGCAATGAAAGGTCAGAAAATGTTTTCTTTCTTATTGTGCGCAGATAATTAGCTATGAGATTATGAGGTATTTGATACACCTTTAAAAAAATAGGGAATTGTTTAACAATGTAAAACATAAAACGAGGAAATTAAACATCTTCTATAAATGTAACAAAACAAAACAATAGGAAATCGTTTTCTTGACGAAGTTTTGAGAGACTTTGTTTGAAATGCACAGACATAAAACATACGACCTTTTCGTAATAACATAAATAAAACATTCAGCACCTATGATGATGACAGAGAGGTGAGTATGTATGACTTTAAACCTCATATATATCGAGAGTTAAGTAAGTATCGCACATTATTCATTAAGTTAACCATGTGTTAACAATGGCTCGCTCAGTAAATTTACTCTTTTGGAGAAAGACTATTCAAGTTTGTTGGTATTTCGGTAGCGATGGTGAGTGATTGGATCGTTTGTTAATTATTTAATGATTTATTCCAACAAATTTAAATATCTAGTAAAAAGTTGTAGTAATTCAATCAATAATTTAAAATTTTCGCACTGGTAAGTGACGAATGTTGGTGGGAAAATTGAACGCTTGCACACCAGAAGCTATGCAACTTGAACGCAAGCCAGCCACACTATGGGTGAAATTCGAACAAATTTTAGCCATTTAGAACAATTGTCTTGCTTCTATTGCTTATTTCATGATAAAAGTAATGTCAAGTTATGCCGTTCTGATTTCATTCCATAAAAAGCTTAAATTTCTTTACTTTTATCATGTTTTTAATTTAAATTATTTTTTATCTTTAAATTGATTACTAATATACCTTGCTAATCAATGAATTTGAAGTAGGTTTTGAAATAAAAATGATACAGAAAACTTTTATAACATTTCTAGTAGTTCATAACGATCTTAAAAATATAATAATAATAATTTAGTAAACGACACGAACACTTGTAACTATTTAAATATAAATTTGATTAAAATTTCAGAAAAAAAGAAAATTAGTTCATCTCATCATCGTTCATCATTTTTCGGAGATGGATATTCTACATGCCAGGAGCGGGAATCAAATCTCATCCGAGCCAAACCCCCATATATAGGACTAACTATCCTCTCTCTCTCTCTCTCTCTCTATCCTTTCTTCGCTTTACTACCACTAAGGTCATGACGGCCATTTCTGGTTTACGAGACCTATTTTACCACGTAGCTGGATAGCCCGTTCTTGCTACGGACGGTCCGGATGGGGTTTGAAACCCTGTCCTGTCGTATGAAACCGGTAATTAAAAAATAAGAATCAACATTTACCGATTTTCCTGACTGTTTATTGTTACGACTAACCTACTCATAAACTCACAGCAAAATAAATCATCTGCAATATAACAGCACAGCAGTGAAAGCTTTAACACCCCGGAACAAAACATCAAACAAATCGCATTCCTTATACTTGCGATGCGTGGAAATCTATTGCTTCTATCTGTTTCATTCGTTTCAATGAACATGAACCTTTGGTTCATTGGCCGGTCGTCAAAAGACGAAAAGTGAGCACCTCACAATCGCTTCCTTTTTCACCTTCGACCCAACGCAACCGGACCAGCAACGTGAACCTTGAACTGAAGCTGTTCCACATGAGATGACACGAAATGACCCTACCCAGTCGAAGTTATCAACGCATCGTCCACTAAAGTCCACTGGTTGTCTACCGATGGTGCCATCGATAAATTATTTATGATCACCAGCCAAACCCACCTACTGGAAATTAGTAAAAATATAAACCAACAGCTCAAAACACAGACAGCAACAGTGAAGACAAAAAAAACATTCCCTCACCGAAAATAGAATCCACAAGAAATGATTTATATTGTCCGAGGCGTCCGAAGAACTCCTTTATCAAGACGCGACCGGATTAGCATAATTTGGTGGCAAAACACCGAAAACGATAAACTCCAAAGCGGTTTCACACTTTTGCCACCGGTTTTTATTGCTATTGCACATAGTGATACCATTTATGTTCCCCAGCGAAGGCACTGGTCGTGCGGGCTGGTCGAATAGGTGAAGTAGAAACGCTTCAAATGCCATTTGCATTTCAAATGGAGCATCTCTCCTCGAAGGATACCCCGCGGAAACTTGCTGGTACAGTTCACCGGGGAACGGGAAAGGGGAACTGGAGGGTCGATACCGATTTTTCCTTCTCGATCGATTATGATCACGGGAACTCTTGCACCATGTTCGTTACCCCACCCCAACCCGCCACGGGACGCTCGCCCTCGCCAGACTCGTCTACTACCTGCTGTGTCTCATCAGTTCCACCTTGGTTCAATTGTGCTTCGATAAGGCTCAAGAGCTTGGCGATTGTGATAAATACTGACAACGGCATTGGTTTCCTCCTTCTTCTTCCCTTCTGTTTGGACGACATTGAGAGCAACCACCAGCATATTATGATAATATTTTCAAGGTGAGTCAATTTTTCGCCCGATACCGAGGAAGGGGGAGGGGGTTTCCATTTCGTCACTCCCTCCACAGTGACCGGTGGCGCCAGGGACGGGGCCATGCTGTGCGTGTCTTCATGTACTTTACCCATGTAGCGCCCATGTAAAACTTCCAGGAGGATCGAGAATGTCTTCCTGATTCTGAACCGATGGAACAACAAAACCCCCTAAAAACAGAAAAAGAAAGGAGAAACCTGTCGAACGAGATCCGGGTTCCAATGAAGGTCAGTGTAACAGGCTTACCTAAAATGGAGCACACGGGTTTTGCTCGACAAAAAAGTGTGTAAAATAAAAGCGAACGTTCGGTGGCCGGTTTTTCCACTTGCCTTCACAAATCCACACAAGTCCATGAGAATCCTTCTTGAAAAGCGGGCTTTGAGTGCTTTGAACTCGGGCAAAAAGTGCTAGTGAACAAGTGGACGTGAAATGGCTTCAAAAAAAAACTGAAGAATGGTTCATCTCTTGGAGGGATTTTCACGTTCCACCATGGAAATTCCAAGGATGGAATTCTGCTTCTTCAGAGCTTTATTGCACTGAAGTAATTTTTGGATTTTGTGCGATTAACGGATACTTTTTGGGCAATATTAGTTAATATCATACATGTACAGTAATATATAAGAAAATCTTTATAACAAGTCAATAAATAATCTTGACCTTTAATAAAGAAGTTGGAGGCTACAAACCAACCTAGACTAGAATCAACAAGTCACAGATAGCAAGCTTTCAGAGTAGAGCTTAATAATGACTATTAAAGAAACAACTCATAACCACATTTAGCTCCTTCTTTAGGTGTATTTTTCACCTGACAGTCCCACGGTCTAACGGTAAGATAACTTGCTCAGTCAGGGTTCACGAGAAGCAACGTACATCTTACTAAAGCTCCTCACCAACCACCAACACAATGTTTCCGTCATTAATGATTAACATTTCCACTCATTTGCCGTTGAGCAAAAGTAAAAGAAACAAACCAAAAAAAAAAAACCTTCATTAACCATTGCATATGCGCATACACTCGGTGCATGTACAAGTGCATTGGCGCACATTAAACCTTTCCCGGGTTCACCGGTTAGCCTGTGCCTGCCAGAAGGGAAAATGTCATCGTAGCTCAATCGTCACATGTCACACAGTGCTGCTGCCCCCTTACAACGTGCGATGCTCAATGCACCGCGTTCGTATACTTACCCTTAGCCAGGTAAGGATGGGAATGGTAATTTCATATTCAAATTCCTTCCCCATCACCCACGCGTCGCAACCACCCGCGCAACTGTTTGCCCACTCCCAAACGAGGAACGGCTTGGAATTCTTAATCCATGCCGTATTGCAATGCTCCCTCTCGGTGTGATTTGAGTAAGGTGAAGTCGCATCCGTTCCGCATGTTCCTCGAAATCGATGTACAATTTATACCGGGGTTATGGTTGCCAATAGATTACTGACTCGTGAATGTTTAAAATCGACTGACAGTATATTTATGCTGTCCTGTTAAGTTGTTACGCTAGCTCGTATTGGAAGATCTTTAAACAAGTAATGATTTATACTTGTTACGTTTTATAAATACAATATTACAACGTAACTAAAACAGAATAATTTTATCTAGAAATAATAACTCCAGTAACCAACGGCTATTTTGTGTATGGTACTAGAAGTACTAGAAGTAGCTAGAAGTACAAATTATTGGATTAAGTTCGTCAATTATGATCATATTACTCAACACTGTAGTGTAGCTACGAATTATCACTCAAACAAATTGCTGCTCAAAACTAAGATTTACGTTCTTTTAAATATTCTGAGCAAAAATCTTTCCGACATGATCATGTTTCTTTCTTATAACCTTATGGGCTTATTTTTAAAGATCCTCCTCATAAAAGACCTTCAACTTTGCTCACATAAAGCCTTTTTTGAGTAGCAGGTACTCTAATACAAAAAAATTGGACCTTTGAAACCAAAACTGGAACTGCATTTGCATGATTTTGAAGCATTCGGAGAGCTTATAAGACAGTCAACATTAAGATACCATGAATTAAAGCTGGATATCTTTGTGGAGGTAGTTTGTCTAATTAACGCATTTTAGATATAGAATCATATAATACTGAGAACATGATGACATCAATCTAAGAGTAGCTCTTGTGCTAAAACACAACAAATTTGAGGAGTTTTTATCTGGTCATTGTATGTGTAGAAAAAGAGAACTTTGAGAAGAGAAATTCTTAGTATCTCTCAAGTTTTACACCTTCCAGTGTTTCTTATTTTAAGTGGCCATTTCAAAAGTTTTTACTTAGTTGATACGTATAGCTGAATAGTTAGTCCTGGTTACGGGAGATAAGTCATTATGGGATTTCGTATCGATCGAGCGACTCCACCATTGCACTGCATAATATGCTCTAATTAAGAAAGACAACTAATGCAATCAATAAAGGTTTATAAAATGACACCCCTGGATACATTGNAGTATCTCTCAAGTTTTACACCTTCCAGTGTTTCTTATTTTGAGTGGCCATTTAAACAGTTTTTACTTAGTTCATACGTATAGCTGAATAGTTAATCCTGGTAACGGGAGATAAGTCAAGATGGGATTTCGTATCGATCGAGCGACTCCACCATTGCACTGCATAATATGCTCTAATTAAGAAAGACAACTAATGCAATCAATAAAGGTTTATAAAATGACACCCCTGGATACATTGCCACTGGATCGTATCGATCCTGTTCAGTGCGTTGTGGGTAATTCCAGTTACCATTGCTACAATTAATCGGTTGCAAATATGATCATGCAGCGTTAAACAATCGACAATTGAAAGGAACGTCCAAATGTCTCAAATCCCTCATCCCTTTCCTCGCAACAACAGCACACTGTACAATCGTTTCACGGTCGTCACGGTTTCGATTCAGGCGAATGTATACCGAAAGGTGAGATGAGCTTAAGGCCCGTGAGTGGCCACAGTGGCAACGAAATAAAAGCTTCCATCGAATTGAATTTCCCCATCCGATAGCGGTGTATGAGTTCCAGCACGATCTCACTCTCTTCGCAGCTATGGTTCCCCCTTCAAAAAAGCACTATTCTCGCCACTGAGTGGTTCGTCGCTTGATCCACACCAAGTCACCACGCCGACCTCGCCGTCAAACGTGGAGCCGGGAGTGCATTGTTGCTTCGAGCTTCAACCGACTTTTTGGCGACGATCGTACCGTATGCGCGTGTGTGTCGGTACATTTGGGTGTGAGTTCGTTCGTCACTCGCGTGTAGCCCTCCCCTCCCCAGCTGGCAAAGCAACCGCGGCAAAAAACACACAACCATTCCCCTAAAACCCTGCCACCCGAAGAACGGTCTGTGCGTGCCCGTTTCGAAGGAAAGCGACCGATCGACCGAGCTGCAAAGCTGCGCGACTGTCGCAGCGTTAAATCAGTGTCTCCACCACGGTCCCAGTCGGCGGAGGTTTCTTTTCATTACTGCTGCTGCTGCTACTACCTATAAAACCTACTGAACACGAGACAGGCGCCGAACAGAAAGACAAACAGTGTGTGCTTTTGTACAGTGTGTTGGGGCTTTTTTTTATTCCACCAGCCAGCGAGCACAAGCGTTGCCCTGGCCCGACAGGACATTGGTTGTT
>CM028126.1:23262030-23305817 GCA_016254315.1 Anopheles parensis
CTACTGAACACGAGACAGGCGCCGAACAGAAAGACAAACAGTGTGTGCTTTTGTACAGTGTGTTGGGGCTTTTTTTTATTCCACCAGCCAGCGAGCACAAGCGTTGCCCTGGCCCGACAGGACATTGGTTGTTTTTGGAGATTTGTCGGGAAGTTTGTAGTGTAAGCGCTAAGTAAACGGTACGAAACACCGGGTGAGGAGTTAGCGCAATCGGTAGCGAGATTGAGAGTGTGTTATCCTCGGCAACGAAATAGCAGCAGTGCAGCGAAAGTGTACGTCAACATGGTGAAGTTGCTGGCCTTAATTGGCATCCTCGCACTGACGGTGGCCACAGGTAAGTCGTCTAGTCTTACGTTTCCTCTTTAGCGAACCATTAGCCAAAGAACTGAAGTCATTCGTTGGTGCAGAACGGCTGACATCATCATCACCATCATCGGTCCCTTCTATGCCTTTTTGGGCATTGGAATTTGGGGGTGGTGGGAAATGAGCTTCCGCCTCTTTTTCATGCTCCTTTCGATGGAGGGCGTTTTCATTTTCCTCTTCCATTTTCTTTTTTGTTTGTTTGCACCAACCGTCGAAAGTGTGTACATACGTTGCGTTCGGTGCAACGGTTTAGCAAAAACTGCATGCAGAACCAGTTTCTGTGTCACACGTAAAGTTCAGCTCAACCGTCGCACCGAAGAGAGCGATGCGATCGGGTAAATCATTATGCTGCGGTGGTGATCGCTTTTGGGGCCAACCTTTCACAAAATTTGCCCCCCTGTCGTTTTGCCTGTGGATGGTTTTTCACGCATCTAGCACTAGCATTAGCGTCCGCTGCACAACAATCGATCGTTAGTCGGTAGACGCACAAGGGTTTAGTGTGTCATTTTGCGTGGGAGTTTGGCAGTTTCTCACTCCGACTGTTGTGTGCTTCTGCACGTGTGTGCAACAGAAAGGGCTTAACATTCCGCACGTTGTTGCTGGAATGTCCTAATTGCGCTAACGAACGCTCGTTTAAACTTCCGCAACGGATCCGCTGCTGGGAAAGGATCGTTCAATCAGGTTCGATTACCACACACACAGCACCATATTTCCCACTACCGGATATGGGAGACCCGCTGGGGATCGGGTGAACCACGCTGGAGATAACATTATACAATCAGCATATCGGGGTTGCCTGCCCATTCGGATGAATTGCGCACCAAAACGTCACCACGTCACATCGCTGACACCCTGGCTTGTGTGTGTGTATTTTTTTTTCTTCTGTTATTCACTTCCAACTTTACATTGGTTTTGCGTCCGGAACCGGGTCGAACGGGCTGGTTCGGCACCGGCTTTCTTTCTTCAGGTATTACGTGATAGTGCAGCCTGCCAACCAGCCAAAACAGGCCACACGGAGTAAGATCCGGTGTGATCCTGGGGTCGCGCGGGAAAGCCTGTTCCCTCAGCGCATAATGCAAGCCAATTTACAGACACACTCACAAGGGGGGTCGGCATCTCTTTCTCCTGTGGCATTTTTCCTTTCCTTTCCGAGTGGAAATTGAAACCAACTTTAGACTGAAATGGAGAAAAAAAAATATCAAAATTTAGATGCAGATTTTTATGTTTTCAAATGATAACTGCTAGGACAAAATGTCATCCTTTCAGCGTAAATGGGTTGGTTATGGTTTCAGTTGTAATTTTTCTTAACGGTATTAGCAGAAATAGGTACGTTCATTGTTTGTTTTGATTACTTAATTCAAAAAGCTGCTTTCGGGAACAGAACTATGCGATCAGTTTTTGTTTTAAACAAAACTTAATGGGATTAATAAAACATTTATACAAATAAGAAATATATTTTATACATTTTTCTGCATATTTTGCCAGTTTGTGAATTGTTCCATGTAAATATATTAAATAGTTAAAGCTTCCATGAATTAAATTAAAATTCTTTAAAAGTACCATAATTATTGTAATTATGCCTTTGAAGACTTTCACGAATGATTCCTGTCTTAAAAATAACGGTTAGCAAAATTGTTGTTAAATTTTGTACCCAAATTATATTTCGGTTTAAAGAAGTTTTTTAATCATATGTTTCCGATAAATAAATGGAATTAATGAGTGGAATAAATATTCTTTTAAATAATGTAACTAGTACGATGATATAATTTACATTAAGTGCTATTAAATGAAGCGTCATGCTCTACTGGCTTATGTGAATCGTTTTAAGTGCGTCGTAAATTTTTAAAACTTAATGTAACAATGTAAATAAAACTACTGCGGACACATTTTACAAACAAACAAAAAAAACAACAATGAGCTTAAACAAAAATTAATTTTTCCACTATCTTTGTTTCCATGGCGTATTAAACTGACTTTTAGTTCCATTCTGAAGGTAATATCATCACATCAAATAACACAGCAATTGCTAAAAACTTTAAGTGCATTAAAAGAGTGAAGTGGAATTTATAAGCTTTTTGGCATGAAAATACATGCGCCAAAGTAACTTACTTTTAATTGGCTTTTTTTTCATGGATAAAATTCACAAATTTATTGTGCGTTTCCTTTTTTTGTTGTGTTAAACAACCAAAAAATATGACGTACATTTACCTTCCACTTTCAGTTTGAAGCGATATCCCCACGCACGGATAAGTATTTTTTTCTCTCCGCGTGTAAAAATCGAAGTGTACGCACACACTTTGCCATTCCTGCCGTCGGTAATGAAGCTTGGGCCGCAACCATACCGTGTCAGCAATTATGGGTGCGGGTTACTTATTTTGCCATTACACATCCTTTCCACCGCGGTTACCCGGGGTAAGGTTGATTTGTTGTTTCCGCCGGTAAGCCGCCTGCTAACTGCCGAAGGGGGTGACTTATGCAATACGATCGAATCACTCGGTGAGATTGAACCGAACCGGTGCGGCCTTTCCGCATTTGCTCGAAAGACGCGAAACCGATGGTTGTGGTTGCAATCGGAGTGATATTATTTTTTTGCTTTTTTTTTATTAATAATTTGCTTTCCAACATGATGCTTCCTTGAGTGTGGAGAGCGCACTAATACCACGCACTCGAAACCAATCTTGCTTTTTTTTTCATTTCCTTCCATTACGATCGCCCTCCTGTCAAAACGCACCCCAACGCTCCAACAAATGCGCAGAAAACAATTGGGATTGCGTGGCTGTTTTCGGTTCATTAGCTGAATCTGCTGTCTTGAACATCATCGATGAAAGTCAAAACCAGACGCGAGCAAGAGCCCTGATGTGTACCGGAGAGGATCAGATCAAATAAATGAACTTCAACCCAATCTGCTTCGACACGATCGTGGTGTGGCGTTTTGCCAGCCACCAGATGAAAGAAGCCGAGCCGGTAGACATAATGCTGGTATGGAAAATGATCCATCGCATGCTGGCAGGCGATCTTTCGCAACAGTTTTGGGTGCCGCATCAAATGTCAACCCCCAGGGGCTGGAAGTGTCTGTGTGATGGGATGAGGTTTCTTTCTTTTTCCTATCCCCTTCTAGATTGTTGGGCGATGGGCTCACGATCACGAACCGATTGCTCGGTACACGGTACACTAGCGGGCCCGTTATAGGGCAAACCGGTACGTTTGGCGCTGATGCATTCTTTGTGACTCTGTGTGTGCCTTCTTTTGCCCCAACCCCAATCCGTATCGAAATCTGGCCTGGCAACAATTGCACCTGCTGCATCTGGCGGTACGATCCGACTCGTCGAAAAACGTGCTCGATCGTGCCCGGGTTGTCGTTTGGAAGTATGTAAAAGGTGACGATTGCAACCGAGAAGCTTTCCCAATAATGGTTCTTTTATGTTAAGGAGTGCCAAAAACTTTATTGCGGGCTTTAGCCGTAATGTTCGTGCAAAATGGTAAAGGTGGAAGCGTAACGCTTAAAGTGGTACAATCTTTCGTGTAATGATGGGATTTAAGTACATAAAGCCGTTGCTGTATCATTTCCCTGACCCGAATCAGTAATTTAACACACTCATCACGAGATCGATTACATCGATCGACACAGCGGGGTAGAAGCGAAAGTTTACCTCGCTTCCATAGCGTTGAAGTCTTTCTACCGAACCTGAGTTCGTAGCTTTCCCTCTTCAGCTTTACTGCATCAGTGTTATGCCTTTGCGATCGATCACTCGTGTCCCTGCCGGGGAGGTCAAGGTTCAAGTGTCTTCAAACGATACTTAAGCAAGTGCTTCAACCGTGAGACTTGAAGCGCAAGTGAGTCAATTAATGTACCCCTTGGCAAAGCTGAACGCGAACTTTAATCATGTCGGTAAATACTATCTCGAAACTAGTGAAGATCTTCACGCTGTGAACCGTTCAAGCTTAGTCAGACATTGATTACCCAACTCGAAGCCGGCGGGAAAAAAATATACAAAAAAAAAACGACACAGAAACACTGAACTGAGATGATTCTTCTTTGCGGCGATCCGTATCACCCTGTGAAACGGGCACTAGGTCAAATTGGTAACACCATTCATGAACGTAATGTGCCTGTGCCAAATTGCCGACTAACTGTTCACCCAATTTCCCCCTTCCCCTTTTCCCTCCTCGGCACCCTTCCGTTCCGGTCCATAGAACAAAACTGAACTCAAGCAATCCGAACCAAAAATGCACACTGTGGCTTTCGAAGTGTAACCGTTCCGACCTTCGCTGCATCTTATTTGCGTTCGTCTCTTATTACTTTGCCGCGAGAATAAGTTTGATTTGATGTTAATTTGATGTGCCTTTTTCCTCACTCTTCTTACACTTAGCCACAGCCGAAGTGCGAATCAAGCGACAGGCGGAAGAAACCACCAAGAAGGAAGAGTCATTCGAAAAAGAGCTTTGCAAAGACAAAGATGCCGGTGAATGGTTCCGGCTGGTAGCGGGCGAAGGCGATAACTGCCGCGACGTCATCCAGTGCACATCGTCGGTAAGTAGTGCACCATGCATTTTTTAGTTGTTGTTTAGCTTTGTCTTTTTGTATTTGTTTTTAAATTAATTTCTTTTCTCTTTTCACATTTTTCTTCGCGCTTTCAACAGGGTCTGCAAGCTATCCGTTGCCCGGCCGGTTTGTATTTCGACATCGAGAAGCAAACCTGCGACTGGAAGGATGCGGTAAAGAACTGTAAATTCAAGAACAAGGAGCGCAAGGTTAAGCCACTGCTGATCACGGACGAACCGCTCTGCCAGGACGGGTTCCTCGCCTGCGGTGACGGTAACTGTATCGAGCGCGGGCTCTTCTGCAACGGCGAGAAGGACTGCTCCGACGGCTCGGACGAGAACTCTTGCGGTAAGTCCCACCATGCATACTGCTCCCATGTCTCCTAGCTCTACGCGAGTGAGAGTGGATGATGTTAGGAGTTTCACAACCGATCGAATTTCCTAAATGTTATGCGCCAAAATTAACCACAAACCTTTTCGACCGGTGGAGGCCTTGCCATAGATCACGCCCGTTTAAAATTCATATCCATAACCAGCAGCAGCGGCATCCTCACCGCATGGCACAACAATGCAGTACGATCGATCCGAGGAATTTGCATAATCCTCGACAATCCGCGCCGAGGCGTGGCAGCGAAACTGGATTCCTTTAAATAAATGTTGAAAAGGAAAAAGAAGAAGAAGAAGCCAAATTCCAACTAATCGAGCTGTTACGAAAAATGGTGCTAAAAACCACTTCTCTCGCTCTCTCTCTCGCTCCATCTCTCTGCCTTACTTGCAACTCTCCCGCCCGGAATATGGAAAGATCACATTCCAAACGGAACGTGCACATACATACAAACATACACGTGCCCGGTGATCGGTTTTCGTTTGCAGACGCTCTGAAACCCACCTGGACGTCCTTGAGGGAGAACTGACGGACCCAGATAGACACACCACATGCAGTAGTAGTACAGAAGGAGAGAATTAGAAAAAAAACAATAATCTGTTAACCAGGGCTCGTGCGACGTACAGCATTGGCCGTTGTACGGATCTGCACAGCAGGATCGTTGAATGCCTATTTTAGACCTGTACCAAAAATCTTCACCAAACATTTCCACATCTCACCCAGACTGACCTTGCTGTAGACGAAGTTGTTCGGATGTCGTTTTGCCAACATCGGGTCCATGTTGGACTCTCACGAGACTTAGACATCAATTTTGTGGAGATCATCTTGAAATCATCTTGTTGGCTATTTTTAGATCTCGTCTATCTCAAAAATACACCTTTTTGAAGGGATTCGCTCTAGGGCAAACCATTTCACCGATAAAACTTTCTCTTTTTCCGGCGCTCCTGAAGCGGACACGAATATTAGGTAGCAAACGCGAAACAAAAATGAAAGGACTTTTTACAAAAAAAAAAACAACCGCAAAAAATGCCTTCTCCTTTTAGGTGAGATCCCGCACCGATTCGTGTGGTTTACATCACGCAGACATTACAAAATAACAATAATGATAAACCCTTACTGCTGGCGACTAAGACCTGGTCGGGTTCCCTCGGTGTGCTGCTTTCACATTTTGTATGCACTTTAGCTTCTGAGTGTGCGTTTTTTTTTCACCTCCGCCCGAGGTACTGATTGGTAGCGCAGTAAGTTCGCCTTTTTTTGGGGCCAATTTCTACACAATGCACAAACCTCACAAACAAGTAACAGCTCGTAAGCGGCGTTTTGCACAAATCCTGCACCTTCATCGATGTAGAGAAGACAAACAAAACAAATATACGCTCGGAAACACATCGTGGGTGAAGGTGAAAGGAGAAAGGCTACTTCGGAGCCGGATGTAAGCGTGATTCTACCCCATTTGGGTACGAACCATTTACTTGTGTTAGCCTTTTTGCCCGCGAGGCAATTAGCTAGCCATTGGTTGTTGGTTGTTATTTTTTTTTAAATTTATTTATTTACTGTTGTTGGTATTGTTCAGCTCGCCAATATCATTGTTTGTACTGGCACGGATCGGCAACGATTCGCAGACGGCGAGATCCACTAGATGGAGTGGTGTACATATTAGATACACGCAACAACAACAAAAAACGCTCCTCAAAGGTTATGCATGCAATCGCACACTCCCGGACGATGATGCTCACGCGAAAAAATAGCAACACGAAACCAACAACAAAAACACACATCTCCATCAGCAACAACCCGGAGGCCCCTAACACCAGCAGTAGCAGGTGGAATTGCAAAAGCTTACGCAATGGCTTACGCCGCCACACCGGGTACCGGGCCGCATCGTTTGCCGTCGACATCGTCGTCGTCTTAAGCCAGCATCTCCACCATGCACAATGTCACGCAAGAAGCTGGCCCGCTTTAGGCAATCGCTGAACGCGCTGGGAACAAAAAGGCTTCTTGCAGTAGTGGAAGTTTTAAGCCTATTTTAAGATCTCTTCTTATTCTTCTCCACGAGCCTCGGGTTGAGAAGGTTTTTGGATAATTATGTGCGCATATTTTAGACCATACGAAACGGGTGTTGGTAGATTTTTGCGCATCGTACCAAACACCTCAGCATTTCAACGTTCGGAGAGCTCTCCAAGCTGCCCAACTAGTTTCCAATGTCCAATGTCGGATTTGCATCGATTTGGGTTGTCTATTCGTAAAGGAGGGGACATCTTTTTTTTTGGCGTCCATATTTTTACACCCAGCAAAATACTAGCAGACAAATAATATGCTCCATTTTAGACCATGTGCTTACCAACATGCTCTGCGCTACAAATTTTTCCGTTGTCTAGGTTGTTGCAAAACCATACACGAAGCCTTCCAACTTCACTGAGCTTCACCCGAAGGATTCAAATCGCCCCTGTGGGCTCTGTATCTCGTCCGGTGTATCGCGTGTAATTTCTCTATCAATTGCGAATCGCTACAGCGCGGCGACAAGGTGCAGCCAGACAAGATTCCGGCGACGTGCCCGGTGTTTAGGTCACTCGGATCAACTCCGACGAACCGGTCTTTGGCTGCCGCACCGGACCAAAAACCATGTCTTGCGGTGTGTCTCGTTGGGCTTGAAGCTGCTGGTGATAGCAGAAGGACCCCTCAACCAGGAGATTTGAACGCGCACGCGCGCGCTTGTGTGTGAGTGCGGTTAAAGCGGGTTTGTAGGTTATACGCCGATCTGGTGTACCACCGTATGTTGGCAACTCTTTCTCGGCGGGCAACTCTCGCCGCATAGATTTCAACCGTGCGGCTTATGCAACCGTACAGCGATACAGCGGCTCAAGTCTGGATGGTTGGGTGGGTCTTTCGTCTAGTCTTCATCTCAGCGACCGTTTGTAATCGATCGTGGCAGTCACTAGTTTCGAGGATCGTGAGCTTTCTCGCGCGCCAATCGCACCGAAACGGGGAACGAAGGAAACTTCAATTTCATGCACCGAAAACCGAAATGCCAGACACAATGAAATTAAAGAACGATCGACCCGAATGACTTGAGATGGAGAGGAGAAGAAAAAAAAAACATTCAAACTAACTGCAAGGAAGCCGCGGTTACATCGAGCTCCAGTGAAACCCCTGAAATATCGCCACACGCCCTTAATTCTTGGCGATCGAGGTGTGCAACAACCGTCACACGATGGTTACCGCCAGGCTATCGGCACAGACCTCCCCCAAATGTGTCCATATCGTGGCGTGGGACGTACTGCAACTAATAGCGTTATTTATTCGCTATTTGCTTAGACCACATGCTTTCCCTGCCTTTTCGTGTGCCCATGCGCCACATAGACATACCGAACAAAATACGCCATCTGGTAAATTGTTGAAATAGCATCGCGTTGTTCGTTAGTAAAACAACAAATGAAAAACAAGAAAACACAACCGAAAGCAACATCGTTTTCATTCTTTCATCACCCGATCGCTATCGTCGCCCCGCTGTTGGCGGCAGTAATGGACACTTCTAATGGAGCATTGTTGATTAATTTCCGTCCCCGTGTGGTGTCCGTTTGATACACAACACGGCGCAACAAGCATGAGAATGCGCTTTTCGCGTGCAGACATTCCGTTTTGGGGCGGCTGTAGGTGAACTGCCCACGGCCCATAAGACGTCACCGGTGCTTTTAATGTACAGAGCAGTTCGAGAAGGGCTGTACGGTTGAAAGTGTTTGCGTATAAAAGGATCAAGATATTTGCTACATGGTTCCTTTTTTACATCGATCTATACGTTGTTTGATGATGTGATAGTGACGTCGATCTTCTCATGACAGGATCAGTTCAAAAGTTCATCCAGATAGTTCCTCCGTAACAAACACAAAGAATATGTCTAAACATGCAGTATAAGGCAGACATATGACCTATGAGGTCGTTTGAAACAAGAAAAACAGACGTTGAGCGCTGTTTCCAGGAAATCCATTCTACTATCTCGAATGTCCAGGAAGTACTCTCGGTGAGATCATTGATTATATTGAATCAAAGCCTTGCCGTCATTGCTTTTTGCTAAGCAAATGGGGCGTGAAATTTTGCCTCCATCATTTAGTTTGAAGCCTTTTATCAATTTCAACGCCCTATGACTTAGAACACCTCACAGCCGTAAAAGCTTCTAGAACCGAAGAGCCGTGCATTCTCCCAATGTTTTACGAATGCGTAGTGTCCTTCAGCTGCTCCACCTCTATCAGTTCCTCGTGGATGTAAGTTCGAAGGCTAGCATCTAAAAAGGGAGTTTTGTAGAAAAAGTCCCAACCTCCGTTCCCGTCCGTTCATAGCCGCTACGACTATCCGTACGAGCATTAAGGCTGGATCCGGTTTGCCAGTGTATTGTGTGTGCGCAATACAAGAAGCAGGAAGCAATCAGGAAGCGTCAACAGTAAGCTGCCACTTAGGCGGTGATTCGGGGTGGCATATATGGGTACGCATGTGTAAATGTGCACACGGTTCCCCATGGCATGTAGCCGAGCCCTTCCCTTCCGCGTACGTCACACAAAGGGGGGGATGTTTATTTTTTTTTTTCAAAAGCCACACCGAAGATATTTGCTTTGGCCACGTCGTCGCCTTTAGTGAGTGAGCAAAAACGAGCAAATGATCGGTGATCGTTCCAAGCCGGGTCATACCTTACCTGCCGAGAGCGTGTCTGACAAACAGGTTTTCCGGTGGCTCATTATAGGTGGCCAGTTTGGTGTGTGAGGTGACTTATTTTCGGACATCATCACCGTCCATTATGCCCTCGCCCCCTCAAAGTCCCATAGTTCGCTTCCATGTAGTATTGCGAGCGTAGGGCAGATACTGCTGAACTACGCAAACCTCTCTCCTCGAATCAAACTCAAACCACAGCACCGTAAGCACACACTTTCGCTTTGCGTAATATCACCTTCTCCCGTATGCGTAGTGGGANGTGTGCCCATGCGCCACATAGACATACCGAACAAAATACGCCATCTGGTAAATTGTTGAAATAGCATCGCGTTGTTCGTTCGTAAGAAAACAAACGAAAAACAAGAAAACACAACCGAAAGCAACATCGTTTTCATTCTTTCATCACCCGATCGCTATCGTCGCCCCGCTGTTGGCGGCAGTAATGGACACTTCTAATGGAGCATTGTTGATTAATTTCCGTCCCCGTGTGGTGTCCGTTTGATACACAACACGGCGCAACAAGCATGAGAATGCGCTTTTCGCGTGCAGACATTCCGTTTTGGGGCGGCTGTAGGTAAGCTGCCCACGGCACATAAGACGTCACCGGTGCTTTTAATGTACAGAGCAGTTCGAGAAGGGCTGTACGGTTGAAAGTGTTTGCGTATAAAAGGATCAAGATATTTTCTACATGGTTCCTTTTTTACATCCATCTATACGTTGTTTGATGATGTTGATAGTGACGTCGATCTTCTCATGACAGGATCAGTTCAAAAGTTCATCCAGATAGTTCCTCCGTAACGAACACAAAGAATAGGTCTAAACATCCAGTATAAGGCAGACATGCGACCTATGAGGTCGTTAAAAACAAGAAAAAAAGACGTTGAGCGCTGTTTCCAGGAAATCCATTCTACTATCTCGAATGTCCAGGAAGTACTCTCGGTGAGATCATTGATTATAATTGAATCAAAGCCTTGCCGTCATTGCTTTTTGCTAAGCAAATGGGGCGTGAAATTTTGTCTCCATCATTTACTTTGAAGCCTTTTATCAATTTCAACGCCCTATGACTTAGAACACCTCACAGCCGTAAAAGCCTCTAGAACCGAAGAGCCGTACATTCTCCCAATGTTTTACGAATGCGTAGTGTCCTTCAGCTGCTCCACCTCTATCAGTTCCTCGTGGATGTAAGTTCGAAGGCTAGCATCCAAAAAGGGAGTTTTGTAGAAAAAGTCCCAACCTCCGTTCCCGTCCGTTCATAGCCGCTACGACTATCCGTACGAGCATTAAGGCTGGATCCGGTTTGCCAGTGTGTTGTGTGTGCGAAATACAAGAAGCAGGAAGCAATCAGGAAGCGTCAACAGTAAGCTGCCACTTAGGCGGTGATTCGGGGTGGCATATATGGGTACGCATGTGTAAATGTGCACACGGTTCCCCATGGCATGTAGCCGAGCCCTTCCCTTCCGCGTACGTCACACAAAGGGGGGGATGTTTATTTTTTTTTTCAAAAGCCACACCGAAGATATTTGCTTTGGCCACGTCGTCGCCTTTAGTGAGTGAGCAAAAACGAGCAAATGATCGGTGATCGTTCCAAGCCGGGTCATACCTTACCTGCCGAGAGCGTGTCTGACAAACAGGTTTTCCGGTGGCTCATTATGGGTGGCCAGTTTGGTGTGTGAGGTGACTTATTTTCGGACATCATCACCCTCCATTATGCCCTCGCCCCCTCAAAGTCCCATAGTCCGCTTCCACATAGTATTGCGAGCGTAGGGCAGATACTGCTGAACTACGCAAACCTCTCTCCTCGAATCAAACTCAAACCACAGCACCGTAAGCACACACTTTCGCTTTGCGTAATATCACCTTCTCCCGTATGCGTAGTGGGACGCATAATCCCGAGCCGGTTTGCCGGGCCGAAGGAAAGTGAACGAGCAGCACAAACCTGAAACGCACACAAAAACTAGGCCCGGGACCGGGTTGCTGCCGCGCCATACCATCGCCCTCGACACGCTGCCTGACTTTACTACGATCGAAAACTGTGCGGTTATCAAATCGGCGTGATCTTTACGGATCTTTCTCTCCGACACCTCACGCGTCTGGCGGGTGTGGAACCTCCCTCCCCACCCCGGGGGGAAAAAGTGTACGCGTGTATGTGGCTTGCGTGGACACTCGATACTGCGGCGGTGTGCTGTGCGGTGGCGGTGTTTGCGCCGATATGTAAATTGAATTTCACTCTCGATTTCGTTTGAGAAAACTGGATTTTCGATCCCGTAAAGCCCCTGAAGTAGCTTAGCAACCAAGCGGTTTNTATGTGGCTTGCGTGGACACTCGATACTGCGGCGGTGTGCTGTGCGGTGGCGGTGTTTGCGCCGATATGTAAATTGAATTTCACTCTCGATTTCGTTTGAGAAAACTGGATTTTCGATCCCGTAAAGCCCCTGAAGTAGCTTAGCAACCGAGCGGTTTTGTTTTGCTTATCAGGTTTGTTAGCTGCCGTTGTTCACGAAACGATTTCGGACGGGGGTTTGTTTTCGCTTCATCATGTTTTTACTTTATTTGATTCCTGCCGAATTGGAAAAAAACTGAAGTACCGCAGGGGAAACAAAACAAGCATAATAGATTCCTGTGATAGACGTCTGAAAGGAAACCAAATACGTTTGACCGGTCGGGACAACCTTACGGACAAGTTCATACTTTCCCAACTGCATACATGAAGTTTAACGTCGGTCTCGGTTTCTCGTGACGGTCAACATGTTTCCTTTGTTTCATAACAAAAACGAACAAGCACTTGGCAGGTGTGGTGCGACGATCACTATCAAGCCGCAAGTCCTAAGTGGAAATGCAATGTTCACGGTCTTGATGTTGTTCGTTGCACGTTGTTGTGTCTCTCCACCAACCATCTCCACAGTACAGTGGTTGCAAACCTTGAAAATCTCGCACATACAATGTCCGGGTCCACCAACTATCAATCATGCGCATGCTCAAGATGTGTTTAATGGCGCTGGAAGAGAGATCGCTGGGCTATAGACGTCACAGTACTTATGTGTACTTATTTCTTGTCATTTAGATATCGAAAATGATCCGAACCGTGCGCCACCGTGCGATGAGTCCGTGTGCCAGCTGCCGGATTGCTTCTGCTCCGAGGATGGTACCACCATCCCCGGCAGTCTGCCAGCCAAGGATGTGCCGATGATGATCACCATCACCTTCGACGACGCGATCAACAACAACAACATCGATCTGTACAAGGAGATCTTCAACGGCAAGCGCAAGAACCCGAACGGTTGCGACATCAAGGCGACGTACTTTGTCTCCCATAAGTACACCAACTACTCGGCTGTGCAGGAAACCCACCGCAAGGGTCACGAAATTGCGGTTCACTCTATCACGTAAGTACTTTGGGGTGCGATCTCACCAAGAAGAGATCGCCTTTTTTTTGGTTGCTGCATTTTCCATGTTATTTGCATATTACGAAAAAGGCTTACGTCTTATCCATCATCCGTGGGACCACCATGTTTTTCTTCACCGTTTCGTTTTGCAACAGACACAACGATGAAGAACGCTTCTGGTCTAACGCGACCGTCGACGACTGGGCGAAGGAGATGGCCGGCATGAGAATCATCATTGAGAAGTACGCGAACATTACGGACAACTCGGTGGTTGGTGTGCGTGCACCGTACCTGCGTGTCGGAGGCAACAACCAGTTCACCATGATGGAGGAGCAAGCGTTCCTGTACGACTCCACCATCACCGCTCCACTCTCGAACCCACCGCTCTGGCCGTACACGATGTACTTCCGCATGCCGCACCGGTGCCACGGTAATTTGCAGAGCTGCCCGACCCGCTCGCACGCCGTCTGGGAGATGGTGATGAACGAGCTCGACCGCCGGGAGGATCCGACCAACGACGAGTACCTGCCCGGTTGCGCCATGGTCGACTCCTGCTCGAACATTCTCACCGGTGATCAGTTCTACAACTTCCTCAACCACAACTTCGACCGGCACTACGACCAGAACCGTGCACCGCTTGGACTCTACTTCCACGCTGCCTGGTTGAAGAATAACCCAGAGTTCCTGGACGCATTCCTGTACTGGATTGACGAGGTGCTCTCGAACCACAATGACGTGTACTTCGTCACCATGACCCAAGTCATCCAGTGGATCCAGAACCCGAGAACGACCAACGAGGTCAAGAACTTCGAACCATGGAGGGAGAAGTGCGTCGTTGAGGGACAGCCTGCCTGTTGGGTGCCACATTCCTGCAAGCTCACCTCCAAGGAGGTGCCCGGGGAAACGATCAATCTGCAGACTTGTGTCCGCTGCCCCAACAACTACCCGTGGGTAAACGATCCAACCGGTGATGGCTTCTTCTAAGTTATCGCACCTTGACTTAGTAGTGACGTTCTTCCCTTTTATCATTTCCTATACCTTTCCCGACGCGTTCTCTTAGGAGGATAGCGATCGTGGATAGGAGTTTTTAGCATCCTTCATGGATTTTATGTCCATAGAGAGTTGCTAGCTATTTTTTTCCTATTTTCGATTTTTCACTTTATGACATGAGGAACTGCAGCCAGTTCTTGGTCATTCAAAGCAATTGCATCCATCTCATCTTTGGTGCATTGCTCCAATCGAATATCCTCCGCCCCCGGGGAGCTACCGGGTAGGACTAAAGCGACTCTTCAACCCCTACCGGGTACTCTCCTTAATGTCTAGTCTCGCGCCTCGTAGCCGCTGTAAACATTACCGATGGCCATCCACGAGACTACTATGCAGTACCGCATCATCCGGGAGCGGAGATGTAATTCCTCCTACATGATGGAATACACAACAAAAAAAAACACGCATAAAGAAGAGTAGAAAGAAAACAACGAATGCTGTGGATATTACAATTATGTATTTTTTGTCGTTTATAACTTAATTTAATACAACACAAATGAAAAATTAAAAAAATGAATTGAATAATCAAACAAAATAACAAAAAAATGCAAAAAACCGTCCATTCTACCCACGACAAAAAAACACACAGACACAACGCGGTAAACCGACAACGAATGTAACCCTTGCTATTGTACATCCGAGTAGTCAGACAGACTAACAAAAAAATCCCCCACACCCACCACGGTATTCGTGATGAACAGTGAGACCTCCTTTACAGAGAAGAAAACAAAACAACAAATCATAACAAACGAGATGATTGAACACGCAACAAACTCTTCCAGGGGTCACAAAATGGCACCCCTGCCTAAAGCGGAATTTGGTCACTCCATTCGTTATTACCTTGTCCTGTTTATACATATATTTTTTTTTGTTTTACATTTTGCTGCCTCAGCTTTACGGTACTTACTTCTCCCTAATACCTTTCCCACCTCCCACCCTTTTTCCCGCTTAATCTCCAAAACCTTCTCGACTCGATTAATATGTAAATACTGTGTAGACGCTAGTTGTTTAAGGTGATTTCTGTGCCGTATAAGCGGTTTCTTGTTTGTGCGCGGAATGGAAGAAAGCCCTCTTTCCAAAACCCTTACGTTTCAGGTTCAATGTTTGTGGCGTCCCTGCGCATTTGAACGGGGTTCAAGATTTGGCGAATTTGACAAGGAAAAAAAACAATCGAACGAATTACAACTTTGAATTGAACGACAAAATGATGTCAAAGCTAGTTTGAATGCATATTTAACAACAACAAAAAGCCTTTCTTCTTCTACACACCCACACAAACCCACCCATTCCATGTAAAAGAGACGACTGTTGTTAGCAGAAAATTGGAAAGAAGACAAAAATAAAGACTATTTTAGAGAAAGAAACAAAACAAAATGGCACCTTTGGTATTGTTTTACTTTGTTCGGTTACCCACGGTTGTTCGTGTTCGATCGTGTCGTCTATTTGGATGTCGTAAAATGTTGCAATCTAGTTCTGTGCTGGCAACTCCTCAACTGATCGGGATCGAACGGCGTTCGAAAGTTTCGTACGCTTCCATGTAACAACTGTGCATCGCAGAAACGCAACATGTTGCGATGGAAAGCAAGAAAGGGAGAGTTGGCAACAGTTTTCCTCCTTTTTTTCTATTCATTCATTTTCTATCCAAACCAAGGTGATCCAGTAATCATACCACATACCACCTCGTATGACACCCAACCGTCATGTCCCTGTGCTGGCAGCATCCACATGGCGCGGAGACGGCACGCATGGTGCGGGGTAGTAGCATTTGCGTATGTATGCAGCGATCTCTACCTGCAGCTACTACGGTTTCACGTCTGCTTCCCTGTCTGAACGGCGCTTTCGTGACCGTTGTAGTGAAAGACGGTTGTTGTTGTTGCCGTGTGCCGTTGAGATTGAATTAGAAATAGTCGATGATGTGTGTGAGTGTTGTTGTATTTTTTGTTGCTTCTTTGCTTTTGATTCATCCACCAAAAAAAAAAAAGGTACGAGACAGTGATTATGCCGTGTGTTCCAAACTCACGACCGTACCGTTGTTTACTGCTGCTTGCCGATTAAATCCAACTGCTTGCTGCAACGGCTTTCGATGGGAACCTTCTCTCTAACTGGTATCAGCGTTGTCCCATGTACGTTAGGAGCGTGTTGTATCGTCACGACGCCACCGTCGCCATGTTATCTTAATAATGGCGAAGAACCAGCTTCTTGTTCCCAGCGAAGCGAGTGTGTCCACGTGTACGGCAGCGTGGCTATATTTACACCTTTACGCTTAAGATATGCTGCAGGTAGGTCTTCTGACATGTGTGGTAGAATTTATGATAATGAACTATTAAAGACTGTTTTTTTTTGTTAATGCTTCAGTGAGAGTTTGTTGCTGACAGGCGAAGAATTCACACCAATCAACACCCGGAACCTCGGGGTGAGAGAATCGGGATGGAGCTTTACCCATAAGCTCGTTTCAAGGTTGTTTAGATGTTTAAAAAAAACAAGTTCATCATTAGAAATATGAAAAGCTTGAGTCGACGCCATTATTTACAACACCGAGGGAACAGTCTAATACTTCGAACACAAATTAGTCATTATGAAACAAAGTAAATAAGTTTGTTACTGGATTTAGAATCCCCGAATAAAAAATAGATAAATTCCAACTTTCTTGTCTTATAAAATATTTGAAACTTAATGTATGTTTTATTTAAAGTACTAAAATATATGATTAATGTGTTTTTCCTCCGTTTTTCAATCCTAATTAGTCTATCTTGCCTTGTATTCTTTTGTATTTGTTTCCTTTTTGTTAGATACGTGTTTTTTGTAAACTTTTTATTTTCTAAACCGCTATTTTCTTATTTTTCTTGGTCTATTATAAATACCTTCTTTATTTTTTTTTACTTTTAATATTATTGTTGCATTTATTTTCATGTTAAAAAATTGTGAAGAGATGTAGTATCGCTCTGCAATGCATTTGGTGGGACTATTGAAATGTTATTTGTTATGAGCCTCATAAACTAAGAATAAACATCACTGTGTCCTTATATGGTTTAACCTGAAATTTTGTTACATACAGGAGGTAGTAGAAATATATCATATATCTTGATACCGGCACAGAAACGGATTAGATTTGCTGTAACAGTTTAACCCACTTTTTTTCAATTAAATATCATCGAATGAAATGGTATGTTTCAATAACAGTGACTTTTGATTTTTCAATTCAAAGGTTACCTTTTCAATCAACCTATAGTTCGGGAAATGTGTAACATTCCAACACCGAAACGAATTAATTCTTGTACTCTCCGCGTTCCATTGATGAATGTCAATAGGGAAGAGACACTGAGAGAGTCTATGCAAAGATCTAGTATGGCTTAAGGTTGTGATTTTAACAGCCTTTGAGTGGTGGTGATCTTTCCGACGAAACGAACATTCCACAACAACCAATCCCACCACCCGTATGAAAATGCGCACCGGGATTCCTTTTTTGGTATCGACGAAGAACGTTGATTGGGTTGGGTTTTTCCACCACCGAGACCATCCGATTATGAGCCCATGACAGCTGAACAAGGAACTTGGGATCGTCTAATTAACCTCCTGCAATGGTGATGATGATGGTGATGAAGACGATGTTTTGTCGGTGTCGCTGCTGGTTGCCCTGCTAAAACTCTGGCAAGCAGAAGCAAAAAAAAAAACACACACTCTCGCAACACCAACTCTGGGTGACGCGCCGGCATAGACGCGATCGATTTCATAGTGTACGAGCACCCTCACCCTGGGCAAAAAACCGTTACCAGCACACCCTGATCGATTCCTTTCATAATTCACCGTTGCATTGCGGAACACCTTCACCTCGACCACGGCAAGCGGCAAGCGGTTCGTCGTCATCCGCCTCACACGTATCTCCTCCTCGGTACGCACCGCCGCCCGCCATTACTTACTTCCTTCTTGCACTATCGTCGTCATCCGTCAATTATCGTCAGCCTAACAAAATGCTACAAATTCGGTACAAAAGAAGCGGCCTTACGCTATCTTCTCAGGGTGTGTGCGCAAGTGTGGCGAAGGTGACGGGCTTCTCACGATGCGCGGGATGCCCAGCTGGGTTGTGCCAGCTGGCGGGCATGCCATGCCACGCTATATGTCAAGTTCGTGCACGAGCCCGGTGGTACAGTTTGCTAAGGCTGACTTGCGAAAGCCGGCTGGAAGAGATCGTGTGCCCACAATCGTGTGCCGATGTAATGGACGATAATTTTCATATTTTGATTGCCGGTTTATCCCGAGGGGTGGTCATAGTTTATCCGCTGTCAAATTGACAGTCTATTACCAAGCGGATTTCACTATTTCTAGGCACGGATCTGCTGAAGAAGTGTTTTATTGACCAGATAATGGGAGCTCATTTGTGGTGATTCATTGCCACCGTGTTTCGACATCCAAAACTACAAAACTCAAGCGTTTAAGAGCTCCTTTTGGTCATGAGACTCGTCAAGAAAAATTAAGAACTTCATCAAATATACATAGGATCTTACAAAATAATCCATTCGTTAATCGTCTAATAGGAAATAGAATCCAAAATCTTTTTTAAAGAAACTGTCGAGGAAATCCGTCGTACCCCATCCATCAATCCGAAAGTCGCTAGAAGCTCTCCAACAAGCGTACGATTTACTGTACGACCTCCAAGAGCAATCCGGCAGGGAAAGGCATGAGGCAATGCAATTAAAAAAAACCGCTCAACCATTACTACATTCTCATTCACCTGCCCACCGATTGTGCGCCATTCGAATCAAACCCCACTCGATTGTGGTCTCTTTCGTTCTATTCGGGTGCTACCGGGTGCGCATGTCTGTCAGCACAAATTGACCTACTACAACGGCTACCAGACGGGTGGACTGGTATTACGATGGTACGGTAGTCCGACAAAATGGGCCAGCTACCGAAACTGCCAGCTAGCAGTCGGAATCCAGTACCGCTATCTGCGTATCCGTCCTATCTGACAGTGTGGTCCGACCCACTACTCAGCAATTAAGTCGTATAACTGTAATGGTGGAATTAGTATTCCACACGAAGCGCTGCCATTCTGAGGGCTTTGGCTCGATTGAAAACGACGCCACTTTACGAGAGCGCAGAACTTAGAATGACAATCGGTTGATCGGTTGATGAAACGATAGTTTCAGCTGCATGATACCGATGGTCACGGTTAGCGGTGAGTGAAAGACGTAATTCTAGCTTTGGATCCTTAAGCTGCTAGTCGAGGTGGCGTAATCGTGTGACCATTATCGTCACGAAGAATTTGCTAAAGATCTTTTAATGCCATTTTGACTACAGCAAAACGACCATATCTAAAGTATTGAAAAGTATCTTCAATACAATTTCCAAGAATAGTATGTTATTTTGCGTTTCTAGAAGAGGAGTTCAATAATGTTTTTGGAACTGATGAAATATGAAAGAACTTGTAAGGTGTGGTCTTCAGATGTGCTAATCAATGTCGATTTACACGGTTGGAGTTCAAAGAAGTAGAGAGCGTTTTTTAATCATGTCGACTAAGGACAAGTTCCACATGTAATCAGTGGCCGATCAAGCTTCTCGGAGGCCCTAAGCGGAATGATAATTGGGGCCCCAACACTAAAGAAAGTCGCACTGTCGATGAACCTTAATCAATGAGGTTTGTTTTGCATTGATCCACTGGAACCGATCGGAGGAGCTCAAATAATGAAAATACTGACCGTGGATGAGCTGATTTCAAAAGTGCTGAGCGGTGGGGTAGTCTTTTTCGGAGGCCCTAACTGAGAATCCTCGGGACCCTTTCAAACTCTGGTTGTGATGGCGGGGAAGGGCAATTTGTTTTAGGAGCCCCACACATTTTTATTCTTTTTTTTTTGTTTAAAACATTATTTGAGTGAAAAGAAACTTATTTCAACCAATTCGCATTAAAATAAATCAATTTATAAAATTTTTCTAAATTACTCAAAAAAAAGCTAAGGCCTTAAGAAACTTTCAAATTTAGAGAATTTTTTTAGTTTTTTATTATTTTTTATTCTTTTTTTGTTTAAAGCATTATTTGAGTGGAAAGCTAGCTGCTAGCGAGCAGAATTCTTAGTAATTCTCATATATACTTCCCTACAAGCTTATATATTCTTTAAAATTGCTTAGATATATCATTTATTTCATAACTAAATTTACAGTGTTGTTCCGTCTGAATGTTCCACATAAAAACAAATGCAACGAATTATGGGACCCTATTCTCTCAACCGCCATCGGTTCTAACAAACCAGTTCGAGTGCCACCCGTTGATTACAGGCAGCAAACTAAGATTTGTGTGTCCTTTCAGACCACAGTGTAGTTAACGTTTGATAAATATGACCAATTCTATGCCCTGTTCCGGCACCGACGGAGACAAATCGTCTCGCTCGGCGGACAAATCCGCACCGTACGGGGAGGGAAAAGTATTTTAAAAAGTTATTTGCCTTTGTTCTGAATCAATTCTGGTTCCCTTTTAAACGCCCCGGTGTCACTTGTATGGTATGCCGGTTTCGCAAACTGATATATGCGTGTTTGCTGCCTTCTGCAACATTGCGCATTTGCGGAAGGTTAACGAGTCGGTCCAGCCCGGGTCAGCGAAGCGAACCGATGAAAGTGAACCGACCTCATGTTGTTTGGTTCGTAGCGACACCATGTCTTGGTGAACTCTTAGCCTTGAGCGGATGCCGGCCATCGCGCTCTACCGCCGCGATACACCGGAACGAGGAACATTAATTTCTCACTCACAACACGCCCTCCTTCCGCTTGTTGTTTCTTGTATTGAAATGATAATACAAAATGGCTTCTTTACACCGGTTTGAGTTCTCCCGGAGCCTGAAGCACACACGCTCCCGGTTTCCGGAAGATGTATCAAGAAGATGCTGTACGGTGCGATTCGATCAGTCGCGATGCGCCGCGATGGCAATTAATACATGCAAAGGCACAGTGACATCAGCACCTTAGTACATGACATGCGCATTTCCTTTCTCCTTCTACGATCGGGCAAACAACATAACAAAGGTGCAGACCTTGCGCATTGAAGGATGCTCACACTAAGGGTGTGGGGGTGGGGGGAGATAAATAAAGCCACCAACCCGCTGGAACGATGCCCCAGGGTTGAGAGAAATCAAAGTAAAGAAACAAAAGCGACAACAAAACGAAATAACAAAAAAGGTGCCAAATGCAAAGCACACATTACCCACCATCAGACCGATTGAAGTTTGCATAATCGTGAATTCACTCATTCGCCAACCGGTGTGATAAACATGGCCGATAAAAAAGAAGGAAAAGCACGGTCAACAAAGCATCTACCGTGCGTCTGTGGCTATTACGAACGTTGCGGGTCGTTTGCATTCCACGATTGCAATCACTTTCGTTTTAGATCAGCGTGTGGACGGTTTCTTCTTCTAAAGTGAATGAACCGACGGATGGTGCTGGCGGTGGTATAGTATGGTTGAGGAAGACAAAAAAAAGTAAAACATGGAAGAAGACACATCGAAAGTAAGTGCATCTGCGATTGATCGAACCGTATCCGCGGCACGTCACAGCAATCGGCTACCAGGATCTGCTTCAGCGTCGCCATTGCTGGCCATTTGCGAATATTCATTGCCATTAGCTGGCGCCGATCTGGACACTATGTGTCGATACTAAGGACAAAACTCCGAATTAGAAAATTGAACGGATCTCCTCATTTATTGAGGAGATATTCCAGAATGATTGCTTATGTAGGATAAAACAATAATTCTGTGGTAAAATGTTAAGTCAACTTTTCAAGTTGTCATCAAATAGTTTTACCTTAAACACCATATTTCCCAAAGTGCAATAAAACTATTATGAGCGTTACGTTACGTGATAACTAGAAGATGGATGAAAATTGATTTAGATTCTTTATTACAGCCAAGAATATATCACGGACGATATGTGTATGATTGCTTGTAGGTGCTAAATATTGCGCCTTAACTTCGTCAAAAATATCAATGATGGCCTTCAAGTATTCGCAAATTATAGTCATAGTATGAGAAAACTTTTCCACTCAAATCTACTTTTGATTAACGATAGAAGCTGCGATTCTATAAAACATATATTGTTCCAATACTCATATACGCCTATGCGACAATTACTCTGCCGAAAACTGAAAAAACCGTCTTATCCGTGTTCGGGAGGAAGATGTTATGAGTTGTACGATACATATATTCGCTATCATACAGCGGAATAGACGCAGACGCCCCAGCCCGTAAAGTCCTTTTAGGTCGTCCACATAGACAGAGGAGAAATGGTAGAACCAAACTGATAAGAAGCGATGGCGTTGTCCGCGTTGACTACAAAGCCCGACATAATAGATTGGCGTACGGGAAATGGATTTTTGAGCTCTTTTATGAAAAAGCTTTGAAGCAGTAAAAACGGTACTAAAACACTTGGTGATTGAAAATCAGAAGCATTGAACAGAGTTTGAAGCATTATTTTCATAAGTATTGACAGCATAGTACTAACACTTAGAGTTTAAAAAAATCGCTGGAGGAAAAAAAATAAAAAATAAAAAAATTTATTTACTATTCAATTGATTTACCCCATAGTGCGAGGCAGCGAAGGTGTAACAAGATCACTCGCAAGTAATGAGCATGCAAAAACTTCATAGCTCGAGGGCCACATTCGCATAGTGAGGAATGCTTTTTTTTCTTCTTCTTTACGACCATGATCGTAACACCGTCCGGCCGTATTCCGACGGATGCTTCCTTCTCGGATATTTTTAGACCCACTCACGATCGAACGGTGCATCGTAAAATTAAACCCACTCTACCCGAGCCGGCGGGCACTGGGCAACGATCGAGCGCAAACTGCAACGGACACCCGCGGCGTACAACGTCCTCGAACGGATGGATGGATTGTACTACGAATTTTTTTTTGCACTCTCCGCACACTTCGGTGTCTCTTCACCTTCGGTCCAAAAATTGAGAGTCCACCATTTCCTTGACATTTGCCAAAAAATATACTGCCTTCCGTCTGTGAAGCGTTGCTGTTTATACCGTTTTTTATTCGCGCTGCCACTTTCTAGCAAACATGCATTTCATCATTATGGCTAGGAATAACGGATTCGGATAAGGCAAAGATTTAATAAAGGGTAGACGAGTGAACTCAAATTATAATCGTTTCACTTACAGCTTCATGAATTTAATAAAATCGATCGGCGTTCAAACATTTTTTATCGAGGCAGCCAATTGTTTCGGTAGGAACTGTCGCTGATTATAATAGAATTGTAATTTAAATTGATATTTCTTTACAAAATAGACCATCAAAGGATATGGTTATTAACTTATCTTATCTTAACTTGACTGGTGGCTGTTATTTTATCACACACCGTTTAAACATGGGAAATAATGTTTATCATAAGGAGTAAAGATGAAGGCAATTATTATTTTAATTTCCACAGAGCATTAGTTTTTCATTAAAAACTATTATTTATTTTTAATAAATTATTTTACGACGAAATACTTAAACATAAATATGGCATTATTTTAAAATTTCTATCATTTAGTTCGGTTTGAAACTGGCAAAAAACATCCATTAGACCATTAAATATGCTTTTCAACAATTTTTAGGAATGCAAAAAACAATCAATTTTCTTTAAAAATGATCAAAATCACAATCATTGTCCTCTACTTCTTGGATCCCTTTTCGATGGTCCATTCAAGTCAATTAACACCAACTTCTCTACCAAGACGCTTGGCTCCTACGAACCAGATCGTGTCTTTCTTCTATCTTCTTTCTAGTAGAAATTGTTTCATGTCTAAGCTCAATGTGTGATGGGTTCCCTCCCTAAATTGTGCTCCTATGTGAAACCTTATGCATGACTGTGTGATAATAACATTTAGCAACACTGTGAGGTGTACAGAAAAAAAACCCAGCAAAATTGTATAAACACGCATCGGCTTCAAATAGACCGTAACTTATTTCATGGCCATTCGAAATAGGTTAATCATATGGTTTTTTTTTGAGAATGTGCGTTTAGTTTGTGTTTTTGCTCAATTGCCCACTTCTGTCAACTAACAAACTTTTTGTTTCTTTAGCGTTAACAAAACCACCTTCTTCTTTCTCAATTTACTACTCCCTTTGCCAATGGATCGATCAACATGATGAGGCTTAGAGAAAAAGAGAGACAGGGTGAGGGTTGAGAGATGGAAGGTTTCCTTTTTTGGCGGTCGAAACGGTACGAAACAATCGACGGGCACCGAACTTCAATCAAATCCCACCTGGAACGTGTCACACAATATTTAACGGTTGACAGTTCCTACCCACGGCGGCCACGGATGATTTGCTGTCGTTGCACTACTACTCAAAACTCTTCGCCTTAAAAGGTGATTGATGACATTGTCCCGTGTGTACTGTGACGAAAGAAAGGTTCCTCGATTTCAACGCAAAGCTAAGGAATATTCGTAAAAACACAAACATATATCATACATTTGTTAATGTAATAAATAATTTAAAGCAAGACATATGAGCAGAATTTTCTTCAAAAAATTATGGAAACACAAATCACTAGAACAATCGTTGTTTAAAGTTTCAAAAACACGCACACACTCCAACAAACACGGACTGCAAAACAAACACGATCACGCAGAGCAACCAACGGTGTATCTTTTCGGTTGGAACTTTGCGTCCAGTCTCACGACCATACTGTTGGATTGATGCTAAGAACGTGGCCAGAAAGCATGATTAAAAACTTTCTGTATGCGCTATACCGGGCGAGGTTCGTCGCTTGCAAAGCCATGTCGTGCATTGAAGTCTTTCGTATATTTCTTTTAATTTCTTTCACCAACACGTTTTCTTACACTCACTGCGTACCCTGTTTGCATCCTTCGTATGCACGTGACGCCAATGCTAAATTATTTCTCAGCTTAAGCACAACGGCGGAAGAGAAAGACGATGATGGTAATTTCCTTACTGCTATGCTCCGCTTATGTGCATGTGTTGAGCTGTATTTCGGTTTTTGGCTAGAGTTCATTCACATTTACCCTGGCCGCAACGAAATCAATCATCGGAATCGATGGAAAAAATGCAGCATACAATGGAAACAGGTTTTATTAATTGATGGTGCAACTTCATTAAAATTTATAACGATAATTTTGTTATTTAAAAATAAAATGTTTCGAATCTCCTCTCTGCAAATAAGCTAAATAGTTTAAAAAAAATACTACAATAGCAAAAGAAAAGAAATATTGCAGTACGCTTCTTCCAGTTCAAACTGTTGCAGCTCAACCTCCAAGAGATGCAGATACGAAAACATCCGGTAGCATATCCCCTACCAACAACAGCCAATTTCTGTATCCAGTAGCACAAACTTATGACAAATGATCAATCCTCCCCATTCTCCCCCAATACCGAATCCGAACGAACGTTTCGCTCTGCAATTGCCAGAAACCTTTCTTTTCCCATCCTGCAGCCCATCCGCCGAGGACCTTCGCGCGAGGTGCGAAAGCTTTGCGAGACCGCAACAGGCTTTCTCATCGTCGCATGCGGTGAAATTATCGATGCAGAAGCCTGAACCAGAGAACCAAGCGAAAGAAAAGGGAAAGTTATTTATTATTTTACATTTTCACGTTCACCCGCGACACCACACCAAACGACCGTAAGAGTCGTAAAAAGAAAAGAAAAGAAGAAAAAAAACACATCCACACATTCCCCCAAAGCGAACGACTTCTTCGGTGCGCTTTCAGCCCAAAAGGTGTATGAACGGAGTACAATAACCACAGCCGTCGCCACAAACTGCCAACTTTCGAGCTGCCAACACCCCAGCGGGTAGGGCGACGTCTTTTCCATTCGTCCACTTCATTGAAATTGGGAGTCTAGCAAACTCTCCGTCCGATGACAAACAGGTCGAAGATGATGGATGGCAATGGTGAATCAAATTTACAATCCCTTTTTTTCTGACGATACGGGCAAAAGATCGTCAATCAAATTGGTAGCTAAAGAATGTTTTCTTTCAACATCCAGTAAATCAATCGAATTTATTATTAATCGCTGTAAACTGCCTCAATGGCGGTTTTGAAGGGAATGATAGTATTTTTAACTTTATTTCACAATGAAAAAATAAGATTACCTTTGTGGAAATAAAGAAAGTGGTTTTTCGATTACAAATTATTTTGTATTTATTTTTATTTTTTACCAGTGAACGAAATATTCTAAGTAAAGTGTAGTCAGATTTTATTTCAAATTGTGGCATTTTTTCTGCGATCCGTCTTTATAGGAACAATCAATTTTAGGTAAATCCCACGTTTCAGAGCGAAAGAAATACATCGAATCAATATCGAATATCAGCAAAGGTTCTGACTCAGCGGAATTTCTGCTCCACCATTTATGCAGCAATTCACACGCAAAACTCATTGTGCAAGGCAGTAATCGTCGTTGGCGGCGTAGTCGTCGTCGTTGTCGTCGACGTCCTCACTGGATGCTGACTGTTGGTTTCATTTCGATGCCAGAGTGGAAAGCCTTGGCATCGATTTGGTTTTAGAATGAAATTCTGCGCAAAACCGTAAGCATCCTCCTCCTGCGCGCAAATACCGGCAGCGCATCGAACTCTTAGTCACCGTCTAGTAGAAGTAGTAGTAGCAGTGCATGTGCATGATTCATTTAAGATTTGACCTCTTTAAGGGTGGAAAATTTAAAGAACAGCTTGTTATAAGTAATCGGCGAAAATCCCGAAACCTCAAGGATTCTCATGACAAATGATGACACACGTACCGGATCAAGGATTACCGGTATTATTGATCAGCCGAGAGGATGGCGTTTATGCAGCACATACATTCAACTGAAAGTGATACGTTTAACTCAAGGAATTTCTACCCCGTTCTGGAAGACCTTCTCACCAAAAAAAAAAAATATTAAATGGTAAAACAATCAAGGTTTTTGAACGCTACTGATTACCTGGTTATAGGTTGGAAAAACACTTCCACACGTTATGATGTGTGTAATGAAATTACAATGCTAGCTGGCTTACTCGATCGAAAGTAGTCAGCCCCGGACAACCGTTTCCATCAGAAAAGATCCACACAATTATAAACGTTAGGCAAGGAATCCGCCCGTCCTTGGGATCCTTTATGCAACCCGTTCCCTGCGCTTCCTGTTTCCTACAACACTTCGGATCTCATTCTCCATCTTCCATCCATACACATATGAAGAAGAGAAGAAGAAGAAAAAAACCCCTCACCGTGCTCCAGTTGTTGGCCTTGATCTTTATTTTACTGGCCGGCGCTGGACCAAACCGATGGACCCGTACGGCCCCGAATGTGCGGGAAGCCAAAAGACGGACGACTTTTCAGCGCGATTTCACGCATGATTGCCGACGCGTCGGGATGCTAAACGGCTTCGGGGGTAAGTAAAATGATCGGTGGTGGATATTTTTGCCGCTGGTTTCTATTTCATATTTTACGAAATTCTTGAATAAATTTCATGAATCATCCGATATGCATAAATTAAGAGCCGTTATCAGTGCGAAGCAATAAAAAAAACACGCATAAAACGACGATGAGCTGATCGTCGTTTGTCGATGAGGAGCAAAAAAAAGTCAAATAACAAAAACCATAAATAGATACATCGGAAAGTGGACGCGCTGCTACCGTGCGTATAAAGCACAGCCATCAACACGAGATAACCGTAAAACCCTGCCCAAAACGCCTTTAAAAAAAATGCAGCTTTGGTGATCGCAGGTTAAACCACCGCAAAAACTAACAAAAAAAAGTCTGTTATACAGCCAGGGCAGGTGAGACCAACAAAAAAAAGGCTCCTAAAAAGCGTGTTGCAAACTAGGCGAGGCCGGCCTGTCTTGGTCTAAGCCTTTTTAGCATGTCTCTCGTGTTGCAATTATTCGTAGTGTGCCAATTGGATGGCCAGAGACTGAGGAGCAAAGAATCGACACCATGACTGACTGTATCATATCGATAGGAAATTTTTAAATATTTTAATAGTAATTCTTTTGTAGTGAAGCTCACGAAAGCGAGCTTTAATTTTATTTCCGAGTTTTACCGAGATTCTGAAATTTTTTACAAAATTTATATCACAATTTCCACCATTTTCTTTAATTGTAAAACATGGAAAATCATGGAAAACACATAGGAAATATAATCATTAAATAATGGTATGCTTTCATTCACGACAAACAACAATCAATGAAAATTACAAATACCTAATAAGGTACAACACACGCTAGCATACGTCTCGGCGGCGATGCTGCCAACGACGGTTCAAACGCCATTATGCATTGATTGAGCGTACCTTTATGCAAGATGGATGTTTGCAATTAAAACCCAACCAAATTGATATGCTAAAAGCTAGCAATTCAATTACCTACCTGCACAAAGCCATTCCAACCTTTCGTCGCACACCGCCAACATCACGCCATCTTGCGGGGAGAAGAAATGGCAAGAAAATAGAAGAATTAAGAAAATAAGTGGCCACCTGCCCTGCCCGGATAGGTTTCCGAGCGTACACATTGCCTTATGTTTTCTAGTGCTGTAGCGATTGTTGTTACTGTTGTTGCTACCTTTTTATCACTCGCTCCCAACGGCAACGCACGCAAGACTGCACGCAGACACACACACACACACACACACAATACGCAGACGTGCATTGATAAGCACCAACCGGTTCAAACGCCGGCCTTACGCAACCACCGCTAGCCACGATGGGAAAAAAACTAACCAAGGAAGAAGTATGTTAGCGCGGCGGGTCCGAAAACGGGTGAAACGGGAAAGTGCGGTCGGTCAGGAAGTGGTACCGTGGTCACGGCACGCCACGGATGGTCGGGTTACTCAATACGGTATTAATTGCTACCCACACGATGCAAATCAGATTTTCTCATCGCGTCGTCCGAAAAGGGGGATGCCAAACTTCCTACCGACTGATCGACGGCTGGAGATAGGAGTGGCCGGCATACGGAAAGGTGACCAGCGAGTGCAAGACACTTCTTCTTCATTTTCGAACCCCCGCCCGATCCGGATCAGTGCCGGTAAGATGCACCGTACCCGATCAAATCGATCTGGTGACCGATCGCGGGTCGAAACAGGATGCGATCGCGTCGTTTATGTAACTGGGAAATCGTGATTCGAACAGCGACGAATTAATCAAAAGCGGGGTAGTTTGGGGAGATCGAGGAAAAAGGATAAAGAGGAAGAAGTTATGTAGAAATGGCATGCCATTCTGCATTCCAGCACAAAGCGGTGGTACAACGGTGTACCAGCTGGACAAAGTATCGATATGATTGAAACAAGGTTCGTCGCTTATCGTTCAAGTCTTTTGTTACAAATATTTATGCCTTTGCTTGACAAGTGAAAATGTTAGTAAAATAGTGTTGCAGATTGTACAGTACGATGAAAAAAATGCGTATTATACACCTCAATCATGTATCTGATCATTATTTCGTTTTCATTGGGATTGAATCAAATTAAACAAAAAAAACCTTGAATTTATTCCCGCCCGTCCCGATACGTGCAATGGCGATAAACATCGTACTATTTACCTCAAAACTTTGGCAATGAACTGGATTAGCATATTGTTCCAAAAACCAATTCGCAAGCAGCATCAGCATCACAAAATTTCGCATCTCTGCCAAAGGAAACGAGGGCAAAAAAGGTAAGCAAAGGCAACTTTGAGATGACATCAGACGGGTAAAGAGTACAGCCAAATAACAACACAAAGTTCATCTACCATCCACATGCAGTGGTGCCCCCCAAAATGACCTCAAATTGAACCGTTTACCCAAAATTGTCCATACTGCCAGTTCCATCTTCTACACGCATCTTCTCCACCTTTCATGCCCATGTAGACCGGTTCGTAAAGGGTCGGGAAACTGCCTCGTGTTAATATTTTTAGCAATACGCATCTGCATTTTACGCTCACTACTGCGTGGTTCGATTTCGCGACAAGTCTCGATCGACAATGGCGATGTATAGGTGAGGACGAGAGACAACAACACCAAAAACAGCACACGTCCCCGTTCCAAATGTGAACGGACTTCGACCTGACAGTGTCAGAAGTTTGAGTTAGGTATGTACATAAACATATTTGTCTGATGAGATTAAAAACTGTCCATTATTTTCACTGTTTGCAGCATAGTTAAAACAAATTTACAGGACATTGCGATTTAACATAACTTGCATGGATGGGAAGCAATTTATTGTAATGTGGCAGTCGAAGATTTCGAACGAACTGAAAAACATCTTGTCGCGTGAGCGATTTGCTCTTCTTCGATCAATCCATTCTCTTTGCAAAGGCATCCTCCCGGATGTCTGTAATGATTTGGCAGAAGGCAAAACTCGTTCGAAAAGCAAATACGCAAACCAAGAAGGTGACGATGATGATTATGCAATCTTCGTCACCTTTTCGGTGGTGCTATGTTCCACACAAACACAAGCGTTAATTTGTACAATTCACGAGTAAAAAATAAATTTCTAACTGAATAAAAAGAATAGATAACTATTCTGCTCACACACAAACTTATTGCGGTTTATTAAACTTTCAGTTTCTGTTGGGATTTCCCGCGTGAAATTTGCAAAAATTTCCCTCTGCTTAAATAAACCTCAAGAGCATTCTATGAAGCTTAACAAATTAGCAAACTTGTTGCTGACGGCCGGTGGTTACCCGAAGTCCTTCTTATGCTCTTCCTTTTTCAAACCCGGAGTGGGATCAAGCAGAACTTCAGTGATCAAACTGTGATTCGCATGAGTGCACTCACCCTGTCGGTGAAGCTTTTTTGTCCCTACCACTGTACAAACCTTGTGTCACTCAACCCCAAAAATGCCGAAAGAGTTATGTTCCACTTACTCTCACGCAACTCAAACTTCGACTGCGGTTCACCATTGAAACTGTATCGGTGTTGTTTGGTTTTAACTTTTAGTTAGCGGAAAAGAAAGTTCATAAAATTGGCAACTGAAATAGTTTACGAGACCAACACAATAAATAAGAATGTTTCGCTAAAGGATTGCTAAAAGTTTTTCTAACGTGACCAGCTTTACTAGTAGGAAATTTAAGTGTTAAATATTTTATTAGGCGAAAAATTTCACTGCGATTTTAGAATTAAATAAAATATCTCTAAATTATAGAAATTTATTACTAAAGATAATTTTTTCTTAATTTCAATTTGAATTTATTTCACGCAAAAATGCTAGGGCAATAATACTACTTTCTTTGTGATGTGATTATAAGATGAAATTCAACAGTATTGAAAAAATAAACAACAGTTAATACCGTGATAGAAAATTATGTATAAATACATTTATTAGAAATATAATTAAAGTAAATGAAGAATAAAAGTTCTCCGACATAACAATTATAGAAATAAAAAGTTTAATTACTTGTTATAATACACTAGAAGCAGAACACATTGAACAATTTGTATTTATATTTGTACACCACTAACTTCTATTATCCTTATCAATCATTTGAGCTTTAAGGCAAAAAGTAGTTATATGAAATTTTCTTAATTGTGAATTGTCAAAAAAAGTAAAATGAGTTTTTCCATTATTTGTAACTTTTTCTTTTTTAATTTTAAAAATCAAGAAAACTATTCAAACAACAATTTAATATCAGTATTTTAGTTAAAGTTTTTGGAACTACCGTTTGAATTAATTAACGTTTATATTAATTTGTTATATTTTCAATTAATCGCTATTATGACAAAAGGGTGTGTTACAAACAGTGGAATAAAATTAAAAATGTGTTTATTTAATATTTAGTTTTTTTCCCCTAGGAAAACGAAATGTTTATGATTTCTTTAATTTTTTGCAACGTTCAAAATTTACATACAAACTGTAATGCTAAAACAAACAACACAAATTAAATGAATAGTGTGAAAATTTTAATAAATAAAATAAACAACTATTCGTACCATAAGCTTGCTGGTCATATTGCATGTTCTCTCATCGCGGCACTCAAAGCTTTCCGAATGGTAAAACTCTCCGAGATACAACTGCTCATCCCTTCCAACGATCGGTACCGATCGCAACCGGCCCATGGAAGTGGAAACGATTTACACCCTCACAGTGCGCAGAACTCCCGCACCGTACAACCCCCACCCCTGTTTCCGGCTGAGTGACTGAGCGACCGTCGAGAACAGAGATTTTTCCGTGAAGGAAGCACGACACAGCCCCGATCTGCCCCGCGATGTGCCCCTAGTGTGATGCATTCCCCTGTCGCGTAACAGTTCGGCGAGGTTCGGCGTACGAGCGAGAGCCTCTATATAAGTAGTAGCCGGTGCGGGAAAGGACGGTTTTAGTGCGCGCGCCCTGTCCACGAACCGACGTGTGCGTACAGTACGTGCAGACGCAGCAGCAGCAGCAGCAACACCAGCTGCCCAGAAAAGCCAGTAGCCACACCCGGTCCGGATTCGGTGAATCCGCCTCGAAAGCAAAAAACTGTACGAAACGAAATTGACACTTTGCGCTTAGTGGTGTTGCCCCAGTGTGCCCGGTGTGTCCGTACTCCGGAGGCGGCAAAACGTGGTGTTTAATGGCTATCAGCATGGCCAAAGTGTTCAAACTATTCTGTTTGCTGTGTTTAGTGGTGACGATCGGTAAGAGCAAAAAAAAAAACAAAATAATTTACACACAAAAATCTACGAGCAAAGGAAGTCCACTACCATTTTTAGGTAGAAAAAAAACGGTTNCTCCGGAGGCGGCAAAACGTGGTGTTTAATGGCTATCAGCATGGCCAAAGTGTTCAAACTATTCTGTTTGCTGTGTTTAGTGGTGACGATCGGTAAGAGCAAAAAAAAAAACAAAATAATTTACACACAAAAATCTACGAGCAAAGGAGGTCCACTACCATTTTTAGGTAGAAAAAAAACGGTTACAAGGAACAATTAAAATACAACACTAATACCGTCAAATAAGGTGGAAAGAATGGAGAAAAAAAAACGTACGAAATGAAGAAACCGGAAACGGAATTGGTGAACGGTGAATTACAATTATTGGAAGGTTTTGTCGCCTTCAGTCAGGTTTTGCTAAACGAAACGATCACGTCATTTCTTCCGCGTAGATTTGTGAACATTTCCCGTACAAAAGTGTCTAAACTGCTTGCTTTGAAATGGCGAAGTGTTAAACTTAACTATCACAACTAAACCTTCCTTCAAAATGCACTCGAAGTCAATGGTCGTTTTGGAATTGCACCAATGATTGCATATTGCCTACCACCAGGGGCCGTTTACTACTTCTTCTTATATTTTGCGTCATGCCTTATGGGTTCATGGAGGCCAATTTACTTCATCGCCACCGGGCGCAGACACACACACACACGCATGCACGGTACATTCCCTTTCCCTTTTTTGCCCAACACCGACAACTCCCACCGCCATGTGAAGCTGGCAGGCGTACGATCGGTGCAGCACAACGGTGTCTTGGCTCCTTTCTAGTTGCAGTGAAGAGAAGAGAAAAAACTTGCAGTTAAAATGGTTAAAGGTGCATTTCATTGAAGTCTCCCGGTTTCCACCTGGCCCCGCGCACAAAACATTCATATATTGCAATATAAGTACGGCACCAGTACCCATAAAGCCGGGCGCTGGTACTGGTATTGGCACGAAGAACTGGTTCTTTGCCAGTACCGTCAGTTGGTGGTTTTGGTTCGCTTTCATTCGTCCCGTACTTGGCTAAGAAATCAATCTTTTGCGTGCAGGACGGGAAAGCGACACATTTACATAACACCCCCCCAGGGGGGGTGATCCGTGCAGCCGATCGTCTACACGTGTATGTGGGTGTGTGTGTTTGTGTCTCGTAAAGATTAACCACAAAATGGATGCCCCTTACGCAACTGCGTACGATCGATCAATCGATAAAGGTACCTCAATCGCTAGGAGGTGCAGTTTTTTCTCTCTCTTTACTTTTCAGTTAACACACTCTAATCCTGTTCGGAATAACGGTTTGATCGAAATGATTTACCTAATTCCCGAAATGTTGTTCTTATGCGGTTGACCTTGACCTTGAATAGGCGCGTTTTCGTCTCAAACGTTTCGTTCTAAAATTAAGGTCTCTAGGCAAACGGTACGGCACGCGGCACACTCCACGCGTTTGATTAATGATGCAACTGACAGGCGTATGCCGGGCTAGAATCAGAGCCGGTTAGCAGCAGAAGCGAAACGACGCTAACGTTGCCTAGCTCATTAATTATCCGAAAGATCGCACAAATAGATGGAACCGTGTCAGACGTAGCCGGTAGCCGTCTGATCGTTTTTTTTGCGATAGGCTTTGTGCAGTAGTAGTATTAGTAGAAATAGTAGCCGCAGTAATCTTCCTCAGGCATGAATGATCACGCAGATTGTGATCTACCTTGACATGTCCTGATCATGACCCGAAAGCTTGTTCTAAAGCCCACCTGAAAAGATAGAATCAGCTTAGCAGATTTGCATTTAAGATTACAAAGACCATTTTATTGCCTACCGTCCTGCAAAGACGTGTTGTGTAAAATGTCATTTTCACTGGCCTGTACGTTGACAGTGCAAGATTTACTTTTTACGATCACAAATAGTCAACACTACCAACAGCACGGTTCGGTTCAGACAACGGCTATAACAATAAATTTCACTTTCATCGACACCAATCGGATCCGATGTGATAACACGAAGAAGGCCATCTTGGATTGGTCACCTGTCATCGCAAACTTTCACACCGGTAGTGTGTGCGTTGTTTTTTATATCCACTACTAAGAGATGTTACGACACCACCGATTGCTGCCTGTGCGTGTGTCTTTATAGCGATTGCCTAACCAGTAGCTTCATCGCCGTTACACTCCTTTTTTGCCATGTTGTTTCGAGCCATTTTGTTCGGCTTGTTTTTTTTCTCACATTTCTCCACATCCACTAACGTACCTTTCTCTTTGGCTGCATCTTTTTTCACACTCTCATATGTTTCTCTTCCTTTTCTTCCACGCACCGAAACAGCGGCCGAAGTTCGCGTAAAGCGCCAAGACGATGACCTCGATCCGGACTCGATCAATGTGGAGGAACTGTGCAAGGACCGGCCGGGTGATGAATACTTCCGCCTGAGCACGGACGGTGACTGCCGCGAAGTAGTGAGGTAAGGCACTTGACAAGCTCCAGCAAAAACAAGATGTCACATTCGAAAACCCGATACGTTGCCGTCACAATTTTTTCGTCTTCAGTGTTAGCGAGTACTCGCAATGATTTGACTTTACAAGGCACATCACGAAATTACAAGGTGGTATCCGGATCCCATCCGGACTGGTCCTGGTAAATAAAGTCCAGAAAAGCCAGAAATGGCATTCCACAAGACCTTCTTTAGATGTTAGTACCACAAAGAAGTAGAAGTTTACCAGCTTCTCTGTTAGTATGTCTCTAAAACACTATAAAAAACAAGCATGTCGGAAATGCTTGCACCTACTTTGACAGCTGTCATGTGTATTTTTTTTTAAATTTTGCAAACAGTATCCCACCCTAGTAGAGAAAGCATGGCTCCTTCGTGGATGACTTCACATAAGCATCATGATTTCTTCCGCGTGTTCGTAGCGTATCACCATTCGCATTTCTAGCGAAACTGGAACCATTTCCGGTGTGCGATTTATGTTGGTTTCCAATTAACCATTCCCTTCCCCTGCTGTTGGCAAATCGGTACTTATCGCTCTTCCGTTGTGATTTCCCCTCCTCAATCTTTCCGACGAAGAATAGGTGCGACGATGCGGGCGAAAATGGCATCACGCGGCTCGCCAAAGTTCGTTGCCCGACCGGGCTGTACTTTGACGTGCTGCGCCAAACGTGCGATTGGAAAACGAACGTGAAAACGTGCGACCTGCTAGGAAGTAAGTCCCCGGGACACGGCGAACAGGTTCCGTGTGGATGTTCCCGGTGGTATCGATTCGCTGCAGTACCACCGAGCCCGTCCACACGCCGGTTCGGTTCGGCCCCGGTTATTTGTGTTACCATCTCGACTAAACTGTGTTCTTTCTTTCTTCTTTTGTCTTTCTTATGATTTTTCTCTTCCCGCTGCACGAACTGATCCCCTCAAAAAACCCAATGATATCCCCATTCTTCCCAACCTCATCACCGTGTTCCTTCTTTGTGTTTCTCACCTATGTGTGTGTGGCTTCCTGTTACCCAACAAAAAAAACCATCCCTACTCATCTCATCCGACGGACTGGCGAATTCGCCCACGTGTAACCACCGCGAAATGCAAAACCTCCTCTCTTATGTCAATAACCGAATGTATTCCCGCAATCCTGCCGTTGTATTCCCGTTTCCTGTTCCTCACCCCATACCGGTCCAACTATCTTCCAAAAACCTTCAAAATGCATGCGCGATCAGGTGTACACGATCTGGACTGAAGCAAATCACTTGCCCGTCCGGATTGGCGTTCGACATTGAAAAACAGACTTGCGATTGGAAAGCAAAGGTCACCACGTGTGATAAGAAAGAGAGTAAGTGTCCTGCCCCCACCCAAGGCCCTGCGTGGTCACACTTCCCGGGGAGCTTCGGGTTGTACAAAGATGCAAGGTGTTTTGCTTTGTTTACGGGACATACCTTACACCTGATTGTGGGCAGGGATGCTACAGCTAGGTCACCGGTAAACCGTGCACAGAGTGGAGTAGTTTTGTACTGTATATAAGATCAGATGCACAACAGCTAGTCGCAAAGGCACATTAAGTTAGGTAATGCACACGAGAGATTAGTATTCGTAGCATTGCAATTTACACACGAACCCAACCAAGCGAAACATATTCGGTATTGGATACAGATAGATACAAGACATTGGGCAGAGCCTAAGAAATTGAGTGCACGCAGAAGATGTAGCCGCTATCGCTGAGTTGCTGAATGACCAAAGTCTCTTCAGTACACCCGACCAATAATCGCCGAATCACACGCCTAGATACAGACGATCAGACACACGCACACGTACAACTACTAACAAAAAGGTCATTTCGCGGTAGTCTATTTTGCGGAACTATGGTGTTGGTATAATGTAAAATTTCACTCCATCCATCGGTAATCAAACACATCAATTCACCAACAAACAACACGCACAGGAAAAAATACCCCTGAAGGTATACTCATCCGCATACATGTCTGTTTTTATGGTAAACTTTATGGTTTCTAATCTTTCTGCCATCTGATCATGCCGTTTTTTGGTCTGTTCTTTTTTTGTTGCAAAAATGCTTCGTTAGAAAAGGTGTTAAAGTAGTTGTTTGTTAACTTTTTTCTATTTAAATATTTACTTATCTAATACAAGCACTATTGTTTTCATCTTGCTATAATGATCATTTCACAAACTTTCTTAAGATCATTCCTTCATTGGTTCTTGTTTCTTGAAATCATGCTTCATTTGATTTAACAAACGAGACACGACACGACCAGCAGAGTTCAATATTAAAGTTATACAAGCAAGAAGATACTGAGCATTTGGTTTAGTTTCGTCGATACTCTCTTTGTTTTTTTTTTTACACATTGAAAAAACATTTTCACGAGCTTGTAATTAACAAGCACATTTGCACATCACGAAACGATGTAATTTAAGCATCGTGTGTGTGTGTGTGTGTGAAGCAGTGTACATAAAGCACACAACAAAACACGCACATCATATGTTGAGTATGATGTTACACACCTGAGTCGATATTCATTCGATCATTACTCTCAATTCTCACGCAACTCTTTTCAAGCCTGTAAAGTTACACTTCGTACTAACAAATCCTCTAAATTTTTGTTTTCTAAAACATTCAAAATGGTTGTGGTATACCATTTGTAAACTAATCTTTGCACTGATTTTTGCAAACAAACAAACAAAAAACGGAACTGAAGAGTCACTATTGCACTACAACTGTTTTCCATTGTTCATTCTCTATCAGAGCCACGTAAGGTTCTACCGATCCTAAAGACGGACGAGCCCATCTGTCCGGAGGGTAAACTGTCTTGCGGTAATGGTGAATGTATCGACAAGGAGCTGTTCTGTAACGGCAAACCTGACTGCAAGGACGAATCGGATGAGAACGCGTGTAGTAAGTATCTGTTGGGAAAAATACCCTTAAGAAAACAATTCTCTTATTAATGGATTGCATTTGTTCGCCTCGTTCTTTCGCACAGCCGTTGAGCTTGATCCGAACCGTGCCCCGGACTGTGACACGACGCAGTGTGTGCTGCCGGATTGTTTCTGTTCGGCTGACGGTACCCGTATCCCCGGTAACATTGAACCGCAGCAGGTACCGCAGATGATCACGATCACCTTCAACGGTGCGGTCAATGTGGACAATATCGATCTGTACGAGGACATCTTCAACGGACAGCGCCAGAACCCGAACGGTTGCCAGATCCGTGGCACTTACTTCGTGTCGCACAAGTACACGAACTACTCGGCCGTGCAGGATCTGCATCGCAAGGGACACGAAATTTCCGTCTTCTCGCTCACGCACAAGGACGATCCGAACTACTGGACGCAGGGCACGTACGACGATTGGCTGGCGGAGATGGCCGGCGCCCGTTTGATTGTGGAACGTTTCGCCAACATTACCGATGGTTCGATTATTGGTGTGCGGGCGCCATATCTGCGCGTCGGCGGTAACAAGCAGTTCGAGATGATGGCCGATCAGTTCTTCGTGTACGACGCGTCGATCACTGCTTCCCTGGGCCGTGTGCCCATTTGGCCGTACACGCTGTACTTCCGCATGCCGCACAAGTGTAACGGTAACGCACACAACTGCCCATCCCGTTCCCATCCGGTGTGGGAGATGGTAATGAACGAGCTGGATCGACGTGATGATCCGACGTTCGATGAATCGCTGCCCGGTTGCCACATGGTGGACTCCTGCTCGAACATCCAGTCCGGCGAACAGTTCGGGCGTCTGCTGCGCCACAACTTCAACCGTCACTACAATAGCAACCGTGCACCGCTCGGACTGCATTTCCACGCTTCCTGGCTTAAGTCGAAGAAGGAGTACCGCGAGGAGCTGATCAAGTTCATCGAGGAGATGCTTGGCCGTAACGATGTGTTCTTCGTCACCATGCTGCAGGTCATCCAGTGGATGCAGAACCCGACCGAACTGAACGCACTCCGTGACTTCCAGGAGTGGAAGGAAAAGTGCGACGTTAAGGGTCAACCTTACTGTTCGCTGCCCAATGCCTGCCCACTGACCACCCGCGAGCTGCCCGGCGAGACGCTGCGACTCTTCACTTGCATGGAGTGTCCGAACAACTATCCATGGATTCTTGATCCCACCGGTGACGGTTTCTCCAAGAAGTAAACCCGAAAAATAATGGGTGAGGACAATGGAGGTCCTAAACTCGCTAGTTATTTTCCTTCGCGGGAGAAGATCGCTTTTCCCGGGAACTAAACTGTTGTAAATAATGATCCCTGTATCTCATTGCTGCACAAATTTTCCTCATCTATTTGGTGCGTTTTGCGTCATGTTTTCTCCCCCTTTAAAAAAAAAACATTTATTTCAAGAAGCACTTTACTTAAACTACTTACTGTTACTATTTCCTGGAACCTACTTTCGGGGTGACGATTGTTCGGTACCTTCGTTCTCTATACATTTTTCGTCCCTAAACACATCGTGATATTTCGTTTCTACTCGCCACACATCACATACGGCGAGCGAAAGGGTGGTTCCGGTAGGTTATACCTTTTACACCGGTTGAACCTATCTTCTCTTCACGGAGAGAAACCGGTTAGCAATGTTGTACTTAGAGGAGTGTGCTCGTGGATGTTCCAGAACGTACACAGCAGATTCGGCTAGGAAGCGTCTGCCCCGCACGCACAAACAGAAGAGAGTAAAGAGTAATTTTACGGTACTGTTTTATAATAAAATATTACAAAACAAAAAACATCTATTCTTCGCCCCGGTGCTGTACGGGAACGCGTTCCCGCTAAGGTTGATGGTGACAGGTGTGTATGCTGACATACAATCGTAACGCCAAAAAAAACTTCAGCACGGTAAAGAGAATTATATATTTAAAAATATTCGAAAAAAAAATAATAAAATGATACAACATAAACTTATGGCTCTCGGTATTATTAACGGCTGTTCGTTCTTTCCTCCAGTTGTGATGTAAGCGATATGAAGCGTAAATTACTCTTACCAAACTTCAGACACCACGAACGATCTGAATGCATTTATTATAAATCCTCGCTCCACACACTTGAGATGCGATCGAGTTCATATTCTTTTTCGCTTTTCGGCGCTTGTATAATGTACTTCAGTTATGCTGGAAGATGCCCTGCCGTAATAGCACTCATACGTTCCTCGAATCTGCTCAGGATAAATTAAGCAAAAATACAGGATTGATTGATTTATGCGGTTGCGAAATTCTTTTAAAACTCTTTCATACCCTTCCACTACGCATTTGGTTACTTTCGCGTCTAAAATGAAAAAAAAATGGCAAAATCTAAGGCAGTACAAGCAACACAAAACATAAAGAACGCAACCAAACCAAATTAAACATTTAATACAATATGGCCCTGCCTTGATTCGAGGAAAGAAATTTATCTCAAAATTATATGATGTTACTCACGGCTAGTCTAACGGATGGTGAAAATTGACATTGATGCTTGTGCAGACGAAACGACTTAGCTAAAAACCGTTAATTGTGAGTGTTTAGATATACAAGAAAAGAAAATATCGTTGCTCAAGACAGTTACAGAACCTATAACATGTACAACAAAAATGGATTTCGCTCGTCGCTCCGTTTCCCTTACAATGCTTATAGTACACACCACATTACATCATCATTCGTTTTCCACTAAATGTTTCTAGATTAGTAAGTTTTTGTTATTAAGATTTTTGCAACCAAAAGGCCTCTCATTTACTGTGTGTGCTTTGCTTTTCAGTTTTTTTTTGTATTTTTTGCTCGACATTTTGCAACTGTTGCTGTTTGCTGTTTGATCGTTGCGCAACCAACAATTATCATTAACACCATAGATAATCAGTTAATGTTATTAATATTTGTGTTATTATCAAAACGAAAATAATTGTAAAAAAAAATTAAGATGCCATGATATAATTTGCACACGCAGAATAAGTAGTTCCGTGTTGTTAATATTTTACATCTGATTTCCCGTAGCCGCGCAGTGTTGCCTGTCGTTGTTGTGGATATTTACTAAATGTTATAGTACAATATATCTTAACACGCGCGTTGTCTACAAGATTCGCGAATGTGTGTCTGTTTTTGAGTTTTGTGAAAAATTTCGATTCAAAAATATAAAAATAAAAGAAAAAAAATAATAAACACATACGGTAAGTTAACTTTTCTATGCCCTTACGCTGGCTTGTGTGCTGAGGACGTAAACAAAACGAATACCTATCTATATAGTTTTTTTGTTGTTGTGTGTTTGTGTCAAATCTAATTCGCGAAGGAATTATTTCCCTTCTCCGTGTCTACACCGCAGATGGCGATATTTAAATTATTCGCTTACAGCATAGATCGTTTCCTACCATCAGCAGGATGGTATCAGGATCAAATGTAATGTTTATAGAGATAAAATTATATATTAAACGCAATGTTACTTGTTCGGCTGATATTACACGGCACTATTACATGATGCGACACTTTTCATCGCCTCGGGGTTCACCCTAGAGGAAGGAAAAAAACAAACAACAAGCGCATTAGAATCACGTTATAAATTGGAACGATAGTTTGCACAGTAAATAATATTACTCACCTGTTGATGGTGAAGTTCCTCTCCATAACCTCCGAGGTATTCACGGTGACGCGAGGCAGCAGTCGATATGATTCGCTTTACACGTTCCGAAGCAGCCACCTCCTGCAAGGAAAACAATTTTGTTTAGGAAACAATTCACCATCTACTTCTGTAGCATTCATTAATTTATTCTTACCTCGCCATCGGCATTCATCAGATGGGTAGTCATGTTGTCTCCGGCGAACCACTTCTGACCCTTCATTACGATCGTGGATGGAGGCTCATGATCCTTGCCCAAATCGGACGACCAAACGGTCACAAAGGCACCACCGTCCACCTTCAGTGAGCGGTGGAATTTAAAGACGGTCTCATTGCTGCCAACCTTCCGAACGAGAGACCATCCACCGACTTGAACTTCCTGCAGAATGATAAATAATTTAAAAACAATATTGAATGATGCTTGTACCACACACGTCCTTTCCGATCCTTTACCTTGGAGGATTTGTTGCGCAGTTTCACAAATTTTCCCTCCGGATCAACCTCGACAATCTCCATGTCTCCTTTGGCGGACGACGTGACGGAGTAATCCGACACACTGCGTTCATCCGACTCTTCCAACACTGTACGCTTGCGCTTGGCGGCCGCACGATTCGGTGTGCGGCGAAGCATACCGGCCCGGGACATGCTAGCCGACAGACCTGATTGCGAGAAGAAGGAAGCATTGCTGCTCGGGGTGATCTTAAGACGGTCCTCCTCCGAGCTGAGCAGTTTGTCGTATGCAGCGATTTCCATGTCAAGCGTGATCTTAATATCCATAAGATCCTGATACTCCTGGAGCTGCATTGACATTTCCTTCCGCAGGCGCTCGACCTCCTCCATCATCTTGGCCTTTTCGTCGGCGTGGCGCAATCGCTCCTGGTTCATCTGTTGTTCCAAATCGCGCAAACGAGCCTACAAAAAACAAAACGTTTCAAAAATTCCTCAAAAATTCGTTCGCAAATTTCTCCATTACTTACCTCATAAAGATCGGAAATCTCTTCACGGTTCATGCGTAGCTGCATGTCGTACTGATTGCGCAGATCCTGCAGCGCCTGTTGCAGCTTCGCCTCATACTGCTCCGACAGCACACCATCGATTTCGCTGATCTCCACCTGGCGGCGGGTCTTCGTCTCGGATATTTCCTGCAAGTGCACTTGATCTTTGAAGGTCAACTCTTCGCGCAGTGTTTGGACGGTGTTCTCCAGCTCGACACGTGTCAGCGTTTCATCCTCAAGGTTCTTGCGCAACACTTCCAGCTGCTTTCTCAGCTTAGCCAGTTCCTTTTCCAGCTCCTTCTGGTCATCCTTTGCCTTCTTATGCTCCGTGACGAGTGTGTGGTACTTGCCGGACAGTTCGTTAGCGCGCGCTTCCTGTGCACGTAAGTTACGTTCGGCGTCGGCGGCTTCCTTCGTTTTTCGATCCAAGCTATATTGGTGAGAAGAGAATCAAAACAAGTGAGAATTAATGAGCGCAATTGTTTTACTAAAGCTGACTGGGGAAAGTAATTTCAAGCGAATCAATAGAAGAAAGACATTCCTTCCAACATTTCATTTTTACTTCATAATTTTGAATTTAAATAAAGGGAAATGAAGTGCCCATCGTTTGTTGAATTACGAGCTGTAAACCCTGTAAATCACAGGCAGTCAACGATCGACAACGATCGTAAACGTTGTTCATTCCCGATCGTACTGTCTCCCTTTCGTCGATATATCAATATTTGTTTCC